>JAJJMB010013238.1:956484-1077033 GCA_023531105.1 Papaver atlanticum | reverse complement strand
CTTGTTTCGCTACCATACGATTAAGATTATTGTGAGGTGATTGATATATTTAGGCTGTTCTTCGGGAATATAAGTTCGGTATATCAATTGGTTCCTGTTTACCTTGATTTATCAAAATACGGAACAAAACTCATAGGTATATCTGTGGGAGACAGATTTATCTATTCAATAGACTTTTGTGTGTGAGACAGATTGGTTTATCAAGTCTTCAACTTTGGGTCGTAGCAACTCTTAGTTGTGGGTGAGATCAGCTAAGGGAATCAAGTACGCAGAATTCGGCGTGGTTCTAAAGGCGTAAGGAACGTGACTGTACCTTGATCAATGTGAGATTGGTTAGGTCTCAACTACATTCTAGTCCGAAGTTAAGTTGGAGTAGGCTAGTGTCTGTAGCGGCTTAATACAGTGTGGTGTTTAAATATGGACTAGGTCCCGGGGGTTTTCTTCATTTGTGGTTTCCTCGTTAACAAAATTTCTGGTGTTTGTGTTAATTCTTTTCCGCATTATATTTTCTATATATAATTGAATATCACAGGTTATGCGTAAGTTCAATCAATTGTGAAACCAGCCTTTGGTTGTTGATTGAATTGATTGACACTTGGATATTGGTTTTTTTATACCGTCCAAGTTGTTTCTTATATTAATCAGGCTCACGGATTTCTATATGTTTCATTTGATGATTACATTGAGAAACAGAGATATAACTCTTTGATATATTTTTCTTAAGATTGAGTTTGACTGTCTAGTTGATTCTCTTGAAAGTATATTGGAGTTAGTCCATACAGATTGCTAAGAGAAATATTGGGTGTGGTTGTTAGAACCCTGCTTTTTCAATTTTTCGATTCTATATAGAAGTGAATACTGAAATTGCTCAGTTGATGAAATATGCTGAAAACTCAGTTGAGAGATTTTAGTGACTGCATATTCATGTGTGCTCTGAGATGTTTGTACGCTCAGTTGGAGATCGTGACATGAGGTTTGTACGCTCAGTGTGAATCCTAAAATATGAAGTTCACATATGCGTCTGAAGCTAGGTCATAAATATGCAAAATCATGATTTTACGATTTAGCCTTCGTCAAAAATCCACCATCAACATTAAGTCCCCTGCTTAGTGAGGGAGAGTCATGTTCCGCAGTAAGCACTGGATGGTGATTTTTCTAATTATAGATCAAATAAGTAATTAAACTTAGTCGTAAGAGATGTTACCAGGTTTTTGATTTGCTCCAATGATGTCACGTATGAGCAATTCTTTGAATGCAGATCCTGGTAGTATGATAGAGCATCGTTCAGCGAGCGAATTAATAAAGCACCGCTGATTTGGGTGGTGAAATAACCAACTTGGTGGGTTTAGCATTTGTGAGCCTTTTCTTGAAATAGGAAATCATCATTCCACCGAGTTATTGGTATTCGAAGCACCAATATGTATCACCGACTGCGGTGGACTTGTTTTCGTTGCTGTTCTAAATCCCCAAATGACTTGTGGAGGATCCAGTCTTTGTAATGCATCATCGTGATAGCTACATGACATCTTCACTTGATGGTTTAATGGATGAAGATCCATGTGGATGAATGAGGAATTTCGTCATAATTCGTCATCAGAAAATTCAGAAGTTAGGTCTTCGTTGAAAATGCTGTAGAATCTTCATACAATGTCCGTTTTTGATGATCTAACCCAACTTTTTGATGCTCAGGAAATTTCCTAGGTTTATGGAAAAAAGATTTTTGAGTTTTGAGCATGTTTAAGGGTTGAAATCAATGAAACAGTAAACTTCCAGGAAGTCTTCAGAAACTTTTCAGCTGTCATGTAGTTCGATGTTTCGGTCACATATTTGTGATCGTTCATCCAATTACCGTGAATTTTGGATATGTTGTAGAAGACATCTATATGAACAGAACGACATATGACCCATCCATTGATTTATCACCAATTACTCCCATCTCGCTACTTTGTGCAGAACAGTGTAAAATTTCGGTAAACGAGCTTGCTGCAAAAACATCCATTTGCTTGCGTCTGGAATGTTTCATGACAAATGTTGTTAGTCTATCCATGCTCTGAAAATTATGATAGATGCTCGCGTCTCATGTTCGTGAATTGACCATTTGTGGAAATGTCATCTTCAAAACTTCTGGAGCCGTCATGGGGAGATGTGCAGTATTATGGTCATCAGTTCCCAGCATTGGTGGGCTCTTCTCTTCATTCCTTCTCTTTATTCTTTATTATTTATAGAAAGGTGGAAATATGCAAAATATTGAAAGCTCGGTTGAGAGGCTTTTAATAATTTCGTATTTATGCGTGCTCTGAGAGGTTATTCACTCAGTCGGAGATTATCGTGGCATCAACTTTCATGCTTAAAATATGAAATATGAATTTCACATACTCGTCTGATTGCTGGATCAAAAATATGCAAAATTATGATTTGACGATTTTAGCGTTCGTCAAATATCCACCATCAACAAGTATATACTTGCTGCTCCCCTGAGTTGTTGGCGGATTGTTTAATCCCAACAAAAACTTGCAGTCACCTTGTGTGGCCATAGTTATTGTTGTAGACATAGGATGAACATCATGAACATAAATTGAGGTATTAATACCAGTTTTAGATTGATGTGGTTTGGGAATATTAGCATTCATTTGTTTTTACCAACTCTAGCAACTACATCACTATCACCATATTTGTCATTAACTAAATTACCTTGGTTATCGTTCAAAGTAAATATGGGAACAACAAAGTCATCTTGAGGTGGGGTAAAAGGAGCGGGTCTAATGACTTTCATGTTATTAGGTTTACGGTTAGCACTATCATTCCTTATTGGAAAATTAATTCCCCTTCTCGGAGCAGCAATACCCTTAAAAATGAGAGGCTTTATTTGAATACCTTCTAGGAAATCAACAATGTCCTTACACTTATCCTGGAAGTGATTGATTATATACCATTGGCCTAACTTGCGAGGTTCCTTTTCATAGAAATATCTTGCCCATCTTGTAGTTCACGTTACAGCGACTGATATTATACCTCTCCCGAGTGGTGTTGAAAGATTAATTTTGACATACTCTAAGTATTCTCTGAAACTGGCATTCCAACTGGTGGATTAATGGCTTGGACCTCACCTATTATTTTTCCAATTTCATGTACCAAATTTTGATTGATAAATTCTAAAAGCATGTTTTTCAGATGAATCCAGAAGGAGCAATTTTCCCAATCAATATTTTTATAAATTATGGATGGGTGGTAATCATGTAAAACAACCAGGTTTCCTTCAATACTTCAAGGTCTCTCCTCAAAGACTTTGTTCCACTATACCAAACTTTAGAACTTGAATCTCAACATATTAATTGTTATAAGCCATCTTCCTTTCCATAATGATTATCTAATCAAATATGTGTTTTTATTTGAATTTGTACAACTTAGAGCGGGTATAATATGGGTTTGGTGTAGGTTAGAGTTTTGAGGATATTTGATGATAACATCTTGTTGGGATTTCAGAAAATCCCTTTGATTAAGGCCAGGAATTTCTGCATAAAAAAATGTAAGATCTTGATCAAAAATTACCGGCAAATACAAGAAAAGGAAAATGACTATTTAAATGATATTTTTGAATTTTTGTATGTGCATATCACATGCTTGGTATTGGTTAAGTTCGAAATTTTAATCTTGATACACTCAAATTTTTGTATGCGATCCTAATAGACCCAATATCCTAAACAAGCATTACAATAAATAGCAAATTCAAATGTCACAGTTTGATCAAAGGCAAACACCACTAGATAGATTAAATAATCTCGCAACAAAACATGGAAGATAAAGGGGAATTAGTGAGATAAAAAATAATATCACAAAGCATCATCAATCACTAAAACCCCCAAAATAGCCCTCAAGCTAGACATCCAAAAAGCTTATGATAGTCTAGACTGGGATTCAACAAAAAAGCCTTTACAAAACTAGGTTTTCCATCCATATTTGTGGAATATATCATACTATGTATCAAATCAGTAACTTACTCAATCAACATCAACGGTACACCCCATGGATTCATCATACCAACCAGAGGTATTAGACAAGGAAATCCCATATCTTCATACACTTTCATTATATTTGCTGAAATTCTGTCAACAAATTTTGGCAATCTTGAGGCGAAAAATCTGATAAAAAGGTCTACGGATATCACAAAAGGCGCCACCTATTTTACATCTAATGTATGCAGACGATCTACTTATCACATACAAAGCTACCCAAGAAGGTAACATCCACCTCCATCAGCTACTACAATCCTATAGTTCATCAGCTGGACAAATTATCAACACAACAAAATCAACAATCATTCACACCCAAGGCTGCAACAACATCACATAGACGCTCTACACCATTTCTACGGCATGCCAATCACATCAATACCACATATATACTTATGAGTTCAATTCAAACATGGAAGAACATCTCGTCATATCTTCGAATCTATACTCCAAAGATTGGCACAAAAAACCCAAGGTTGGATCACAAAATGCCTTAACTAGGCAGGCAGGCTAGTTCTCATTAAAACCTCCTTAACGCCAATCGCCAATCATCTCATGCAATACACAAAATTTTCCTACACATGTGCATAAAAAAATTGATCGGATCACACAGAATTTTTTCTGGGGACATGACTCATATGTCAGAAAGCTTCACCTTATGGGATGGAACGAGCTAAACACGCCGATAGCGGAAGGAGGGATTGGCATCAAAAAAAGTTGCAATCACAACAGAGCTATATTCATGAAAATAATATGGAACATTCAAGACCAGCCACATTCCATCTGCTCCACCCTCATCATCGAGAAGTACCTCCAAAATCAACCACTATTTCAAGGTACACTCACAATACCGACTTCTGCCAGCCCATAATGGAAACAAATGTCATTTCTTATACCTTCTCTCAAAAATCATATTTTTTACCAAATAAAAAATGGTTTAGATACACCTTGCAAGCTAAATGGATACTCCACTTTCAAAACCTTGATCATATACATTGCGACCCCATTCGCTCTGTAGCAGATTTAATTGACCCCTTCTCTCAAAACTGGAGGCATGATCAGATAAATAACCTCATTCCTAATGCCATCCATCATATTATAAATATCCACCTTTCCCATAACAGCACCCCAGACAGAATAATTTGGTCACATTCTAAATCAGGTAAATACACCACTGCATCCGGGTATATCTGTCTACTAAAACAAGAAAACCGCCCCCCCCCCACCCCGCAACCCCTCCCCACAACCAAATTCTTATGGACCTTACCGTGTCCTCCAAAAATCCAGCTTTTCTTGTGGAAAACTATCAATGAAGGTTTACCAACCTTAGCTATGCTTCATCATATCAATATATCAGATTCCAACCTATGCCCCAGATGCAACTCCGAGCCAGAAACAACATTCCACATGCTGATACATTGTCCAGTAGCTATGTCCGCGTGGACCACCCTTTCTAACCGCATATCAATAAATCAAACCCAATGTAACCACCAACCAATTACCCTAAACAACCAAGTAACAATTTCATAAATCCTGCAATCAAGAGATCATACCTCGCTTATCACAGGGCATTGTTTCCTTTTCTGGTCACTATGGACGTCCAGGAATGAACTCGTGTTCAATCTGACACAATCGACTCATGAAGACATCCTTGCAAGATCTTTAGCTCAGCAACAAGAATTCGAATGGGAAAAAACAATTTCCCCTCCAGTTCTCCCCGGGGAGCCACCTCTCAAAATAACAACAAATATAAACCGAAGATCTACAACCGTTCAAATAGGTTTGGAAATCCCAGCACCAGACTGGTTAAAAGTAAATACAGATGGGGCGGCTAGAGGCCACCGAAGTATGGCGGGAGCAGGTTCCATCTGCAAGGATTCGAACGCGCAAACAGTGATGACACTCGCACAACTTCTAGGAATCACCATGGCGCTAACAGCGGAAACTTGGGCAACCGTAATACCGACCAGGACGGCGATTGAATGAAATTTGACTAAAGTTATATTCGAAAAGGACTCAGAAAATCTCATGCACTTTATTACATCTCTGTCAGAAGCTCCATGGTATATTTGTGAAATGATTTAAGAAATCAAACATCGAATGAATCGAATCCCATATTGTGCTATCCGGCATAATTACAGGGAAGGAAACTAGGCAGCAGACGGTCTAGCGAACTTTGCAGCAGACGGCAGCCAAAACGGAAACCTTTCATCCTCAGTTTAGGACCTGACTAATCCGGCATTTCTTAATCAGATTATTTTAAGCGATTCTATGGGAATCACATTCCCATGTGTAATAACAATTTAATCAGTTTTTTAATATATGCATGCTTCCAAAAAAAAAAAAAAAGGTAATAAAGTGTGTGTATGAACCGGAAAAAAATGCAAATTAAAGATAAAGAAAATGGTAAAAGGTCCGAGAAGATAACATAACAGAAGAAAAGGGATCAAACAGTAATAAATCCCATTAGTGTTTTTCTGTGACTATGCTATAGTCTATCCTCATCTGGTACTGAATAATCAAACTAACTTGATTCGGCTGAGGTGATGTAACAAAATTATCCAGAATCTCATAAATAAAAGTCTATAAAAGGCTTTCACATAAAATATTTGACAACCACCGTTGGAGATGCTATTTGTCGGTTTTGTTCACCCACTTTAAATATGGATAAACGATAATATTTATTACTCGGTACTATTCGTGCCTATAATCCGGGAGTTAAGCCTATAAATAAGACCGGGACCGTGGTCCCTGTACTTTGTTGGTTGTGTTGAATTAGCCGAGCCCTAAGGTTTCGTCTGTGGATTAGAAAATCTAGAATCAAATGTAATCTCCATATTAAAATCAGTCGTCATTAGGTTGAAATCTAAGTGGTTGAGCCTATAGGTTAGCCGGGGCCTGCGACCTCGGCATTTTGTTGATCAGGTTAAATTAGTCGGGGCTACAACTCCGGCTGTGGCTGCTTGAATTTTTTTTGTCAAACGAATAACTGTGGCCCCTATATATTTTGTTTGTCAGGTCAAATTAGCCAGGACTACAGCCCGGCTGTGGCCCTTACATATTTTTGGAGTAACAAATAACACTAGCCAATATTGATGCTCGATTAGGAAACCTAACTAAGAATGATGTTTTTCCTGTTTCACATCCCTTCACAAATCTAAAATAAATTTACATTTTCAATTATGTTTTTTCTTATGTACCCCATACAAAAGTCAAATTATCCATGATTTAGGACTAATACGGTACTCCTACTTATGTTTTGTCTTTTTCTTGATCAATCTCTATTTTTTCAATAAACAAAACCCAAAACTAATCAAGATAGAAACCCTAGATCAGATTCATATCAATTATTATTATAGTGCACTAATTTATTTATTTTTTCTCATTTAATTCGGCGAGAGTAGATGAATGATAGGCGATTAATCGATATACCACTACTATGGATATGTCCGCCGTTGCTTTACTCTCGACAAATCTCTTCGCCTTAACAGGATTTTTCCCAAATATATACAGACAAAGGAGAAAAGCCTCTTTCTCTTGATTAGTCCACGAGTTGCCCAAACAACCCGGAGCTGTAAAGTAGACTTCATCTTCGCTTTTCACCTCTTTCACCTTTATAACTTCCTTATTGGAAGACTTTTTGATGGGCTTGGTGTTCTTAGAATTTAAGGAACCATCGGTATCGAGGCGCCTACTAATGTCATTATTAATCCACATAATTGGGATTGGTAATGCCTCTGAAAAAAATCTGTTATGCTTTTCATTAGAGGTTCAATTTCCACTCAAAATGGAAGAATTAAACCTGATACTCTGCAATTCGAGGAGATTTCTGCTATTTCCACATATATTATTGGCATCATGTTCACATGATCTCGTGACTGAGAAGTAGATGAATATTCGCTATTAATGGCCTATTTAGATTATTTTTTTAGTTGTTCGGTACAAATGATATTTAAGATATATGAAGATATATGCGGGTTGTACATAAGATTATTGGAGATGGAAATTAATGTGGATGAAAAATGGGGATGAGAAATAGGGAAACCCAAGAATAATGTTAGACGTGATTAAGTTAAATGGTTAGGCTAGAGTTAACTTTGGTCGAGCTGCAGTGTAATCTCTAAAGTCCAAAATAATAAGATGTTGAAAATCAAGGGTCACCTTCGGCACAAATAAAAATTCCCAATAATCAAGCGAGGCCGTAGAATGACTGAAATCGATGGTTGTAATTGTCTCATAGATAAACACTCTTCTTCCTTATAATTACTCATGATTTATCTCATAGACAAACATTCTTCTTCCTTCTCATAATCACTCCCGATTTACAAAGAGAATACCAATATTAACGAGGCGGGATGATCCATTCACATGGTTATATTCTCATAAACTCACATTTTTGGCGATATTTTTCCTAGTAAAACCTAAACCTTAACCAATTTGAAGTTAATATTTTGTGGATACGTTCCTCTTATAAAGCTCTACGTACCTATCAAAAATGAGCACGTTCCGAAATACCAAACCTCACTATCTATCGATCTTAATTTCAACGGTTGAAAATTTCGTCAATTTTCAACTGCTAAATTTCAACGTAGGAGATGGTAGTGCTGTACGTCTCCGAATATGCTCATTTTTAGTAGGAACATAGATCTTTATAAAAAGAACATATCTCCCAAATATCATTTTCAAATCTGACACCGTTAATATTTTATTAAAAAAAATATCACTCAAATTGTGAGATAATGTGATAATAAGAATGTGAGCGTATCCTCCCTCATTAACGATAGTGATATCCTCTATAATACAAAACAAAAGAGGTTTTTGATCCTTGGAGTGTCGAATAACATTTTAAGAGACAAACATTGCATCCGATCATCCAAGTCTCATCCCAACAAAAGACATCTGACAGTCATAAGAATTGTAACCTCTTTTCATCAAGAAAATACTTTGAGTGGGTTCCTTCATAATTAGGATCATAAGTAATTTTTTTATTAAATGTTAAATTTTTTTTAAGACCATAAGCATTAATTTTCTCAATATTTGATTTTTTTACATTATATTCTCCATCTACAAATAACACCAATTTTTTTTTTGAAAAATTCAAAAATTCAATTAAATTTACAAACTTAAATAGATAAGTTAGTTATTTATGATCCATGATAACCAATTATAGAGAAATTCCTTGATAACCAATTGTATTTTTATTTAGTCATGCATCAAGAAGCAAATTTAGTAAAAAAATAATAATAAAAAGATACGAATCATTTATAAAGAAAAAACATCCTATAACAGCCCAAAATAAGAAACAAATCAAAGCACAAAATTATTTGGAAATTACCTTGGTGATATGAAGACGTTTGGTGCAGAGAACCACAACCACCATTTTCATTCCTATGAATCAACTCCTTCACTAGATAAATATGTGCAAAGAATCATTAGTAGCCAACTAAAAATATTAAGAACTAATAACAAGTATGTTGGATTAAGCCTAACCAAAGGATACATTAGTAGCCAATTATATTGCCACTTGAAGTAATAATTAAATGTTATATCACATATTTTCTCTTTTTCGTTAAATTATTAGAACACGGTGTTATAGGTGATTTTGGTTGCATTCCGCCTTCATCATGTTTAAAATAAATATTGTAATGAGTGTCGTTACGATATGGGTTATCTCTAGTTACATATATGATAAAATAAAATCCTGACCGTCAGATCGTTCGAATAGTATCACAAGTGGTATCCCCTTTATTTTAAATCATGTATTTTTTTTTTTTAGTCGACATATATTTACTTGCTTTGCATAAAATCGTTGTTGGTCATACTGTCCGACACGTGCCGGAGTAATGAGCGCTCATATCTACACAGCATTCTCATACTGTCCACCCAGAAAACATTTTTTTACGCAACCTACTTTAGTTTATTTATACGAGTAGAAGAAGGGAAGGCAAAGAAATCAAATTAGGTCAATTTTTTTTTTCTAAAGCGGGAAATAAATTCAATGGCGAAAGAATCAGAACTCTGGGATGATTCTGCTCTTATGAATGCATTTGACAATGCCATGAATAAATATAAGGTCTAGATTGCTTTTTTCACTCGATCTTATTAATTTTGCAGGGTTTAATAAGGTTTATCATCATGGTTCATCGTGTATTGAAATTACTTATGGATGTTTTCATGTTATGGGTTTTAGGTTTTATGCGCTTCGATTCTTAGCTGTGATTTTATATTAGATTAGGTTTACTTCGGTTTTGAGTTTGCGGTTATCTGGTTTTGTAATCTTATTCCAGTGCTTAATTCTGAATCAATAGGTTTGTGTATTTAGCAGGCCATGCATAAGAAGAAGCAACGTAAGAGTATCTCTACAGACATCAATGGGGAAGAAGTAAACACTGACAATCCGGAAAATCTGACCGATGAAAATTATGAACCTTCAAGGTCAGAAGTTTAAATCTCAGTTATTGTTACTTGTAGTTCATTTGTTGATTACAATTGCCAAAACGAAAATATGTTTTGATTGAGAAAAGAGTTATAGATCTTAACCACGCAGAGAAAAAGACAATAAATATTTTAATTCAGAACATATGCCAACCTACATTATTGTGTGTCCACTAAATATCTCTTGCTTTTCGTTTTATCTCCATCGTAGACTTCTGAGGGTGAATGATGCTCTTGCCAGTGAGATAGTTAAAACTGAAGCAGATGTGGAAGAAGCAAATAATGTACCACCAGTTCAAGAAAATCAATCAAGTGTTTTGGAACCAATTATACATACAAATGATTCTGATAAACAACAAACAGCAGAAGGAAATACTAGTACACAAGTGGAATCCGAGTATGATAAGTTACTTCGCCAGTATTACGAGCTAGAGGAACAGAGACAAAAGGTTCTGCAACAACTTCAAGCTGGTTATGGTTACAACTATAGCTATTACCAGTCCCAAGGTGAAGGTAGTGGTTCATGTGCATATACTCAAGAAAATCAACATCATGCACTTTATGCTTCTCAGCAAGCAGCGGCAACAGCTTCTTCTTGTTGCCCATATGTTTGTCCTTGCTTGACGGGTTCGTGCCCGTTGGTGCCCGCGTGTTCCTCTAGTGTTCCTTGTACCAGTGAACTGGGCACTTCTTCTGCTCCTATTGGATGTACAGGTGATGGGACAAACTTATCCTATCTTCAAGATGATCCCCTTTCTAAAACAGCAATTGGAGCTGCAGAAAGAGCCATAGCTTCCATTAAAATGGGAAGCTCTAATGCTTCTATTGGAAAAAAAGGTAAATACTGCTTATAAAACCTGGATAACTCTATCAAACATTAAATCATTCCTGATATTATTTTGTTATATGAAGCCTATAAGGCAGTGCCGGAGTTGCCTTAAGTTGTATATATCCTGACTGTGTTGCTTTGTTTCTTCCCATTTGTACAGAGAAGGACAAAGAGGATGTATCAAGTCCATCAGAAGGCTATAAGACGGACCTTTCTGTAGTTACGAATGCTTGGTTCTCTGCAGGCTTCCACACGGGCAAGTAAGGCTTTATTCATTCTTCTTGATGTGACCGTATAATATGGTTTGCATTCCTCGTTCCAGCATGTAATTTGCGCAGGAAACTGTTTTGTCTTGCAAATTTTAGCCATTTAAGTTTTTAGCCTATAGCTTTAGGTTGAAGTCAATTGAGTTTAGTTTCTTTTCATCTTGTAGGTATCTCTCGGAGCAGTCCATTGCAAAGAAACAAAGTGATTGAATGTTATCAGTAGACTCCAAAGTGATCGAATGTTATAGGTAGACTCCTAAACTGGGTGCCAAGATTTGACATTAAAGGATAGTTCAGCTATTCCCCTTTCTTTCCAGTACATGGCTTAGCTTGATGTTATACTAAGTATACTTTTTCTTTGTTTGTGATTCAAACTGGTGCCTTGCACTCATGTATCGGAGTATTAAGGTAGTGGCTTATGTTTGTTGACATATTTATGGGCAACTAAATTGTCAGGATGCAGCAGAACCTAAAAATAGGTAGCAGGCACAGACAGGGTTTCACAATTACCAATCCGCCACTTTGTGTTCTCAAGTTACTACTTCTACCCCTATCAGCTTTTCAAGTTATCAAAATGACTGATTACTTTTTTCCTAATTTTAATAGGGAACCTTCTTGAACCAATAATTGATTGGGTAAGCTGAGGATACTTGTCTATGGTCCTATGGATGTTTCTTAGGCATACGCTGCATTTTATAATTTCTTGGCAGTGGTATCGTATACAGTCTTGTAGCTGAATTTTTATCCCTTCAATCTTTAAAGTGGAGATTCAATTCAATATACCAACCAAATAGTGGTGATGGCGGTCAGATTTGACTAGAATATTTGGTTGGTCAATTGTCAGAGAAGTTGTCGAACTAGCCAGTGGTCATATACTCTTGGGAACAGTGGCCGTCAGTTCAAAACTGCTAGCATAAGCAGTAAAATTGGCTTATGACGTGGGTCACTGCAAACATTGGCGATTTTCAACCAAGCAACAAAAGATTAGATTTCGCCTGCCATCAAATAAGGTAACCGAGCAGAGCCGTAAAGTCCTTTGAACGGGAATAGTTAAATGAGTTGAAGATGAACGGGAATAGTTAAATGAGTAAACAAGACAAGTCAATCATGAGATCTTGCTTCATAATTAGAAGATAAACAGTCGTAAGAACCGTTTTTTTTTTCTTCTTTTTGGTTTGAAAATTAATCAACTTAAATTAAAAACCGGCTAAGTGGCTTGGACTAGCTCATTAAAGGTTGTCCTAGATAGGAATCCGCCTCCGAAGATAGTCCAAGTCACCAGGCAAATAAGAAACCAAAACGAAGCCTTTAGTCCCAAACAAGTTGGGTAGGCTAGAAATGAGACCAAGATATAAACCAAGTTGTTTGTATATGGTATGTTTCTGCTACGTGGTTCGCTAACTTCCTCAGCTCTTCGGATAAGTTTCGACCCTTCAAGTCCCATACTGCTTCCTCCAAAGTCAAATTAGGTTGACCTCTACCTCCTTTTGTACCTGCTACACGCCTTGTGATTCCGGTGCGCACTGGTGCCTCGGGAGGCCTTTTATGAAGATGTCCATATTATCTCAGACGATGTTGAATAAGCTTTTCTTAATCGGTGCTACCCCAAGTTTATAGTGTATACTCTCGTTCCTACTTCGATCTCTTCTTGTGTGGCCACAGGTCCACCGCAGCTACACATCTCCATTGCATGTATCTCTTGAATATGTTGATTTTTAGTAGCCATATTCTGCGCCATACAACATCACCGGTCTGATCGTCATCCTATATAACATGCCTTTGAGCTTATGCGGGACTTTTCTGTCACACGGGATTCCAGTTGTTTCTCGCCATTTCAGCAACCCTGCCCTAATCCTACGACTAACATCCTCGTCAATTCCACCATCACCTTGAATCGTCGATCCCAAATATCAGAAGGAGTCTTTCCTAGGCACTAATTACCCGACTAAATAGATATCCCCGTCTTCAGACATAGCATTGCTGAATTCACATTTCCTGTATTCAGATTTAATCCTACTGTGTCTAAATCCCTTCGATTCCAGAGTCCGTCTTTATAAATCCAGTTGCTTCTCGACCCCGGTCCTACTGTCGTCAATTAACGCGACATCATCAGCAAAGAGTATGCACCAAAGAAGCGCTCCTTGTATGTCCCCTGTAACTTGATCCATCACTAGAGCAAAACTATAGGGGCTCAAAGCTGACCCTTGATGTAGTCCTATCATGATAAGGAAGTCGCTAGCCACGCCATCGCAGGTTCTGACACCGGTTACAACATCATCGTGCATATCTTTGATTAGGGTGACGTACTTTATGGAGACTTTTTTCTTTTCGGGTGCCACCACGTTACCTCATGTGACACTTTGTCATATGGTTTCTCTATGTCAATAAATACCATATGCAAGTCTTTCTTCTTCCCCCGGTACCTCTCTTACTAGGAATATCGCCTTAGTTGTCGATCTCCCATGAATAAAACCGATTGGTTTTTCGTAAATCTTGTTTCCCCAGTACGCTCAATAACTCTCTCCCAAAGATTCATTGTATGACTCATAAGCTTGATTCCTCTATAATTTGTGCGACTCTGAATATCTCATTTTGTTCTTGAATATTGGTACTACTATGCTTCTCTCCCATCAGATGGAGAACAAGAATTTAATTTGGTTGAAATATTTACTGAAATAATGGATTTTGATGTCGTAAAAGTTGTTGTTCCCGGAATTAACCTGGTAAGCAATCCTAATGAATGGTAGGCTGATACCGATGCTACCAGACATGTATGTTCCGACCAGAATTGTTTTACCACCTACACAGAGACTAAGAATGCAGAGCCGGTATTTATGGGAAACACTGCAACTGTAGAAGTTAAAGGTATAGGAAACGTGGTTCTAAAGTTCACATCTACCATGCAAATTATATTGACTTATGTATTGCATGTTCCTGACATTAAGAAAAATTAAACTTATGATGGTTTGTTTGTTAATTCAAACCGGTATTTGAGTCCAATCATTTTGTAATAACCAAGAAAGGTAAGGGCTGTTTGACAACAGGGAAGTTCAAAGCTAATGTAATAACTAGATGCCAAAAATAAATAAATTTGTTTCTTCCGTGTATCTTGTTGACTTCTTATTCATATCCGCATGAAAGGTTAGGTCACTTTAATTATAATTCTCTAAGGAATCTTATGGGAATGAAGTCCGTATAGAGTTTAAATTCATTAAACCTTCATATAATTTAATTTATAGGAAAACGGAACCATTAGATTTAGTATACACATATTTGTGTGACATAAAAATGGTTCAGACAATAGGAAAACGGAACCATTAGATTTAGTATACACATATTTGTGTGACATAAAAATGGTTCAGACAATAGGTGAAAATAAATACTTCGTAATTTTTATTGATGACCGTACTAGGTATTGTCATATGCACTTGTTAACAAGTAAGAATGAGGGTCTTGAAAAGTTTGAACTTTATAAAAATGAAGTTGAAACTTAACTTAATCGAAATATTAGAGTTCTGAAGAGCGAAAGGGTTGGAGAGCATGTGATACCATTTGAATAATTATATCAAAAAAATGGAATCATCCACCAAGTAACACCATCATACTCTCCGGAATCAAACTATATCATAGAGCGAAAGAACCACACTTAAAGATATGATGTATACACTCTTAATCATTTTCAGAGCGCCCAACAACTTTGGGGGGGAAGTTGTACCAACAGAAAACTATACCTTATCCCACGAGAAGAAAAACAAAACTCCTTATGAACTATGGAAAGGTAGGAAACCTTCCTACAAATACATATTTAGTTAAATGATAATCTAATTCGACCACTAATCATTATTTTGAAAGCGAACTTCGTTAAATGATAATTAATCTGAACGCCCCTTTAAATACACATTCAATTCGAAACATATTTATCATTTCTATTCCGAACTAGTCTATTTCGACCGTAAATGATTATTTTGGGTTTTTAAAATATACATGTAGTTCAGACAGTATTTGTCATATGCCTTTCAAACTATTGTGATTCGACCACTAATTATTATTTTTAAAGCGAATTCCGTTGAATAATATTAATTTAATTGGCTCTAGGTAGTTTAGATTAGGTTCAGCATGTTTTTGTTAATTTCTTTCGAATCTTTTCAATTCCAGCTTTATCGATTCTTTCAGAAAATGGTTCCAGGTCTATGGTTACTTACGTATAATAATATGTAAAACCGTATATATTAGTGTATTTTGTTTCCGAACATGTTTTAATATCTTCAAATGGTATATGTTGTATGTCATTCGCGGAGTCGATGTGAATAAATATCAAGCTCCAGATGAGGGGGACCCTAATAGTTTCCAACCTCCCAATAAAATTTTCCCTGACACTTCCCAATAATATCGCACCAAGCAGGCAAGTTATCAGTAAGTAGTGTTTAAAAAAATTATGTACCTATAGCATCTCATGTTGACTTTTTTTTTAACCGACTTGTAGACCTTCGAAATCAGAGATCAAGCAAGGAAATGGATTGTCGAAACTGGTAGGGGTGTGAGATGCGTAATTGTTGGAAACCATCATCGCGCCGCTGTGATGATGGAATTGGTGTGCGAGAGAAGTGGAGGCTATCATCTCAACCGTAAGGATATTGTATTTACCGTTAAAATAAAAATGGAGAACAACCAAAAAAACTGTGCCCCCCTTCAAGTTAAGGGTTGTAAACAATAAAAATAAGAGATTTTAGGTGCAAGTTCTGTATGAATATCACAAACATGATGATCTAGAGTCTACTCGGGAACGTTGTCGCTACTAAATTATATATTGATGAGTTTGTCATTGTGAAGGATTACACCGACCAAGGCCTCCGATATAAGATCATCCCTAATGCAATTAGAGAGAAGAACCCAAACAACGCATCTTGTTTACGTACAATATACTCAGGAAGAAAAAAGATAAAAGGGGAAGTCTCTGATGGTAGGACGGTCTTCATGCGGTTGGCTACACAGCATAACTATACCGTAAAAATAAGAGAATAAGTAGGAAACGTTGCCAATCTCTTCCTCAATCCTTCTATCAGTTTGTTTGGTTAACTCAATCCTTGTTTGTTGGGTTAACTCAATCCTTCTATCACTTTCTTAATGTAGACTCGACTTATAAGACAAACAAGTATGGTACGCCGTTGTTCCACTTGGTTTCGCATACTTCGACTAAACAGTTGTTCACGTTTGGATCTGTTTTTTTATCTTCGGAAGATGAAGAAAGTTATATTTAGGCATTACAATGTGCGAAGATGCTTTACCGAGGAAATGACATATCGGCAATTATCTTATTTGATGCTGATAAAGCATTACTCAGAGCTATTCCCATTTTCTTTCATGCTACAACCCATTTGTTATGTACGTTTCACATACACTCTAACGTCCGACTCAATTATAGAAATATTTTTAACCTGACTCGTAAAAAGAGAGGGCAGCAGTCAAAACAAGAGAAAGAGGGGGTCTCAAAGCTTACGAAGAAGGAAAAAGAGAAGGAAAATAAAGAAAGAGGGCCATGCAGTATGGTTGAGTTTTGTAAAGGATTGGGAGGTGTTGATTTGATCGTGCATGAAGGAAGTGTTTAAGGATGAATATGTGCGTTTTATAACTGATAAAATGAGAATTTATAGCCAGGCCGTGTCTTATTGATGTACGCAATGGTTGGAGCTTCACAAAGAAAAGTTCGTAGTTGCATGGGCTAACAAAGTAAAACACTATAACAACCAGGCCACAAGCCTTGTGGAGGATGCTCACAAGAGAATTAAGGAGCAACTTTCTGGTTGTCAAGGTACATTCTCAATTCTATTGAAAGCTTTCCATAGATATTTCTATACGAAATTTACGAGGACTATGAAAAGATTCAAATTGAATTCAACTAAGTCTCTCCTTCACTTTGGGAAATACGTGGCATTACTTACAATGTGTCGCACTGTGCGATTAATCATTTGGTAAGAGAGGTTGATTTGAACTAAAAAATTGGAATTGATTCAGATCCGTGTTTGTTAGAGCATAGCTCGGTTGAACCCAGCAAGCGTTGGTATGTCAAGTTTGGTTGTCATATTTTAGTGAATCAAAACTCATCTAAGAGTCGCTGGATTATGTACTAGAGACAACTTCGTATAGGTTAGACTAGAAAGTCTAGGATTATGAGACATATAAGTACTACTCGAAGACCTGAAGAATGTGAAGAAGTAACAAGCTACAACGATGACATCATCCTTCTTTTTGAGGTTAGTAATATTTGACTTGAATTGTTTTATTCCTAACGTATCTTTCAAGTCGTGCTATATTGAAAACATAACTGCGAAGCTGTGAATGATTATTATACTCTAGTAGTGAGACATGATCATAGTGTTAAGGAATTAGAATACAAAGTATAACGCTTATCTTTTGAACTTCGTATATATGACATCGACATAATCGTATGAATGCTATTGTGCTTATGTGTATGGGTAAAGGTGAAGATTTCATCATAGGAAACAATGTTTACATTTGTTTAAAGGAAGTACATTAATGAACTTGTTTTATGAATTGATAGACGCATTTATGTGTCTGTTTTCATCTCTATTGTGTATATTGTTAGTACCCATTTTTGTACTTATTATGGTGTTTTATGTGTTTGTAGGTATTTTTGGGAAATAAACATTTTTGGAAAAATCGACTCGAAAAATTATGCGGAGCACCCCTGGAGGATATTTGTTATTCGGACTCTCAGTTTGGATAAGGGGCACCTCAGTTGGGCACCTGCTATTCGCACCCCCGGTTTGGTTAGGGGGACACCCCTCTCCTTCCTCGTTTGAAAATGAAAAAAAAATTGGCGGGAAAACTTATATGAAATACTCGAAGATTTCTGGAAAGATTTCCAGCGTGATTTTATGGGAGAATTTCATGGGATTTGTTCGTTTTCATCCTTCCAGCGTGTTACAGGATTGGTAATGCAGTTATTGATGATAAATAAAGAAGATTTCTATGATTCTCGTAAAACAGGGGAAGAGAGAAAATCCCGAGATTTTGTCTTTGATTCTGTTCTATTTAAGGGAGTTGTATGTATCTGCAAGAAGTATACCTCCGTCTGTGATCAATATATAGCGTGATGAAGTGTGTCTACTACGAGTTACTGCGTGAAAGAGAAAGATCAGGAAATAAAACTCGTGTATTGATGAAAGAATTATGAGAGGATTATTGGCATTTACTGCGAGATTTGATGAGCCCTGTCGAGTATAAAAAGGGTGATAGAGGTCACAGAAGAGAATAGGGGAGACTTGGGAGAAGTTTAGAGCATCACAAAGCCGGAAAAAAAAACAGTTACAGGAAGATTGTTTTCTGCTGGTGCAGTGAAGAAGAGGAAGAACATTAGACGCTACAGAACTGTCGTTTTGCTACAGTGACAGTGACACTTTCTCTGTATCGTTCCATGTAACAGTTAGTTTGTCACAAATATAAGTGTTACAAACCCGGTTTTAATCATTTTTCTCCCATTTCATCATTTGTGAACCATTTTTGAGCATTAATAAAGATGAATTTTGAGCATGTTTCCATGATGATGATGAGCTAATTCTCGCGTAATCAAGGCACGGAGGAAGCTATTGATGCATGAATAATTGGTAATTATTTTACTTTTCTCTAATTTGCATTTTATAATTCACTCAAATCACTGCTTTGCAGAATTTTAATTGTTTGCATAATTTTTTTAATTAGTTGTGATTCAAATAGATAGGTTATACTTTGTTTAGATAATCTATGCTTAAGGAATACAATTAATGTTTGAGAATATGCTTGATTACTTGTGAATTAAGAAATAAGAGATTTTAAAGATAATTAGAGTTTTGGAATTTTTACCATCATTCATTCATGTGTAATAGTGGAATCTAGTGTCTTGGTTATTTTCAATCTTGAAAACAAATTTGGATTTAAATTTTCTCTATTTTTAGTTTAAATAAGTCTAAAATCAATTGCTTTCACAAGTCTCAACGAACCTTTTACTACAACAAAGTTGAAATTACATCATGAATTGAAAGGGAAATCGCTAGGCTTGTTGGTATTGTTATTCATTGCATATCTTTGGATTACCAATATGTGTGAGTTAGTAGAACCGATCATAACTTGTTATGTATCTTGGTATAACTAATCACAGTGCCTGACTTATGATTTGGTATGACTGGTTTTTATTAATTAGTGTAACCGATCCTAAGTAATCACCTGAGATGGTATGATCGATATTTGTAATTGGTGTGACAGATCCTTGTAATTGGTGTGACCGATCACAAAAGAATTGTGTAATCGATCCTCGTAATTTGTGTAACCGGTCCTAGTAATTGGTGTAACCGATCCTAGTGACTTGTGTAACCGATCACAAGCAATACCATGAGAATATGGTAACAGGTCCTGGTAATTGACGCAACCGATCGTGGTAACTGATGTAACCGGTCCTGGTAACTTGTGTATTCGATCACAAGTAATCCATATTGAGGTAGAACAGAACCTTGTGATTGATAGAACCGATTGAACCCATGATTGTGATTTGATATTTGATCAATTACATAGTTGTCTTGGAATACAGATGAACCAATTCTAAACTTGTTTGGAAGTGCGGTATAATCGATTCCAAGATTGTAAATATGAAAGAGGATTTACAAAGAAAAGATGTCAACATACTTTGAACACGAACAATAACTCTTATCTTTTATTGTTCAAAGATATTCCTTAATTACTCAAGGAGATCCCGGTCCGAAATAAATTAAGAATCTTTTAATTAAGGTTGTTAGTTTTATATGCTTTAATTACCAGCAATTAAATGCATATCTCTAGAGAATAAAAATTAGTAATGTGCATTTACTAATTGGAGATTTTCTATTGAGAGATTTCGGAAAATATTGGACAAAGCATTTCCAGGAATTATGAAAACCGATTTTGGGCATTTATTGCATATCTTGAGAATATTCGGTTTTGGAAATTCCTTGGTGTACAAACATCCTTGGTCTATAAATACCTAAGTTTGCATTTCTAGCAAACTATACTAAGAGCAAGACAAACTTCATCTTTTTGTTGTTTCAGGTGGAGCCGTCTATCCAGAGATGAAAGTACCCTAATTAGGAGAAACCTCTTACGACCGCTCGTTTAAAGACTTCTGTGGGATCAAGAAGCTCTACGAGTACCGTTGGTGGGAAACTAGATAATTGCAGTTTATTAGTTTTCGATTGATTTGATTAACTAACGGTTGTTGAATTTTGATTGCAGCTAGTTTGTTTATTCTTGAGAATCTTCTCTTCTGACATAAGATTCACTCAAACTAGATCGAAGTGTCGACGGGATCTTTAAAACTTTTTGTAGATCTAAAGACATCTTGTTATAATCCATTGTTAACAGACTCCATTCTATGCGTGATTGATCATAAGAGATTCAAGTGGTGTTGTGCAGGTTTAATTTAAGATTAAAGAAGATTTGAAGACGAAGAAGATTTCTGATTGGTTTCTCATATATTTGTGTAGCACAAACTTTGATCGGCTGGGATCCAACTAGAAACGGATTTATTCGATTGATTAGTTGCGTGAGATCGGTAACACCTAATAGTTTTCTTGAGATCTATTTTTATTGTTACAAATCCGAATCTTATTACTTAGGTAATAGAGATTGGATTGATCTAACCAGGCAAAGGAGTTTATTAGTTTAAACGGTAGAGCCTTTGCATATGACTTGAGATATATTTACTGGAAAGAATCAATAGAGTTGTTACTAAACAGATTTGTTGTTCCTTTACTGTTTGGAACACGATCCAAAGGAATTGTTCCAGTGCGTGCACTTATTGAGTGTCTGAAACACATGGATACTGAAGAAACTAAGTGAACTAGGTTTTGTTGCTTGGTCTCAACTATACGAAGTTTGGTTTAGATTTTGTATAGCGGCTTAATTATGAGAGTATTCAATTCTGGACTTGGTCCCGGGGTTTTTATGCATTTGCGGTTTCCTCGTTAACAAAATCTTGCTGTGTCTTTTACTTTTCTATTTCCGCAATTATAATTAAAAGTAAAATACACAATCATTAAATCCGTATTACTTGATAGTGATCCTATAGAGTTTGGTTAAGTACGAACCTATTATCAAGTTATCACACTTTGATTTTTGTCTCGATCTCGTACCCATAGACGATCACATAAAGTGTGAATACCTATTTTTCGTATTGTCTCGACTTTGTCCATAGACAATCACTTTCGGTAAGAGGACTTATAGGTGGATATTTTAAAGATTGTGGTGTATTTGGGTACGCTCATCTTTTCAGTGTTGTTGTACATATATGGTGACATTGGGACTACCATGTCACCTTATGATTTTTAAGTTTGATGGAGTGATCCCTCTACCGGTTATTGGCCCATTTTGGCGTCATATATCCTTTCAACCTCTTCAGAAAGACGTTCCCAGAGAAGAGTTTAAGGATTCAGAGACATCGAAAGAACTTTTTGCGTTGTTATCGTGGGGAAATAAGACTCAGTACCAGATTATGATGCAGGTGTATTTGTACATTAGGGACATCGGAATACCAGTTCCATATTAATGTACTCATAAGTTGATTTTGACTATGTAAAAATCTTTCATCTGAATCTATATCAAAACCTACTCCATTCAATCTAGCATCATCTATGACCGCATCTTCCATGAGTGCTTCATCCATGGCCGGTTCTTCCATTACTGTTGGGACCACGACTTCTAGACTACAACTGGCTGGACTAGGATTAGTAGGTCCACCGTTGGTAGGTGATGGTGGGTCCATAATATGTCTTTCTGTAGTTTGTTGGTCCATAACATGTGCACGTCTCTTCTTCTTCTTCTTTATGTTGTTTTTTCTTCCGAACCTGTGGGAGGCGTTCAAATTCTTACCAAGTCGATCCCCCATAGGAGTATAAGCTTTTTCAGTTAAGATCCCTTTTCTTTTTCTGAAATTAGAGTATGATATGTGATAGTTAAATTTTACACGATAACATCCATGTTTATTGACCACTTTATTAAGCTAACGGGAAAACCATCAACCAAATCAGACTAAATAAAGTTAGTTCCAGAACATGTAATAACTAACCTCAAGTTAGGACAATTCTCATAAGTAGTCCTTGTCATATTGCTAAATTTGGTAATTTATATTTAGCAATTTTTTTTTTGAAGTATTGCAATTGCTATCTCAGAATGCTAAATTTATGGCATTCAACTACAACACATATGCTATAATTTAGCTTTAGCAAGGACCATTGCGAGCAAAATTATAGCACACATGCATCTCTTGGAAATATTATAGATGGTCTAACAAACTTAGAATTACAATTTCATCTAAATCACATATTCCCTCCGTCCCAAATTAGATGAGCTAGTTGGTTTTAAATTTTGTCCCATAAATAGATGAGCTATCTCACTAATCAAGGGGATATTTCTAAGACTATCCTTTTAATTGATTATTGTTACTATAAGAAATATGTATAATTTGATAGCCATGTTTATATTCGTTACATAGGTGTGTTAAAATGCTTTTCAACGATATAAAGTTTATGAAAAACCGTGGTATAGTTTAAGAAATATATCATTTCTAAGTTTTACTAGTTATTATTCATAAAGGTATAATTGTAAAAAATACTTAAACATACTCCCCTTACCTCCTTACCTTAAGAATTGTGCAAACTACAACTAACTCATTTAATTTGGGACGGAGGGAATATAAAAAATCAACCCAAAACACTGTTCAGATTACTGTGCAATCCACAAACATGAATATGTTCACTCTACTGTAACCATAATCCAACAGATAAATTAAAATTAATATCAATTTGTTCCTCAATGTTATCCCCAAGTTTACATTGTCTATAAGTTCGAATTTAAGCATTTTGATCATGAACGAACGATATTTATTTGAAATTATAATTTTCAAAAACCCAAAATATGCATGCAAATAGTTAAATAAATACTGAAAATGGTAAAAATTATTCAAAGAATGTTTTTATACCTTTTACAATCCCGACCAAACAGATCTATAATCGGACGATTATCTTCATCTTCATTAGCTTGTCCATGATTAGGGGTTTTAGGTTCAGGAACAACTGTATCTGGATATCTCGTTGTTGTTTTAATGATCGCCATAATGACATTAAGGGTTTTTTGAATCAATAGTTTTTTGATCTCCGACTGTGTTTGAATTCGGAGGAAATGAGAGTTGAAACCGGTGCTTGTTTTTTTTTTGGTTCGTGCAAGGATTAAAATGAAGTGATGGCATAAAAGGAAAGTGAATAGTTATTTTAACCTAATGATAAACATATGATATTTTTGGTAAGGGTAAAAATGTAATATTAACAAGTCAAGGTTAATTCGGGAATTTGGCATTTCCATTGACATTTCCCTTAGCATAATACAAAGTTGTGGATATATGGTTTAAGGGAAAATCACATTTTCATGCGGTGCAAATCATTTGTCCTAGTTTGGTTGTAATTGATATTTTGTCAATGTTTTGGTGACTCATTTTTAATACACAAAATTGGTTAAAAAGACCAAAATCAACAATTCCTGGGTGAGAAAGACATGTAAGATTTGATACTGTTTAAATGGACGGGAATCACAAAGATACCTTTCTATGTTCCATTTTGGATATTCTACCTAGAATCTTACAAATTAATATTTCACAATGGACTAAAATATCCATATATAATTATTAATATAATACAAACAACACTATCACGATTTTCAATTAACGGATTCAAAATTCTTCTAGTTTTGTGAACTTGTTTAATCTAGACATGTGTTTTCTTTTAGTCGGTGAGATGGTCATGGTTAACCCACTAGCCGAAAATAGTAGCCAAGTGTGTAACAGATGGAACATATACAAAAATTGATACCGTTTAGGACAAAACGCTAATCCTATCAGAAAGGAGAACAAAAAGATGATTAGTAGAGCACAGAAACTTTCAATTCTCGGAAATCTGTCTGTGGACCGGAGGATCTTCAAAACTTTGAACCACGATCAAGCCCAAACTTAGTTCTACCAGACACCTAAACATTAAACATTGGAAACATGGAGTTTCACATCGTAAACAAAGAGCTGCTAGAACAATCTGCAGATTTCAGGGTCGACCTATCGTAAACAAAGAGCTGATAGAACAACCTGGAAAATAAAACGGTGTTATATCTAAAACAAGATGAAACATGGGTGAAACCAAATTCAACCCAAACTAAAACAAGATAAAACAAGATGAAATCAATCAGCTGATGCAACAATGTCTGCAAAATAAAAAGAATTAAATTTGAGATTGAAACAACATTCAAACTACTGAATCGTTCTTATGTTACATGATATAGTGATAAGACAATGAAAAGCGAGAGCTCGCAGTACCATTTTCTGTAATTACAGAAGCAACTGATTCACCCAGATCCCAGGAATTTCCTATACAAGTTGTGCAACCGTATCCAACAATATGGAATCCTCGCTAGTTCAAATACTTCTGTAAGCCACTATGTAAAAAAAAAACCCAAAGACAGAGTCAACGTATTGTTTGTAAACTGGCTTTCATAATGTTACAAGAATATTTATCAAGTCTCGCGGGGGGAGACTTGATATTCCAAGCTACAAATTGGTTATATAAATTTCATATACCACAAAACATTACCTCTGGAGCAGATACCTTGTAGCAACTCCGGAACTTGGGAAAGACTTGTTTTGACCCATGGTTTAACCTGACAAAATGGGGAAAGATAACGTAGCATAAGTTCATGACAACAAATGTTTAGCCAAGAGAGAACTTGGTGCAATTAGAGAAGGATAATGCAGAATTTAATATGTACCAATCTGTAGACCTAATTCAGAGGCCTTTTTGGCCATCAAAGCTGCCCCTAACATGACGCTGGGGTTAGAAGTATTTCTACAACTTGTAATAGCAGGTACCACAACACTACGATGTTGATCCTAGTTTAAACATGAGCGAAACCAAATTTAAGTTAGAATGAAAATCAGTTTTATCCTGTATAAAATGTTGGAAATTTGTGGAGTTCATACATAGAATGTTGGAAATTTCTGGAGTTTCACATGAATAATTCAGAATAATATGATCAAGTATCTAAAACAGAATGAAACTGGTTTCATCCTAGTTTAAACATGGGTAAAACCAAATTCAACCCACACTAAATTAGGATGAAATCAGTTTCATCATGTATAAAATGTTGGAAATTTGTGAAGTTCATACATAGAATGCTGGAAATTTCTAAAGTTTCACATGAATAATTTAGAATAATATGATCAAGTATCTAAAACAGGATGAAAATGGTTTCATCCTAGTTTAAACATGGGTTAAACCAAATTCAACCCACACTAAATTAGGATGAAATCAGTTTCATCTTAGTTTAAACATGAGCGAAACCAAATTTAGGCTAGGATGAAATTAGTTTCATCATGTATAAAATGTTGGAAATTTGTGGAGTTCCACCTGAATAATATGATCAAGTATCTAAAACAAGATGAAAATGGTTTCATCCTAGTTTAAACATGGGTTAAACCAAATTCAACCCACACTAAATTAGGATGAAATCAGTTTCATCTTAGTTTAAACATGAGCGAAACCAAATTTAGGCTAGGATGAAATCAGTTTCATCATGTATAAAATGTTGGAAATTTGTGGAGTTCCACCTGAATAATATGATCAAGTATCTAAACATGATGAGACCAGTTTCATTCTAGTTTAAATCTGAGTGAAACCAAATTTAACTGATGTAAAACAAGATGAAATCATTTTCATCCTAGTTTAAACATGAGTAAAATCAAATTTAACACAATATATACACAATGAAACCAGTTTCGTTGTAGTTTACATAGAAGTAAAACCAGTTTTATCATGTTATTGAACAAGAACTCTTACCTAAAAGGAAAAAAAATGAGTATATCCACATTTCCAAAAAAAAAAAAATCAATCAATTTACACATTAATACAGGATGAAACTAAGTTCATCTCAGTTTAAAACTGGATGAAATCATATTCAAAACCCAATTAAGAACATTGTACATTCACATCGAAAATTTAAGATGAAACCATTTTGAATATAATCTAACATTAGGGTCTGGAAACATACCAATTTGAGGATACTCTTCAATTAATACAAAACCCTAACATTCTTAATTTATGAATTTGAGAAAATTCAATTGAATTAGGGCATGCATTACAAAATACTTTTGGATGATGGTGGTGGTGGTGGTGTCGATGATGGTTTTGGGGAAACACGATATAGTCAACGGTGGTGGAAATGATGATGGTGGTGTCGATAATGGAGAAAATTGATGTTGTCTATGGTGGTGTTACTGTTTGTGGTAGAGGAGATGATGAAGGCGGAAGAAGTTTATGTTGTCGATGGTGGTGCTGGTTGTGGTGGTGGGGATGATAGAGGAAGATGAAGATGGTGGTGAAGAAGAAAATCTCTTCAAGAGAAACTGATTTCTTTGACATGTTTTTCATTTTTTATTCTTTTTTGTTCGGGAAGAAGATGAAGTTATAGTGGAGGGTGTAATTGTCTAAGTCTAAAGAAATGTTTCTCCTGTCCATTTCACCCACACAAAAGTTTACCCGTCCATCTGAACCGGAAAAGTACCTTTTTGGTCAAATGACCCATTTTCTGTTTTTAATATTTTGTGCCAACCATCAACTGATCTGGTGATTGGCATGCTCCTTCCCATGGCGGAGGTAGGGGTTCAAAACCATCAATTTTTTTTAATAGCGCATTTGGATACACATCCAGAAATAACTTTTGGACTTAAGTTACTTCTACCATTCAAAAATCAAGACGTTAGTTTGGGTGTAAAATTTCAAAACGATTTTTAGAAGCAAAAAAGTCAATTTTTTGTGAAGCAAAATATCTTTGTTTCTGATTTCTCCTTCTGGTATCCAAACACGCTATTAATGTTTTGCCCTTTTGCTTGTCAAATATAAAATAAATTGATTACCTACTTTCCGCCAAAAATTCACCCGAGGTACAAATTTCGTATCCAAAAACACCTTCAGTCGTGATTGTAAAGTTGAATGTGGCAATCGAAAGAAACCCAAATTCAGTTTTTGCAAAACTGAAGAAACATATATATATGAAATGCGTTTCAGAGAGGTACAACAACAGAGTGATGGCAGGCCATATAAATATGAATGTTACATACACGTCAAAAATTTACACAACCCTTGAGATAAAGGTGTACATTTTGATGGATACTTCGAAAGCAGTAGCAGCGACATTAAACCCTAACATTAGATGCAGCTATCTTGATTTGTTCGATTGTGAAAACACCAAAGAAGTCATCGTCTCTTACTGCGTTTATCACTGCAAGAGCAACATCGTCAACGCTAACTGGTGGAGCCAATAATAGGTCGGACGCCGGGAGAGAATTCAGAGGTTTCGTAAAATTCTCAGCTGCTTTCAGAAACCTTTCTAATGGTTCCCCTACTAGATCAAGTGGGATCTCAAAACCATCTACTTTCCGCTTCCCATAAATGAAACCCGGTCTTAGTACAACACCTGAGAAATTTTGTTAAGCCAAAAGATTTGCATGAAGACTGAAGAGCTACAGATATGTGCAGAATTGTACATTTGTAAAAAAAATGGTTCGCAAGAAGAAATGTGAACAGTAATAATAATAATAATAAGTGAAGTTTTAAGAAAACGAAAATTTTAGTGTCGCCAAAATGCACATACTTAAACATAAGTTTGTAATTGAAGGAATTTCCTCATGTACAAACTCACATAATGACGTTTTATTATTATGGATTACCGTTGTTTGGGAATTTTGACAGAACCTCTGATTCTGCTTTTCTCTTTCCAGTGAAGTATCCAGAAGACAGTAGAAAGGGCGGGAGATTGTAGTCATGTACAGAGATCAGCACAAACTTGGGAATTCCTTCAATAAAAACACATGACTGTCAGATTAATGTTCGGCACAGAGAAAAGCACTGCCAATAAAAACTCATTTCCCTACCATACTCCTTTGCAGCATCTACTGCCAAAACGTTCGCCTCACCATTTATCTTTTTCATTTGCTCATCGCTTCCAAAACCTCCAATAGTTGACACAACTGCTGTAGCACCAACCAGTACTTCGTCCCAATTCGCATAAAAAACATCTCCTGTATAAAAAAAATCAAGGTAAGGTTACACCATAGGAACACAGTTGTACAAATAATCATCTCTAAGGACACATAAACCAGAATCTAACGGTTGGAGGAGAGACAAATAGTCGCGAGCAGCCTAGTTTCTCTTATTTGAGAACCTATAGGAACTTCTCTAGTTAAGCTCACAAGAGGTGGAGGCTTCTTAAACCAATCAGATTAATATCAAGCTACTAAAAATACTCGAACTTTTGTAGAGAAGTTGGATAGATTCCATTATAATCATCAACAGTATCATAATCTGTAGTTAAGTACTTGGTTCTCTAATAACAACTGAACTTGAATCCAAAACTTAAGCTGAAGAAACATGCCTATCAGCCACGTGACCTGCTCGACCCATGGCTCTGTGTTGTTAGGACGTCCAGACCTGTTGTGATTATTCAAAAAAAAACAAAACAGATAGATCATTTGGAGGAAAAAGCGCAATATGTTGAGGAGTTTTATGGTTAGCAATTCCATCTAAAAGCAAAATGCATTATTAAGATATACAGATTCAAGGAATATAAAGAATTCTGTTTTCTGATAGTCTGTACAAAGATCTCGTGCGTCATTGGAGTGTCAGACTAGCCAAGCTATTTTCCTTTTTAAGAATGGTTCAGCATCTTGTCAAATTACACAATCTTTCAATTGTGTTAAGGAAAAACTGGATCACTCAAATACTACAAAGCAGTGACCTTAGGAATGTCAAGTTTATTCACTTGCAATTTTATGTAGATACCTTAATAACATGTTTGGTTAGCGAAAGTGAAATTCATATAATTAAATTACAAGGTAATTGGTCTATATCTGCGAATCTGAAGTGAAAATCAATAAAGAATCATTTCCTAAATCTCACCCATTACCTAATTATGTAATTTAATTACTTGAACCAAATATGTCGCAAGGAGTTCATACTCAGAAAAACTGTATTTTTCTTGCAGTTCGGCCTTCTCAGGGTCAAGGTGAAAAACTTTCGGAAATTACTCTCACCATTCCTCCACCAGAAAATTGTTCGAGTTCATATATTTACGAAGCACTAGAGTGGTAACTGGTAAGTACAGACTGCTGGTGTACCATGCTAATGGTGGTCAATGTGTCCGACACCATCATATTCGCATGTCAATATTGCATGAAGCTTATTAGGTTTTAAATGGAGGGTTATGATTACCTGCTTAGGCTTACGGCCTCAATCCCTTTCGAAACGGCAGCCTTACATATAGCACAACCGACAAAACCACTGCCTCCCAATACAACTACCTACTAAAGGGAACCAAAAGTGAATGCCCAATTTTGTAAGAAATAACTATAATGCTATTGACGATCGTATGGGAAGTTATTGAAGTCCATACTCGTTCAGCCCTCACGTCAGCCACCACATCTATAGTAGTAGATGTGAAGTCCTCTTTTGCGTTTGTTCCTGCATAACTGCAGCTCACACTAATGCTACACAAACTAAATATACAAAAGGTCAGCAAGCAGCAATCTAAGCAATTACAGAGATGATATAAAAAATAATAACGAAAACATCAGTAGAGAAAATATCAATAAAGAAGTGTCCTTTATACAGGGATATACAGGGAAAGTTAGCAATCTCTTGTTGTTTCAGGTTTCACAATCACTTCATATATAATAATTAATGGTTGAAACCAAGTATATAAGCCAAACCCAATAGAGAGGGCATTGCATAGCTACATAAACTCGTATCTTATCTAGAATTACAACTAAAAATATAGTTTGATACACTAGTATACGCCATGTTACCAATGAATTTTGTGTTTTTTTTTTTGCAACTCTCGTTAGAGTGGCCAATATTCACCAGAAACTTACTCAATTCAGAAAATTTACTAAGACGCAGCAATTTTACTAAATACTCCACTGGGTTTTGGATACAAAAAATAAAATAAAATAAAATAAATAAAATCCTATCTTTTAGATATAATGGTAAGAATCTAGTGAATTACTAGTTTCTATGTGAAATTTGCGAATACTGTCTAAAAGTTGAACATTTAAAGTGTGAAATAACTAACCGATTCTGTGAAGAATATCGACGAGAGAAACTCGTTCGAGTTGGAATTGTTGTCTGTCTTTTGTGAGATCCTGGAGGAGATGAAATGGCAGTGAAAGACATAAGAGACGACGCCATGTTTTTCTAGAGAGTGAAAGAACTCAGCGAATTCCCCCCTTTTTTCCTTTCACAGAGACAGAAGTGGAATGTCTGAAGTGCTAGAGGATTTCAACATCTCAAATTACAGAAACGGCCCTCAGTTATGTGGCCAGTTAATGTACAACCAAGTGGTCGTGCGTGTCTTTCACTAGACGTGTGAATCTGACTCGTAACACTATAGATGTCCTTTTCGTTCACTTATTCGCATGTTGTGATTTAACGAGTTCTCAACATTATGGCCTGCATTCACTTCTCTCTTTTCTCTACTTTCCTATAAAAAAAATTCTAGAGTCTTTTCATTTTTTTTGCTCAGATTTGGTCCTTTTAGGCCAGATATGAGCAAGGATTGAACAAGATGTTTTTCAATCCTTTCTAGAGTCATTTTTTATTTTTTTCTAGTTTTAGAAATTGTTTATTGAATAAGATGCTCTTACATGTTTCTTTGCCGTTTTGGGGCGATTTTTCTTCGTCGTTATGTGGCGAGTTCTTCGATCTTTGATGGCTGGTTCGTGGCTTGCTATTCTTGATTCAAAAACATCAACGATTCGATCTACAAGTTTATGGGCAAAATACTCCTTCCTTTCAGGAGCATCTCTTTTCAAGGAAGAATACAATCAAATCAAATGGTCGGAATTATTTCCGGAATATACCATCATCTCTCCCTTATACATAATCAAAAATTGGGCATCTCTGCGGTTTATTGCTCTTTCTCTTCGCGATCCACTTGTAGTTGATATCCTTATTTGTATTAGGGTTTTGATTATCTTGATATTTTTTATGTACTTTGATGTTTTTGTTAATCTTGTAAGCGAACATGTAATCAATGTTTTGATTTGAATGAATTGAAATTTGTTGATTGACCAAAAAATAAAATAAATAAATGTCCTTTTCGGTATAACTTATTCGGGATATTTTGTATTACCCTTCAAAATAAATAGCTAATTTGTAGTACATATACTTTTTAATAACTAAAAATCGGTGAAACCAAGAGAAATGGTATTAGATTGTTGGAAGAATCTTAGTATAAAGATCACTCGAGTACAGACCTATATATAGACTGAGACATACATGCTGTCATGACTAAGACATACATGCTTCATTCGGCTATGTAGAACAGGATTAGAAGCAAAAGATATAGGACCTTTGTTGTCACATGACAAAGAAGGAGAGATAGACTGAAAGTATGCAGATCCTTAAGCAATTGACACACCCAAAGGACCTCAGTTGCAGTATGAGCTAGTGATTTGTACTCAGCCTCTGTAGAACTTCTTGCAACAATGGGTTTCTTTCTAAAAGAGCAGGAAACATGGCAAGACCCAAAGAAAACACAATATCCACTTGTAGATCTTCTATCATCGGGATTGCCGGCCCAATCCGAGTCAGAATAAGAAGAGATAAATGTTAACCCTTTATTCAAAATAATCCCATAATCAAGAGCACCATTCAAATATCTTAGAATGTGTTTTGCAGGTTGCAGCAATCAAATGAACATCAGTGGGATTACTCATATGTTGACATACTTGGTTAACAGCATAACAAATTTCAGGTCTTGTCCAAGTGATATACTGCAGAGTACCCACTAAAAATCTATACTTTGTAGCATCAAGTAGAGGAGTACCATCATGTTTGCTCATCTTAGAGTCAGCAATTTCAAGTGTATTACAAGGCTTATAAGTAATCATATTAGTTTTCTTCAAAATATCCAGAATATACCTTGTTTGAGAAACATGCACGACGGAGTCATTCCTTTTGATTTTTAAACCCAAAAAATAATGAATAACACCTAAGTCTTTAACAGGAAAAAACTGGGAAAGTTGTGAAATTACCTTGTCAAAAAAAGTAGAAGATGAACCTGTAATCAAGATATCATCCACATACATTAGAATAATACAGATGAGAGGACCCTCGTTGTAGATAAAAAGAGAAGTATTTGCATAAGAGAACTTAAATCCAATAACCAACAAGGAGTCCATAAGATATTCATACCATACTCTGGGTCCCCGCTTCAGCCCATAAATTGACTTATGAAGTTTGCATACAAAGTGAGGATGCTCTGTATCCTCAAATCCGGGAGGTTGATTTATATGAACAACTTGAAGATCTACATATAAGAAAGCATTACTGATATCCAATAGTTTAACCATCCAGTCATTGTGAACAGCAAGAGACAAAACAAGTCTAATTGTGGTTGGTTTGGCCATTGGACTAAAAGTTTCATTATAATCTAAACCTTCTTGCTGATTATAGCCTTTGGTAGCAAGTATCAACACTCTCATCAGAATTATGTTTAACTTTAAACACCCATTTACAGTGAACTAAATCTGTAGCTTCGGAAGGATCAACCAAAGTCCATGTGCCAGCTGACTTGAGTGCAGAATGTTCAGAAACCATAGAAGGAAGCCATTTAGGATGTTTCATAGATTGCTTGTAAGAGGTAGGAGTGGATTCAGAAAACTGGGGCAAAAAAACTACAAATAGAGGATATCTAGTAGATAAGTAAGCTTTTGTCTTAAAAATTCCACTTTTGACTCTGGTCTGCATAGAATGAGTTGAGACAAAAGGTTGTGGAGATTAAGTAACAATATCAGATGGAGAACTAATGGTGTCAGCAGATGAAGGTTGAACAACATAGTCACTTAATGAGGGTACTGAAGCAGAGACTAAAGTAGATATAAAAACATAAGTTGAAGTAGCTGCAGGAGAAATAGGTGCTGAAGCAAAATCTGATTGAAAAGATGATATGCTATCTAAAGGAGAAACCGAAACACACTTATCCTGATGATATAAAGACTACTGAGAGTCAGGTTTAGATATCTAAAATAATGTGCATGCTAGAGAACGAAAATGATCCTCATCAAAAGTAACATGTCTTGATATATAGACTTTCTTTCTGTAAGGATCATAACATTTGTATTCTTTCCGAGAAGAAGCATAACCTAGGAAAATACAAAGTTCACTTTTAGGTTCCAATTTTGATTGAGTATAAGGCTTCAACCATGGATAACAAGCACAACAAAAAAACCTCAGATCCTGATAAATTGGTTGAGCACCATAAAGCTTCTCATAAGGAGACATGAAATACAAAGAAGTTGTGGGTAATCTATTGACCATAAAATTTGCAGTCTGGAGAGCATCAACCCAAAATGAATCAACCAAGTTAGATTGAAGTAAAAGTATTTTTCCTAAACCAACAAGATGCTTATGTTTAGACTCTGCTACTCCATTCTACTCAGGAGAATATGAACAAGTGTACTGATGCAGAACACCACAGGTAGCCAAAAAAGTGTTTAATTCATTATTAATAAACTCACCTCCTCTATCTGTTCTAATAATCTTGATACTTAACTTAAAGAAATTCTCTTGAGCCTGGGCTAATAAGGTACGCTTCAGATTCTCCATGTTGACGAGCCCTTTTAGGGTCCTAAAAAGCCACCTACCCCTGTGGGGTGTCCAAAAGGTGGCAATATCATCAATGGTGGTCGAGGGGGTATTACAAACTTGGTATCAGAGCCGAGGACGGCTCTCTTGGGGTGTGGTTGAAAGAGTACCATATTGCTCAGGAAGCATCCGGAGCCTGGGATAATAAGGTACGCTTCGGATTCTCCATGTTGACGAGGCCTTTTGGGGTCCTAAAAATCCACATGAACAAAACGATCTACCCCTGTGGGGTGTCCAATGCAATTTGAAGGATTGAAACACAGTGATGAAATCAAACTTTCTTATTAAAGGAAATATCAAACAATACTTACTATAATTATCAATGATGTTACAATAGTAGGAATAACCACCATTGGACACAACTGGACAAGGTCACCACGAGTAAATATGCAATAACTGCAATGGTTTATTTGACATTGAACAAGACAAAGTAAAAGGAAGCTTATTGAAAAAGCGGGGGTCTAACAACCACACCCAATATTTCGTTTTGGCAATCTGTATGGACTAACTCCAATATATTTCCAAGAGAATCAACTAGATAGTCAGACTCGAACAAGGAAAATACATCCAAGAGTTATATCTCTGTTTCTCAATGTAATCATCAAATCAAACAGATAGAAATCTGCGAGCCTGATTATTATGAGAAACCACTTGAACGGTACCACAGACCAATGTTCAAGTGCCAATCAATTTATATCAACAACCAAAGGTTGGATTATCTAATTGATTGAACTACGCACAACCTGTGATATTTCAATTACATAAAAATAAAATGAGGAAAAGAAATAACAGAGACACTATAAATTTTGTTAACGAGGAAACCGCAAATGCAGAAAAATCTTGGGATCTAGTCCAGATTTGAACACCACACTGTATTAAGCCGCTACAGACTCTAGCCCACTACAAGATAACTTCGGACTAGAATGTAGTAAAGCCCTAACCAATCTCACACTGATTAAGGTATAGTCGCGTTCCTTACGCCTCTCCCAGAAGGACTCTATGCACTTGATTCCCTTAGATGATCTCACCTATAACTAAGAGTTTCTACGACCCAAAGTCGAAGACTTGATAAACAAATCTGTCTCACACAGAAAAGTCTATTGAATAGATAAATTTGTCTCCCATAGAAATACCTACGTGTTTTGATAAATCAAGGTGAACAGGAACCAATTGATACACCAGACTTATATTCCCGAAGAACATCCTAGTAATATCAATCACCACACAATAATCTTAATCGTATGGTAGCGAAACAAGATATTGTGGAATCACAAACGATGATACAAAGATGTTTGTGACTACTTTTTATCTTACCTATCGGAGATTGAATCTCGAGAAAATCTTAGAGAAGATAATACTCAATACGATAGAACAAAGTAAGATCAGAACACGCAACTACAGAGAAAATAGTTGGGTCTGGCTTCAGAATCCTAATGAAGTCTTTAAGTCATTAACCTATAATGGTTTTAGAAAAACCTAGGTTAAAGGATAATCGACTCTAGTCGCAACTAGTATCACACATGAGGTGCGGGGGATTAGGTTTACCAGTTGCTAGAGTTCTCCCTTATATAGTCTTCAAATCAGGGTTTGCAATCAATGCTACCTTGGTAACAATGCATTCAATATTCACCGTTAGATGAAAACCTGATTAGATTCAAGAAAATATCTTTCAACCGTTAGATCGAACTTAGCTTGTTACACACAAATGAAAAGTGACTTCATTTAGATATGGGTAGCTGTACCTAAATGTATACACCTTGTTGGCTCAACAATATTCAACCAAAGTGTTAGAGCACTGCTCGGCCGAACTCGAAAGCGTTGCTATCTCAAGCTTGTTTGTCAAGTTTAGTTGCCGAAACTATAAGTCTTGATTTCTAGTCTACTTATAGCTAAGTCTCGAATTATGATAGAAAGTGTAGTTGAGCTTTAGACTTCACAACATTCATCGATCAAAGACGAAGAACTACTAAGGGGAGCTTGTGGAACTTCATCTACAAAAGGTATATGGAGACTTGAACTCATTTATCACTCAAAAGTCTATCTACTCTATCTCCTATTTGATACAAAAGTCGTATACCTATATAGACTTCAATTATACACATTTGATATTTCGAGGTGAGTTTAACTCGCTTGTTGGTAAGCTTTCGCTTTAACCAAGTCATCTTATATTCTTGACGAAAATCAAAAGATGATCATGTTAAAATCGCCTTGCAACATCTTACATGATTTGTGTGAGACAGTCATTTGATGTAGACTCGGAATGTTTCATATTGATCATTTAATCACTTGAAAATTGCTTCGAAGCTAATAGTTTGTGTGAGACAGCTATTGTCGTCTTCTAAGAATGTTTCAATGATTGAAATGGGAGTTTAGAACACTTAAACCATAATTGGATTTAAGCACAGTATGCGTACTTGCATATGTGATTGGCCAAGGACCGAAATGTAGTATGCATACCCGTGTTCATACATGCAAGGTCAGGTAAAGTAGGGGAGATAGAGTATGCGTTCTTGTACGCGTACTGGCAAAATCAATTGAAGTCCGGGTACTATAGTATGCGTACCTGTACGAGTACTGGAATCAACTGAAGTTTAAAAGAGTACGACAATTTGCGTACCCGTTTGCATACTGGCAAACACAGTCCAAGTACGGCTACTTAGGTATGCATACCCGTTTGCATACTTGAGTGGGTTATGTTCTAAAATCGGTTTGTTCATGAACTAATACATTTATATAATAAGGAATGCAATCTTTTGCAAACCGTGGCTATAATGTTCATGAATTGATTCGAGTGAATCAAAATCGATTTTGCTTCAATTGTGTCTTGTATACTTCTATGAGAATATAAACAATTGAACAACTCCATAACTAGTTTCATTTTAGTCATTTGAACTAGTTATGGTTAAGATGAATAAGGTTGATATGAAAGTGTTCATATGGCTAACTTCGGTTAACTATTGTTGAGCCAACAAAGGTGCACACATTTATGTACGGTTACTCATATCTAAATGAAGTCACTTTTCATTTGTGTATAACAAGTTAAGTTCGATCAAACGGTTGAAAGATATTAGCTTGAGTCTAATCAGGTTTTCATCTAACGGTGAATATTGAATGCTTTGTTACAAAGGTAACATTGATTGCAAACCTTGATTTGAAGACTATATAAAGGAGAACTCTAGCAACTGGGAAACCTAATCCCCACACCTCATGTGTGATACTAGTTGCGATTGTGAAGCCATACCCAACTATTTTCTCTGTAGTTGCGTGTTCTGATCTTGTTGTTTTCTATCGTGATTGAGTACCATCTTCTCTAAGATTTGCTCGAGGTTTAATCTCTGATAGTCAAGATAAAAAGTAGTCACAAACATCTTTGTCTCATCATTTGTGATTCCACAGTATCTTGTTTCGCTACCATACGATTAAGATTATTGTGAGGTGATTGATATTTCTAGGTTGTTCTTCAGGAATATAAGTCCGGTATATCAATTGGTTCTTGTTCACCTTGATTTATCAAAAAACGGAACAAAACTCATAGGTTTATCTGTGGAAGACATATTTATCTATTCAATAGACTTTTCTGTGTGAGACAGATTGGTTTATCAAGTCTTCGACTTTGGGTCATAGCCACTCTTAGTTGTGGGTGAGATCAGCTAAGGGAATCAAGTGCGCAGAATCCGTCGTGGTTCTAGAGGCGTAAGGAACGCGACTATCCCTTGATCAGTGTGAGATTGGTTAGGGCTCAACTACATTCCAGTCCGAAGTTAACTTGGAATAGGCTAGTCTCTGTAGCGGCTTAAAACAGTGTGGTGTTCAAATCTGGACCAGGTCCCGGGGTTTTTCTGCATTTGCGGTTCCCTCGTTAACAAAATTTATGGTGTCTGTGTTATTTCTTTTACGCATTATATTTTCTATATAATTGAAATATCACAGGTTGTTCAATCAATTGTGAATCCACCTTTTGGTTATTGATTGAATTGATTGACACTTGGATATTGGTTTTTCATACCGTCCAAGTTTTTTGTTATATTAATCAAGCTCACAGATTTCTATCTGTTTGATTTGTTGATTACATTAAGAAACATAGATATATTTCTTTGATATACTTTTCTTAAGGTTGATTCTGACTGTCTAGTTGATTCTCTTAAAAGTATACTGGAGTTAGTCCATACAGATTGGGTGTGGTTGTTAGACCCTCACTTTTTCAATTGGTATCAGAGCAGGCAAACACATTTAAGACCTCACAAGTATGTGTTTGTAGCGATCTGACTCTATGTAAAGTAGTGTTATCTCTGACAACGCAACACCAGTTCAGAAGCACTCTGATTTGGTTCAAAGTCTTGAGTCTCATGAAAAATATCTCATATCTTCTCCATTGACTGAAACTGTGTTCGACTGGTAAAAAAGCCTAGATGAACAGCTGGATGATCTTTCATATGAAAGTGATTCATAAGAGGGACAAGGTGTTGATGAGGAAGTCTCACAATATATCAAGCTCTTTGACCATCTCATAAAGAAAAAGAAGTCAACAGCTTGCTTGGCTGAATATTTGACACCTCTCTGTCAATAAATCAGGAAATTGAGAAAACTCTTTAAGGGATATGATTGTGGTTACAAACTCTTACAATCTATTCTTAAAGACAGTGAAGAAGATGTGCGTTCAAAAAATTATGAATGTGATAATCGTCATTGAAATCTCTTTGTGTTGAAAGAAAGACTTGCAGAAACTGAAGCAAGTTATGACTCTCAACAAAAATGTTTTAACAACAGAGAAATCAGCTTTCTCGCCAGAGAAAAACAATTGGAGGCTGATCTAGCTGCTGCTCTTGATAAGGTCAAATCACTGGAAGAGAATCTGAAAAGATTCAATGCCAGCTCTACAAAATTATCCACTATGCTGGGAGCATGTAAAGAACATCGTGATACACGTGGTCTGGGCTATAAAGGAATAAACACTCCTAGTACTAGTAAGATCAATTTTGTCTGTGCTAATGACAAGTTCCTAAGTGAAAATTTCACTGACATCAAAAGTGAAAAACCTCCTTCAGCAGCTGATGTTCCTATGACCAAAGATTGTCCACTTTCGAAAACAGCTCACATGAGAACAGTCAAAAACATTCCCTACAACTGTTATTATTGCGGGAATAAAGGTCACCTTGAAAGGAGATGTCGTTTTTTACTGCGGAATGAAAAACTTCATAACATTCTTGTATGGATGTCTAAAGAAGTAATCAAAACTGCTTCTCATTTTGCTGGAGTAAAAGGTTTTGTCTGCAATCAAGAAAAGTGTTGTGATTAGCCAATTCTTGATTGCAAATATGACACAAAACCTGTTTACAATTGTAAAGGGAAGAATTTAATATGGACAACAGACTCTTCAAATTACTCTGTGAAGAGAAAAAGTCATCGAAGGAAGAAGAAATGTTCAAACTCCGTGCCACTCACTGAAGAAAGTCTTGAATCTAGAATCTTTGCTCGAGATTATATTCGCATCAATAATCGTGTCTCGGAGCTCAAGACAAGTATAAATAGACTCAAATGCAGTATTAATAAGGCGACAGTTTCAGGTATCTCCTGCCCTCCTCTTGTTAATTCTCTTTTGACTAACCCTTTTGGTTTTTCTGAAGACCTTCAAGAAATAAAAAGGGAAAATGTCAATATCCTTGATGAGCAATATGCTCATCAAAATAAAACTTGACTACTTAAAAGAGCATCCTCCTTGAAACTGTGTGAGGATGCTCATAATTCTCAAGAAATTCGTTTGTCTTGAGAAAGTGGTCTTTGTTGTATTTTTATTGTTATTATTATTACTATTTTTCTGTTAAAATGATCATCTTACTATTGAGCCCTGATCCAGTATATTGTTACATATTGTAATATATATGATCAATAACTCTTGAGAATATTGTCTTTGTTGCTTACCTTGAAAACTCTTGTGTTCTTCCCATTGACGGGTGAGTTGTTGTTTATCAACAATTATCTTATGTTCTTTTGAGCTAAGATTGTCTGTCAAAATGTTTAGAAATTGTCTTTGATTTTTATCAAAACTACTTCTAAATTAGGCTCCATTGCTCTCTTGGTTTTGAACCTGGTTCGCAACCATGAGCGTACGTGCACCCGACCCTTACCGAACGTAAACGAGTAACCCTAGGGTTTCTCTATGAAGCACTCGTATATATGTATCATGATTTTCCACTTCTTTTGATGCATACACGTTCCGTAACGTCAATTAAAAAATAATCTTTGTGGTGTACACAATGGATGGATGCAAAAAGGAAGACAAAGCTGAAAAGGGCAAGGTTATTGAGTTTCACGAGAACCCTGTTTTCATAACTTGCTATCATGTTGTTGATCATGAAAACAAACTTCCAGTTTAGATGTCATCTCAATTGGCAGGAAATCTTCTTCGAGATTTTGAGGTCGTACGTGAACAACTTGGAATTGTAACAAAGAATCTTGAATTTTTGAAAAACGAACTGAAGAAAGCAACTGATGAACTTGTTTGTGTTCGATCTCTGGTTGCTGGTCATGTCTGATGACTCTCGGTTGCGTTCTTCTTAGGAGTTATTTTTATTTTTGTCTAGGAAACTTCTTATGAGAATTTATTCTTGTGTTTTAAGAAGGATAACTAGGGTTTGGAATAGCAATTATTGTGAGTACACATAGCTATTGCCAACGATTTTTCATCTTGCAATGTTTTTAGATTTATTTATTTAAATTCTAAAGTTTTTTGGAAGATGATTTTGCAGTATTAATCTTTATGGTTTTATATATTGCAACTTATTATGGGATATATGTGTTTGCGTTCGTGAACTATGATTGTCCCATATATGTCAAAAGTTAAGCCTATTATGTCATTATACAAATATTGATGAAGATATGATGAACTTTTGATTCCAAAGATTAAGTCTAATATATGTCTTTATGCAAATATTGATGAAAAATAAAATGAATCTTTGAATATTCCGCAGTATTGGTCTTTCCCTGATCCACTTCTATGTGAAAGTACTGTGTGGCTCTGTAAGTTCTCTTATATTGAGCATTTCTGATTAAATTAATCATGGGTTCTTTTGTGGTTAATTTAATTGAGTTTTTTTTTATGATACAAATTCATGTTTCATGTGATTTGTCAATGTCCAAAGAAATCCTTCTTTTCTTGCGAAAGTAAGGTCGCTCTTGTTATTCTTTCGGGAATGACATTTTATGGGAGAGAGTTCTTATTTGAACTTGTGCTTAATTGCCAAATCTTTGTCGGGAGTGCGGCTGTGGAATATTGTAGGAGTTTTCTTGTATCTTTATAAACTCCTTGATGAATACACTAGTTTCGACTATGTGAAATCATCGAAACAAAGTTGATATGTTCTCTTTTAGTCATGAAGTATCTCTATGAGAATTTCATTAGGATCCCACTAGTTTTCGTACCTTTGCCAATTTTTATTAACAAAAAGGGTGAGAATTAATGTGTAGTTCACACTACAAATACATATGGTTTACGGATCATTATGTAAGGGGGATTGGTTTTCATGTGAGATGAAGTATTGACTAAGGGGGAGTGATACATATCACCATAGTATTGTTGTCAAAGTTGTGATACAATTGGACTTTGATGCTGCGTAATAATACTATGACACTGTATAACAATGATTGACAGCTACTATTTTCTCATTGTTATAGCTATGGATCTTCAACAACTATGATGCTGAGTTGAACACATTCAGAATCACTGAAGTACTTGGAAGTGACGAAGATTTCGAGTAATGTTGAAGAACCAAGGAGATCAAGCATTTGGATTGAGAGCTACAAAGTTTATTTATTTTGTAATCCATATGTATTGATAGTTTTGTCACTAAAATTGACAAAGGGGGAGATTGTTAGAGCACTGCTCGGTCGAACTCGCAAGCATCTTAAGCTTGTTGTCAAGTTTAGTTTCCAAAACTATAAGTCTTGATTTCTAGTCTACTTATAGCTAAGTCTCGGATTAGGATAGAAAGTGTAGTTGAGCTTTAGACTTCATGGCATTCATCGATCAAAGACGAAGAACTACTAAGGGGAGCTTGTGGAACTTCATCAACAAAAGGTATGTGGAGACTTGAACTCATCTATCACTCAAAATTCTATCTACTCTATTTCCTATTTGAGACAAAAGTCGTATAGCTATATAGAATTCAATTATAGTTGATATTTCGAGCTGAGTTTAACTCGGTTACATATTTCTCGAAATAAGTGTAGATAAGCTTTCACTTTAACCAAGTTCATCTTATATTATTGACGAAATTCAAAAGATGATAATGTGAAAATCTCCTTGTAACATCTTACATGATTTGTGTGAGACAGTCATTTGATGTAGACTCGGAATGTTTCGTATTGATCATTCGATCACTTGAAAATTGCTTTGAAGCTAATAGTTTGTGTGAGACAGCTATTATCGTCTTCTAAGAATGTTTCAATGATTTAAATGGGAGTTTGGAACACTTAACCATAATTGGATTTAAGCACAGTATGCGTACTTGCATATGTGATTGGTCCAAGACCGGAATGTAGTATGCATACCCGTCTGCATACTGGCGAGGTCAGGCAAAGTCGGGGAGCTAGAGTATGCGTACCTATACGCGTTCTTGAATCAACTTAAGTTTGGAAGTGTACGATAGTATGCGTACCCGTTTGCATACTGGTGAATACAGTCCAAGTCCGGCAACTTAGGTATGCGTACCCGTTTGCATACTTGAGTGGGTTATGTTCTAAAATCGGTTTGTTCATTAACTAATACATTTATATAATAAGGAATGCAATCTTTTGCAAACCGTGGCTATAATGTTCATGAATTGATTCGAGTGAATAAAAATCGATTTTGCTTCAATTTTGTCTTGTATATTTCTATGATAATATAAACAATTGAACAACTCCATAACTAGTTTCATTTTAGTCATTTGAACTAGTTATGGTTAAGATGAATAAGGTTGATATGAAAGTGTTCATATGGCTAACTTTGGTTAACTATTATTGAGCCAACAAAGGTGCACACGTTTAGGTACGGTTACTCATATCTAAATGAAGTCACTTTTCATTTGTGTGTAACAAGTTAAGTTCGATCTAACGGTTGAAAGATATTAGCTTGAGTCTAATCAGGTTTTCATCTAACGGTGAATATTGAATGCTTTGTTACGAAGGTAACATTGATTGCAAACCCTTATTTGAAGACTATATAAAGGAGAACTCTAGCAACTGGGAAACCTAATCCCCACACCTCATGTGTGATACTAGTTGCAACTAGAGTCGATTCTCCTTTAACCTTAGTTTTTTCACGAAACCATGTAGGTTAACGACTTGAAGACTTCATTGGGATTATGAAGCCAGACCCAACTATTTTCTCTGTAGTTACGTTTTCATATCTTGATGTTTTCTATCGTGATTGAGTACTATCTTCTCTAATATTTGTTCGAGATTTAATCTCCGATAGGAAAGATAAAAAGTAGTCACAAACATCTTCGTCTCATCGTTTGTGATTTCACAATATCTTGTTTCGCTACCATACGATTAAGATTATTGTGAGGTGATTGATATTTCTAGGCTGTTCTTCGGGAATATAAGTCTGGTATATCAATTGGTTCCTGTTCACCTTGATTTATAAAAAGACGGAACAAAACTCATAGGTATATCTGTGGAAGACATATTTATCTATTCAATAGACTTTTCTGTGTGAGACAGATTGGTTTATCAAGTCTTCGACTTTGGGTCGTAGCAACTCTTAGTTGTGGGTGAGATCAGCTAAGGGAATCAAGTGCGCAGAATCCGGCGTGGTTCTAGAGGCGTAAGGAATGCCACTGTAACTTGATCGGTGTGAGATTGGTTAGGGCTCAACTAAATTCCAGTCTTAAGTTAACTTGGAGTAGGCTAGTGTCTGTAGCGGCTTAATACAGTGTGGTGTTCAAATCTGGACTAGGTCCCGGGGTTTTTCTGCATTTGCCATTTCCTTGTTAACAAAATTTCTGGTGTCTGTGTTATTTCTTTTCCGCATTATATTTTCTATATATTGAAATATCACAATTTGTGCGTAAGTTCAATCAATTGTGAATCCAACCTTTGGTTATTAATTGAATTGATTGACACTTGGATATTGGGTTTTGATACCGTCCAAGTTGTTTCTTATATTAATCAGGCTCACTGATTTCTATCTGTTTGATTTGCTGATTACATTAAGAAACAGGGATATAACTCTTTGATATATTTTTCTTAAGATTGAGTCTGACTGTCTAGTTGATTCTCTTAAAAGTATATTTGAGTTAGTTCATATAGATTGCTAAGCGAAATATTGGGTGTGGTTGTTAGACCCCCACTTTTTCACGAAGTTAGCCATATGAACACTTTCATATCAACCTTGTTAATCTCAATCACAACTAGTTCAAATGGTTCAAGTGAAACTAGTTCTAGAGTTGTTCAAGTATACATGACACAATTGAAGCAAAATCGATTTTGATTCACTCGAATCAATTCATGAACATTATAGCCACGATTTGCAAAAGATCGCATTCCTCATTATATAAATGTATTAGTTCATGAACAAACCGATTTTTGAACATAACCTACTCAAGTATGCAAACGGGTAAGCATACCTAAGTAGCCGGACTTGGTCTGGGTTCGCCAGTATGCGAACGGGTACGCATACTGTCGTACAACAAAACTCAGTTGAATTCCCGGACTTGAATTGTTACGCCGGTACGCATACGGGTATGCATACTAAGTTCCCGGACTTCAACTATCAAACCAGTACGCATACGGGTATGCATACTATGGATCCCGGACTTGGAATATCTTTCAACAGTTAGCATACAAGTACGCATACTGTGCTATACCCAATCAATGGTTATTGTTCTAAACTCCATTTTAATAATTGAAACATTGTTGGAAGACGGGAACTAGTATATTCATCAATGAGTTTATAAAGATACAAGAAAATTCCTATAATATTCTACAGCCGCACTCTCCACAAAGATTTGGCAATTAAGCACAAGTTCAATTAAGAACTCTCCCCCATAAAATATCATTCCCGAAAGGAACAACAAGAGCGACCTTACTTTCACAAGAAAAGAAGGATTTCTTTGGACATTAACAAATTTCATGAAACATGAATTTGTATCCAGAAAACTCAATTAAATTAACCACAAGAGAACCCATGATTAATTTAATCGGAAATGCTCAACATAAGAAAACTTACGGAGCCGTACAGTACTTTCACATAGAAGTGGATCAGGGAAAGATCAATATTGCGGAATATTCAAAGATTCATTCTAATATTCAACAATATTTGCATAATGACACAATAGACTTAATCTTTGTTATCAAAAGTTCATTCTATCTTTCATCAATATTTGCATAATGACATAATAGACTTAACTTTTGACATATATGGGACAATCATAGTTCCCGGACGCAAACACACTTATCCCATAATAATTTTTTGCAATATATAAAACCAATAAATATTGATACTGGAAAATCATCTTCCAAATAAACTTTAGAATTTAAATAAATAAATCTAAAAACAATGCAAGATGAAAATCGTTGGCAATAGCTATGTGTACTCACAATAATTGCTATTCCAAACCCTAGTTATCCTTCTTAAAACATAGGAATAAATTCTCATAAGAAGTTTCCTAGACATTAAGACCTCTGAAAAATTCCTTATCGTCCCCGAACTCCTTGTCGTCAACAGCCATTGGAACATAAGGTTCATGAAGAAAGGAGTCAATTCCAACAAACCTTATTGACTGATGCCGAACCAGGGCCTTATGAATTTCAAGAGTCCTTAAAACAATATCCTTTATTTGCTGAATCTCCTTCCTTGTTTCCTTCAACTCTTCAAGAACATCAGAAAACTTTTAAAGATTAGAGGGGATAACCCTTGGTTTCTTCATATTCTTCCTTTTTCTCTTCAAAGTTGTGGCGAAAGGAGACTTATCTTTTTCCTTTATGATTGATGGATTAACAATCATATTAACATATTTTCCATCAGAAGACATGATACTTGGAGTCTCCATACAAGTATGGAATTGTGAAAAATACACAAATAGAGCTCAACAAGCAATCTTGTGATAAAAAGAGTTTTTCAGGGAAGGGAAAAGGAATGTTGGTTTACAGAACCTATAAACAGAGTAGGATTCACGTACGACTAATTCATAACCCTAAAGAAGGTAATTTTTGATTTTAACCCTCTTTTAATGAAAAAGGAAATTCTTTTCAGTACCAATTTATGATATGAAAAGATCAACAGAATTCCAGAAAACAACAACCAAGAAAAAAAAAAACAATTCTTTTCCTAAAGCATGAACTGTGCAATCTCTTGTCTCTTTGAAGTCAGGCATATGAGATAAGATGCACTTTCAACACAATTAAGCTGTGTTGGGGTGAACAATAATATGTCCACCATACACTTCTTGTACGGAATTCTTAATACCCTTTTTTACAGATTGCTTAGACCTTGTTCTTTTCCGAAGAGGTCTAATTAATTCTTTAGAAATTAACTTTTTCGGAGAGGAATATAGTTTGTTACTTACCTCAGGTGAATTAGACTTCTGAACAAGTTTGAGCTTGTTTGCTAATCAATTTGCTCTCCGTTGAAGTTTATTGACATATCTTATTTTATGTTTGTACTTGTAACACTTAGCGAGTTCATGACCTGTAAAAGCATAATAAGAACATGTCAATGTGGAGGATGGTTCAGAAACCATAGCTGAGCATGCTGCTAAACAAATTGAGGTACCTGAAACATGTGAAATATGATCTCCAGTAGACAGGGAAAAATCCATTTTATCCTCCATAGTGGTTGATGAAGTTTCTCCAGAAAGAATATCAAGATTGATACGTATTGCAACAATTATCAAAATCAATATTTTCACCAAGGGAGTGCAACACTTGACTTTTCATCTTCATCTGAATCATAGTGATCAGACATCTCATCAAAAGTTGCAGCAAGACCTTTGTTCCCAGTGCATTTTCTACGATTTGGACACTCATTAGCAAAATGACCAAAACCTTTACACTTGAAGCACTGTGGCATATCCTCATCATCAGTATCGACGGTGTCCCTGTTTTTAGGAGGTGCACGGTCATGAGGTTTGACTGATGACCTGGGATTATCTCTGATGAACCATTTACTTCTTTTCAAAAGAAGATCCCTAAACTGTCTTGTGATCGGTGAAACTGAGTTGTCAAGACCTTCATATGATGATTCAGTCTCAATAGGATCAACAACAGAGTTGCCAACACTTATAATTTTGTCAAGCAATTTAGTGTTCTTTCGTGCTTTGAAAGCAACATCCTTCCCAGATTTGGATGTATGCTCATGATCAAAGATCTTTAACTTCCCAACAAGAGTATTTCTGGATAAAGTATTAAGGTTATTTCCTTCAACGATGTCATGCTTCTTAGAATCGTATTTGGCTGGCAATGATCTGATAATTTTCATCACAATATCCTTTTCAGGAATAGTCTTACCCAACGCAAAAGATGCATTAACAATTTCATACACTTTGTGATTAAACTAATCAAATGAATCGTCATCAGCCATGCGAAGGTTTTCCCAATTAGAATTTAGGTTTTGAATCCTAGCTTCTTTCTCAGAGGAATTTCCTTCGAATACATTTTCTAAGATATCCCAGGATTCTTTAGACTTAGTGCACATAGCCACATGGTGCTTAAGATCTGGGGTAATGGCATGGATGATAGCATTTAATCCATCAGAATTTTTCTTTACAGCAAGAATCTCGGTAGGATCATATGCACCAACATCCTTCGGAACAGTTACATCGCCTTCTACAACAACCGGAGGATCATTGCCATTAACTACACAAACCCATGATTGAAAATCACGCGCTTGAAGAAAGGCACGCATAACAATTTTCCACCATAGATAATTCGAGCCATCGAAGACTGGTGGTACGTTTATAGAGATAACATTTCTATCCATATAGTCAGATTGCTACAAACATATACTTATGAGGTCTTAAACGTGTTTGCCTGCTCTAATACCAATTGAAAAAGCGGGGGTCTAACAACCACACCCAATATTTCGTTTCGGCAATCTGTATGGACTAAATCCAATATATTTCCAAGAGAATCAACTAGACAGTGATACTCGATCAAGGAAAATACATCCAAGAGTTATATCTCTGTTTCTCAATGTAATCAGCACATCAAACAGATAGAAATCCGCGAACCTGATTATTATGAGAAACCACTTGAACGGTACCACAGACCAATGTTCGGGTGCCAATCAATTTATATCAACAACCAAAGGTTGGATTATCTAATTGATTGAACTACGCACAACCTGTGATATTTCAATTATATAAAAATATAATGCGGAAAAGAAATAACACAGACACCATAAATTTTGTTAACGAGGAAACTGCAAATGCAGAAAACCCCCGGGACCTAGTCTAGATTTGAACACCATTCTGTATTAAGTCTCTAAAGACTCTAGCCTACTACAAGTTAACTTCGGGCTGGAATGTAGTTGATCCCTAACCAATCTCACACTGATTAAGGTACAGTCAAGTTCCTTATGCCTCTGAATCCCAGCAGGACTCTACGCACTTGATTCCCTTAGTTGATATCACCCACAACTAAGGGTTGCTACGACCCAAAATCGAAGACTTGATAAATAAATCTGTCTCACATAGAAAAGTCTATTGAATAAATAAATCTGTCTCTCACAAAAATACCTACGAGTTTTTGTTCCGTCTTTTGATAAATCAAGGTGAACTGGAACCAATTGATACACCAGACTTATATTCCCGAAGAACAGCCTAGTAATATCAATCAACTCACAATAATCTTAATCGTATGGTAGCGAAACAAGATATTGTGGAATCACAAACGATGAGACGAAGATGTTTGTGACTACTTTTTATATTACCTATCGGAGATTGAATCTCGAGCAAATCTTATAGAAGATAGTACTCAATACGATAGAACAAAGTAAGATCAGAACACGTAATTACAGATAAAATAGTTGGGCCTGGCTTCCGAATCCCATTGAAGTCTTTAAGTCGTTCCTCTATAATGGTTTTAGAAAAACCTAGGTTAAAGGAGAATCGACTCTAGTCGCAACTAGTATCACACATGAGGTGTGGGGATTAGGTTTCCCAATTGCTAGAGTTCTCCCTCATATAGTCTTCAAATCAATGCTACCTTGGTAACAAAGCATTCAATATTCACCGTTAGATGAAAACCTGATTAGATTCAAGCTAATATCTTTCAACCGTTAGATCGAACTTAGCTTGTTACACACCTAAACGTGTAGACCTTGTTGGCTCAATAATAGTTAACCGAAGTTATCCATATGAACACTTTCATATCAACCTTGTTCATCTCAATCATAACTAGTTCAAATGACTCAAATGAAACTAGTTCTAGAGTTGTTCAATTGTTTATATTCTCATAGAAGTATACGAGACATAATTGAAGCAAAATCGATTTTGATTCACTCGAATCAATTCATGAATATTATATCCACGATTTGCAAAAGATTACATTCCTTATTATTAAATGTATTAGTTCATGAACAAACCGATTTTAGAACATAACCTACTCAAGTATGCAAACTGGTACGCATACCTAAGTAGCCGGACTTGGTCTGGGTTCGCCAGTATGCGAACGGTACGCATACTGTCGTATAACCAAACTCAGTTGAATTCCAGGACTTGAACTGTTATGCCGATACGCATGCGGGTATGCATACTAAGTTCCCGGACTTCAACTATCAAACCAGTACGCATACGGGCATGCATACTATGGTTCCCGGACTTGGAATATCTTGCAACAGTTAACATACAAGTACGCATACTGTGGTATATCCAATCATTGTTTAATTCTTCTAAACTCCATTTTAATAATTGAAACATTCTTGGAAGATGGGTATAGCTGTCTCACACAAACTATTAGCTTCAAAGCAATTTTCAATTGATCAATAGATCAATACGAAACATTCCGAGTCTACATCAAATGACTGTCTCACACAAATCATGTAAGATGTTACCAGGCGATTTTCACATGATCATCTTTTGACTCTCATCAAGAATATAAGATGAACTTGGTTAAAACGAAACCTCACCAACACATATTTCGAGAAATATGTAAGCGAGTTAAACTTAGCTTGAAATATCAAATGTGTATAATATAAAGTCTATATTGCTATACGACTTTTGTCTCAATAGGATATAGAATAGAAATAGACTTCTGAGTGATTGATGAGTTCAAGTCTTCACATACCTTTTGTTTATGAAGTTCCACAAGCTCCCCTTTGTAGTTTTTCGTCTTCAATCGATGAACACCATGAAGTCTAAAGCTCAACTACACATTCTATCCTAATCCGAGACATAGCTATAAGTAGACTAGAATTCAAGACTTATATTTTTGGCCTCTAAATTTTACAAACAAGCTTGAGATAGCAACGCTTGCGAGTTCGAACGAACAGTGCTCTAACACTTATTAGCTCTTCCCAAATGACAATCACTATAGAAGATAAGTGTACTATACAAATTCAAAGACACTGAATGACAAATCCTTTATAGAGATTGGAATGAAGGATGTCCCAATCTTTTATGAAGTAGATGAGCATTTACATGCTTGTGAGTATAAAATTTACAACTTTCTTGTCCCTTTTGAACCTAGATAACTATGGGATCTCCAATCACTAGGTTGGGTTTTCGCTGTAAATACTATATATATTAGGTATCACCCCGGCCTACGGCCGGGGCTCAACCTTTTTCAATTTTTTGTTGTTGTATGGTCGGCAGGTCAGTATTCTCCCAAAAAAAAAATTAGTCATTAAGAAAATTAATTGGATTAAAATTTTCAAACATCGAGTCTATAAGTTAGTTGGGGTCTGCAACCCTAGTGTTTTATTGGTCGTTTCAAATTAGTCGGGGCTTACAGCCCCAGCTATGGCCCCTTAAGCATGCCCTAGTGTTTTATTGGCCATATCAAATTAGTCGGGGCTTACAGCCCCGACCATGACCCCTTAAGCATACCCCAATGTTTTGTTGGTCGTATCAAATTAGCCGGGGTTGTGGCATCTTAAGCATTCCCCAGTGTTTTGTGGGTCGTGTCAAATTAGCCGGGGTTGTAAGCCCCGTCCGTGGCCTTTTATACATGCCCTCTTGTTTTGTTGGTCGTGTAAAATTAGTCATGTCCTCTTAAACATGCCCTAGTGTTTTATTGGTCGTGTAAAATTAGTCGTGGCCTCTTAAGCATGCCCTAGTGTTTTGTTGGTCATGTCAAATTAGCAGGGGATTACATCCCAGCCCTGGCCTCTTAAACAGATCCTAGTGTTTTGTTAGTTGCGTCAAATTAGCTGTGGCTTACAACCCCGTCCGTGGCCTTTTAAACATGTCCAAGCGTTTTGTTGATCGTGTCAAATTAGCCGCACTTATAATTCCAACCGCGCAATTAATAGAAAAATCTAAGGTATTAACATTGGCTTATGTTAGCCGTGATGTTTAATGGTTGATTAGTTTGAGCTTTGGCGGGGCCGTCGTGCTCAACTGGAATCCCCACCCTCCAACATTGTATACCATTAAATAAACAACCAATATAGTGAGTTTGATATTCCATCTTTAAGATACAATTAAGACAATTCCTTTGTCCTTGTTCATATATACTGTGTGGGGGGGTTAACATGCTAATACAATAATCCCCTGATGGAGATAGTTGAACTTTAGTAAGCCAATACCTCTTATGATATGGGTATACGACGATACGTTAACAAACTGAGCAAGTTATATAAAAGCTTATTGATACACTATCCGAAGATAAACGTACTTTCAAGTTAGAAACAGAACCAAACTCTGTAACCTAAGAAGGATGATTCCGTCGTCAGTGTGTAATGTCTGCAGCCTATTTTACTCCTGTAACACATTAAACTATCTAAACCTTTTCAAATATAACACATATAAATTAAAGAAAACTAATCCATAGCTATCACTCTGGCCATTGGAATACCAAAACTATAAACAAACAAAAAATTGGCTACATAGAGATAGAGCGTTAACCTAAATAAAAGTCCCAAACACATGCACATAATGTAGCTAATAAAATTTAATTCAATTTTAGTTGGAACTCTTAGTTCCATCAATCTCAGATTCAAATATCAACAATCTAAACTCTTGTAGGGTCTGTAAGGACCAATTCAACGCCACAACCTCGACAATCTTTCGCTGAAGACTCATTCACATGGTAATAATGAACCTGATACTTATACCTTTGATAACTCCTTTTTTAGGAGATTCCCTTTCGTTTAGGGGAAGTTTTAATGTTGCAGGTTGAACGCCTGATGATCAACTATGAACGCGGTCTAAAACAAATTAGATAAACACAAAAGAATATTTTTTTAACAGACGACGACAATTGAGGGAACATGGTTTGAACCTCTGAAAGTATAATAAACAGTTTCTCTTATCTGTTTTGTTAAAACCATCAAAAAAATATTCTGAGATTTGAGAAATCAACCAAAAAATCAATACTTACCTCATATTAGTATACCCATAAATCAAACTCCAATCAATCAAAAAAATCTAGCGCAGGAAATCCTATTGATATGAAGCAAAGTCTTTATACATCTTCTTGCTCTTAGAATTAGGAAACCTAAATATTAACGGGACCTAACAATATGAGGAAACCAAGGGAATCCGACGTTCGAAACCTAAACATTGATTTCAACTATTCCAAACAATTTCTTTGGTCAACTGATCAAGATATCTTGCATATGGAACCCTAGCTTCTAAAGGCGGAGGGTATTTAACTCGTATCTTATGAGAAATATTGATTTCAATCATTCCAAATAATTTATTTGGTCAACTGATCAAGATATCTTGCATATGGAACCCTAGGCTCCAAAGTCGGAGGGTATTTAACTCGTATTATTTGAAGAGTTGAATAACTTCTATGAAAATCCACCAAGGGAACTACTTGTCATTATTGCTCAAAACTTCACATTATTTAATCTGAGTGATACAAATACGACCAGCAAGAATAAGAGGAGGAAAAACAATAAGAGAAAGAATAACAGACTAGTTGAATACTTGAAAGTTAAATCTTCTTCTTCATATTAAAATTGTAGACTTCTGCAATTACATTAGATTTCTTCTACTGTCCTCCTTCTCTTCTACTTTTGTTGCACCCTATATGGCTACGACCTTCCTAAACTAGGAAATCTAAGACTCAAAAACCCATTTAAACTAAGAAAACTAATTGAACTAGGAAAACCTTCTTATAGTAAGAATCTCTCCCAAAAAAGAAAACTTCTAAAGTTAGAAACCCTTTCAAACTAGTATCTCCTGAGAGATACTCACTCTTGCAAACTGTCTAGCAAGCCATAATAATAGATTTCTTAAACATCTAAAATAAAAATAATTAACAAAAGAAGAACAGACGAAACCGAAATCGAGCAATGATCTCTTCTCTTCCCTTCCGTATCAGCTCTTCAAATGGCCGTCAACTCTTCTTCCTTCTCCAAGTTGCGGCTCCTCTCTAGCCGACAGCCTCTGTCACCGGGCTCCCCTTGTTCTCTGTCTCTTTTCTTCTTTATTGATGTTGCGAGAGTATAAAAATTATACCTAGCAAATCTACCTAGGCCCATCCATTCCGGTCCATCACTAGCTCCAAAACCCGACCAACAACTAACCCCATCTCCTGTCTATCTAGCCACCATCAAATTCTGACCGATATGTTGCCCCTTTCTTCTGGCCACAACAAACCCAACTCAACTGCAGCTTCCTTGTTTCTTTCATCAACACCAGCTCAATTTACACCGTCTGATTCAAAATATACAGAATCCATCTCCCAACTCCTTACCAGACTCAAGCAAATACCACAACAGACTGGTGACTCCTCTTCTTTCAGTTCTTTCCGTCCGAGATCTCTAACGGACCATTCTCCTTCATCACAACTCTGTCTTTGCACAACAACAGCACCACTGTATCACCATCAAACCATGATATTCACGTCCAACTCTTCATGCAAAATCTTCAAGAACCGATGCTGCCAAACTAAACCCCATGTCGAACTCAATACACAGTCCATCCCCATCAACAACCCAATTTGCAGCAGCAACAACAACTATCTAGCTCGTTGTTCCTTGGCTTTTGTAGCTTCTAAAACATCTCATATTCTTCTCACAACCTTCAGGAGATCAATAGCACCCATCATCTACAGCCATGAATCGACGGTACCTCCACTGATTTGGCAACTCGACCAACAGACCCCACATTCAACCATCTTCCGGACCCTTGCCTCTCTGTACTTTGCTTTACTGCCAATCCATTCTTCTCAGTTTCAGTTCTCCTTTACTCCTCTCTAGTTGCTGCTTTTGCCGTTGTTGCTGTAAGATCATCAGCGGAAATACAAGACTCCACTGCATACAACCATCACTGACTGCAGTTCTTCAATTTCAGTTCATGCATAAACTCCTAACTTTGACACCGTCCACCGATTGCCAATAGCTCGACCCTTCTTCTTCGCGTATGTATCTTCCCAATCATGTCGTGAAAATGATGAAAAGCTCTCTCTCTAAACACCTTCAATCCTGGTCAAATCTCTTCTTGCGCCAACACCGAACCACTTGCCTTAACAACTCCATGTCTTCTTGTTGTTTCCACACATTCTCCGTCCCAGTATCTTCATTGACGTTGCTGCACTATGAATTATCCATGGACTCACTTCAGAAAACAACAGACCAGACTAGATATAACTCTCCTTGTCTGCGAAATCTTCTCTTAGCCTAACCATTGACCTGGCTCTTCATGCTTGTAAACCCTAGCATTGAGTTCATGGCAGACTTCACCGATTAATCTCAATTTTCATCTGACGTATGGATCATTTTCCACTGCAGCTCATTGTCTCGCTGCCATGGCAGCAACAACAACTGCTACTTCAATTGTACATAGGGAACATCAGTTTTTTTCACAGTCCCAAGGCTCATTGAGCATCACTAACCCCAGCAAACATTTATCACAATTTTTCTACTTAAATAGTGTTTTGTAGATGAACACCAGCAGCAGCAACTGTTCCACCAGTTAGATCCAGAGCTTGAATTCGTCTTCGTTCACATCCAACCTATGCATACAAGACAACGTTCATTCAATACTGTTAGAGCATAACTCGGTTGAACTCACCAAGCATTGGTATGTCAAGTTTGGTTGTCATATTTTAGTGTGTCAAAACTCATCTAAAGTCGCTTGATTATATACTAGGGTCAACTTCGTTTAGGTTAGGCGAGAAAGTCTAGGAATGGTGAGACATACAAGTATTACTCCGAAGACCTGAAGAATGTGAAGAAGAAGTGAACTACAACGACAACATCATCCTTCCTCTTGAGGTTAGTAATATTGACTGGAACAGTTTCATTCCTAACGTATCTTTCAAGTCGTGCTATATCGAAAACATAACTGCGAAGCTGTATATACTGTACATATTGTATAATACTCAATGATGTGACATGGTCATATTTATATGATCATAGTATTAGGGAATTAGACTATGAAGTATAACGCTTATCTTTTGAACTTCGTAGATATGACATCGACATAATCTTGTATATACTGTTATGATTATGTGAATGGGTTATGGTGAAGATTTCATCCTAGGAAACAATGTTTTACATTTGTTTAAAGGAAGTCATTCATGAACTTGTTTTATGAATCAAAAGGGAAATTCTTAGGCTTATTGGTACGACGATCGTAACTTTGTCATGTATTTTAGTATAACTAATCACAATGCCTGACGTATGATTTGGTATGACTAGTTTTTATTAATTGGTGTAACCGATCCTAAGTAATCACCATGAGATGGTATGATCAATATTTGTAATTGGTGTGACCGATCCTAGTAATTGGTGTGACCGATCACAGAGTGTTGTGTAATTGATACTTGTAATCGGTAACTGGTCCTGGTAATTGGTGTAACCGATCCTGGTAATTGGTGTAACCGATCCTGGTAACTAGGGTGACCGATCACAAGAAATACCATGAGAATATGGTAACCGGTCTTGGTAATTGATGTCACCGATCCTGGTAATCGATGTAACCGTTCCTGGTAACTTTTGTGACCGATCACAAGTATTTCCATATTGAGGTATAACCGATCCTAGTGATTGGTAGAACCGATTGAACCCATGTATGTGGTTTCATATTTGATCAACCACATAGTAATCTTGGAATATAAGTGAACTGTTTCTAAACTTGTTTGGAAGTGTGGTATAACCGATTCCAAGAATGTAAATCCATGTAAATATGAATAAGGATTTATAGTGAAAAAGATGTCAACATACCACGGATAATAACTCTTATCATTTATTGTTCAAAGATATTCCTTAGTACTCAAGGAGATCTTGTGCCGAAATAAAATTGAGAATCTTTTAATTAAGGTTTTTGGTTTTATATGCTTTAATTACCCGCAATTAAATGCATATATCTAGAGAATAAAAATTAGTAATGTGCATTTACTAATTGGAGATTTTCTATTGGGAGATTTCAGAAATTTTGAACAAGCATTTATTGGAATTAGGAAAACCGAATTTTGCTATTCATTGCATATCTTGAGAATATTTTTGGTTTTGGAAATTTCTTGGTGTCCAAACATCCTTGGTCTATAAATACCTAAGTTTGCATTTCTGATATAAGATTCACTCAAACTAGATCGAAGTATCGACGGGATCTTTAGAGCTGTTTGTAGATCTAAAGACATTTTGTGATAATCCATTGTTAACAGATTCCGTTCTGTGTGTGATTGATCACAAGAGATTCAAGTGGTGTTGTGCATATTTTTATTGAAGATTAAAGAAGGTTTGAAGAAGAATAAGATTTCTTATTTAGTTCTCATATCTTTGTGTGTGCACAAACCTTTATCGGCTGGGATCCAACTAGAATCGGATTTATACGATTGATTAGTTGCGTGAGATCGGCAACACTTTATAGTTTTTTGGTGGAATCTATATTGATTGATTGCGAATCTAAACTTGACTACTTTGGTAGTTATTGGATAGATTGATCTAACCAGGCAAAGAATTTTATTAGATTAAACGGAAGAGCCTTTGCGTATGACTTGAAATATCTTTATCTTGAAAGAATCAAAAGAGTTGTAACCAAACAGATTTGTCGTTCCTTTACTGTTTGGAATATGATCCAAAGGAATCTTTCCAGTGCGTGCACTCTTTGATATCGGAAGCACAGGGATACTGAGGAAACTAAGTGAACGAGGGGTAGTTGCTTGGTCTGAACTATACGAAGTTGGTGTAGATTTTGTATAGCGGCTTAATTCTGAGAGTATTCAATTCTGGACTAGGTCCCGGGGTTTTTATGCACTTGCAGTTTTCCTCGTTAACAAAATCTTGTTGTGTCTTTTACTTTTCTATTTCCGCAATTATAATTGTTATTATAGTTAAAAGTAAAGTACACAAACGTTAACTCCACATATACTTGATAGTGATCCTATTGAGTTTGGTTAAGTCCGAACCTATTATCAAGTATCATACTTCGTTGGTTTATTGTCTCGATCTTGTATGCATAGTCAATCACACAAGTTATGTTGTTGTCATATTGTCTCGATCTCGTACCCATAGACGATCACACGAAGTGTGAACCTATTTGTTGTATTGTATCGACTATGTCTATAGAAAATTACTTTCAGTAGAGGACTTATAGGTGGATAAATAAAAGATTGTGGTGTATTTGGGTACCCTCGTTTTTTCAATTGGTATCAGAGCAAGCAAACACGAAAAGATCTAACGATTTGTGTTTGGTGCGATCCAACCTATAAGACATGAGTCAATGTAGAGTTAAGCGAGAGCGAAAACTAAAGAAAGACTCAGTTAACATATCACAATACTTGTGCTCAAAAGAAGATGGTTCTTCAAGTTCTTGCTGCTCAATTGAAGATATCCCTAACGAGATATTTTTAAGTTCTATATTTGAGATTTCTGATGGAAGGTCAAGTGTAAAAACCTCTGAAATGAAAGAATTGAGCATACAATTTCTCCTTTGTTCTAACGAACTTCTTTCAGCACTTGAAAGAGAACGATATTTAACTATAAGGTATGAAAATCTCGATTAAGAGCATAAATTGTTGAAAGAAAATCTCTCACAACAAGTACTTTGTCTCGAAGAAAAGGTAAGTACTGAACTTCTTCGCGCAGAAACTGCTGAGAAAAACTTGGATAAAAATATAAAAAGGATTCATCTTCTGGAATGAGAACTTGATAGTTCCAAGGAAAGATTGAATTCTCAGCAAGAATGCTTTAAGGAAAAAGAAAATACCTTTTTATCCAATGAAAAACATTTATAGGAAACCCTTACCTCTGCTCTTGATCAGAATAAATCATTAGAAAAGGAAATCTCTAAGTTACAAAAACTTAATGATAGCACGAACAATTTATCCTCTTTGTTGGAAATAGGAAGAAGTCATGGTGATACACGTGGCTTGGGATATGAAGGTTGTAATACCTTAATCCATAAAAAATTAAGAGATAAAGTTTGTCAAAACTTCTAGTGTTTCTACCCAAACGGAGGTCCCTGATGTAAAAAATGCTCTTCGTAGATGTGAAGAAACTAATGATGACAAACCATCAATTGATGATCAATCAAATCAGAAACTGAAGAAAAGGACTTTTGTGAAAAGGAAGAGATCAAAGTCTCTAAAGGTGCAGAAAAGGAAAGGATCATCCCAAGAATATCCACAGAGAGGTAACAACAAAAACTACAAGTCTTATAATACTAAACATTGTTATTATTGTGGAAATAAATATCATCTGCAAAGAGAATGTAATATTCGCAGGATGCAAAATGCTCTTCGCTTTGTATCAAAAGAATTGGCAAAAGTTTCTTTCTATACGAAGAATTGTGATCCCTATTTCCCAACAAACAGACAAATGAACTACTATGTTAATCCATGGCCAGTTTATTATGCTCTAAAGTCACTTAAAAAGGGATACAAAAAAAATGACTTTAAAGGAGCAAGATCTGCGTCGGAAACAATTTTTGAATATGATGATGTATCATATCTCAAGAAATGGAAGGAGAAAAGCAGTCAAAAATAATGCACTGTTACAAAAGAACAAATTTCTTCTTACCCAAACACTACTTTGTGTTTAAGAGATTTGTTTGAACAAAATGGGTAATTCTATTTGTTCCCTCTTAATAAAGATTTATGAAAAATCTATAGTTAATTCGAATAAAAAGTTTCCTTTTATAAGAATTCAAAAATCTTATAAGAACCCAACTTATATTCGTACCTTTCATGATTTTAGTGGTAGAACCATGAAAGACCTAAAAAATGTTATATAAAATCTGATATACTCTTGTAGATTTCAAGATCTGTTAACCAGAAAACTTCATATAATTCTTTTCACTAAGAATGAGAAGTTTTACAGTGAATTTGTTGGAGAGTACTTTATTCAGAAAGTAGAAGGTGTCCTGGATACCTCTAACAAGGGAAGATTCGAGCTCTGTTCTGAATTATGATCGTATCAGATTATGCCCTCCCTTATGGAAGTTAGGGAAACTAGTCTTTGCGAAGTAGTTCTTGAACTGATTGGAAGAAAAGAACTCCTGAAAGAACTATCCTCAACTGCTCATAAGGAAATTATCTTTCATGCTGTATGTTGGGCATCTTACAGAGATTTTCATGATCTTCAAATGATTAGATTCCACTTTGCCAATCTGGAAATGTTTAAATAAAATCTTGACGAAATCATGGAGACCAAGGACAACAAAGATGAATAAGACTGTAATACTTAATCCAGAAAAATAGACATCAATGTTTGATTTGCTTCAATTTTTGTATAAGGTCTATTTTTGAATAAAACTATCATTATTTATGAATAGAATTTTTTTTTTAATAATTTTTCTTGTGGTAGTTACCAATTACATAGCCTGTGAATGAATGTTTATGTTTTTGCTATGTGTATTCGGTTTATGGGATGCCTGATTTCGGGTTTCATTAACCTTAATATTCGATCTCATATGATGTAATCCTTATGGTTTGTGTGGCTTTTTGATTTAGCGGGATTAAGTTCTAGACCGTGTTGGTAGGCTTTATCAAAGGATCATAAGGTGTTCCCATTGAAACTCATATGTGAAAAGTCACAATATATTGAATCAATTTATGTTTACATGAGTTGTGTTTAGCATAACATATGTGTTTCGGGTTTTCAACTTTTGCTATTGGCACACATTAGTTAAAACCGTTTCAACCTTTCTCTGGTAAAGGTTGCTTTTGTTGTTGTTCTTTTGTTCTTGCGAGAGTATGACAACATACTGGGGGAGAGTTCTTACTTGAACTTGCACTTAATGATGTATCTTTCTGGGGAGAAGAGGTTGCGGAATTTGAGGTAACGAATTTGTTAGTTAATCGTTTTCCTTTTTAAGAAAATCCTGTTTATATTGCATACATTTTGCTTTTGCTTAACAAAATTTCGGTACAATCGATATGTTCCGTTATTGTGTATGGATGTGTGTGTGTGAATGATTCAATTGTCTCAGGTTAAGAAAAATTGTATCAATTTATTTGGCTTATTGTTTGGTATCTTATTTATTGTTAGGTATCAAGTGTTCTTGCTTAACGAAATTCGGTGTAATTGCGATGCTATAATGTCTATGTTTGTTTCAATTGCTTCCGGTTAAGAAAATAATTGTGTAAGTCAATTTATTTTGGTTTATATGTATTGTTTATGGCTTAACGAAATATGGGATCATTTGATTAGTCCAAATCGATTCCCGATAAGAGAAACTAAGTTTATTCTGATCTTAGTTAAACTTATCAAATTGGAGGATTCGGTTATTCAAGTCTAACCGAATGCATTGACAAGAAAAACTAGTTAACTAACCTAGTGTTTGTCTTGTCCAAAGAGAAAGGTCTAAGTTATTGTCTGAATAATTAGAGCCTGATAAGAGAAATAAAGTTAATTCTGATCTTTATTTTGGTCTTATCGAAATAAGCGATTGTATGATTGCAATCGGTTTAACAAGGGAATTAAGTTTCTTAGTCAATTTGTTAAACTATTAGGGAAAAATCTTCGGGCAATTGTTTCCTTGATAACATATTAAAACTAAATTACTTGTAGTTTCGGTTTTAATATTGGTTATCTAAAGTGGTATGTGAAACCTTTGTGCTTAACTCTTATAGGTTGTTTACAAGTCTTTTAGATTTATAAGATCCTTTCGGTTTGTCCTTTATTTTCTCGAACCTTTGTCATTTTTTGACAAAAAGGGGGAGAAATATGTGGAGTAAACAAGTGATTTGCAATCACTAATGAAAGGACAATTGTGCTAAAACGTTATATCTAACGAAAGAGTAAAACATTGACCAAGGGGGAGAAACATATCATATCGCTGTGTAGTAATTCTGACTACAAAAGAGAAATAACAAAGATGTGCGGATTGAAAATCTACCTATCTTACCTTTAGGGGGAGTATTATCTTTGTTATTAAATGTCAACAACATCATTTATGGATTGAATATATGCAGGGTATTGTGCCGTTGAAACTTGGAATCAAGCGTATGTATAATGAATTTTTGTAATTTGTTTATCCGTAAAAAATTTGTCACTAAAATTGACAAAGGAGGAGATTGTTAGAGCATAGCTCGGTTGAACCCACCAAGCATTGGTATGTCAAGTTTGGTTGTCATATTTTAGTGAATCAAAACTCATTTAAAGAGTCGCTTGATTATGTACTAGAGACAACTTCGTATAGGTTAGGCTAGAAAGATTAGGATAATGAGACATACAAGTATTACTCGAAGACTTGAAGCATGTGAAGAAGTAACAAGCTACATCGACGACATCATCCTTCCTCTTGAGGTTAGTAATATTTTGACTTGAACTGTTTCATTCCCAACGTATCTTTCAAGTCGTGCTATATTGAAAACATAACTGCGAAGCTGTGAATGATTATACTATAGTAGACATAGTGTTAAGGAATTAGAATACGAAGTATAAAGCTTATCTTTTGAACTTCATATATAAGACATCGACAGGGAGCGGTGGAAATACTGTAATCAATATCTCTAATAAAACTAACCAAAAATGATATTTTTGGAATTTCTAGAACTAAGAATTTAAACGAATAAAACCAAAAAGAATTATTTAAATGTAACGAGAAAGTCGGCAACCAGATGTGAGAGTCGGTAACCAGAGTTTTATGATACCCACTACTACTTTTATTCAATTAATGAAATGAAACATAATTATGAATATGTGTTTATCTTTCGTTCTATTGACATCACCTATTATAAGGATAGTATCGCAAATGCCACTAGTATACTAAGAGCATAGCACATCAAAAGATTAAACCCAAGCATGCACTCTCAAATTGTATTAGCGAGAAAATCATACGAAACTAAAATATTGATTCACAAATTGTATTTGGCTCTTCTAAGTATATTCCATCAAAGGATTCAACCCAAGCATGGACTATCAAATAACGAGACCAAAACTATCTGTAAAACTATCCAATTACGCACAAAGGTTTATAAAACCGGTAACGCAACAACTCATACTTCAATTAATCGATAAACAATAATCAAAAATTAATCAATTCAAATCATAATGATCTATTGCTTCATAATTCAATTCAATCAAAAATGACCTAATACCCTAGTAGCTTCAACCATAAAAACTCTAGTTACAAGATCTTATCAAGACATGGATTTCTCAAAAGCCATAAACATATTAAATCAATCAAAATGAAATATTGAAATCAAAACTTCAGACCTTAGTCTTCGTTATTGTTGTAGACGGCACTATAGCCGCGCCTCTCTTCCGGCGTCGGCCCCCCTTGTTCTCTGTCTCTTTTCTTCTTTATTGATGTTGCGAGAGTATCCATTCCGGTCCATCACTAGCTCCAAAACCCCACCAACAACTAACCCCATCTTCTGTCTATCTAGCCACCATCAAATTCTGGCCACAGCAAACCCAACTCAACTGCAGCTTCCTTGTTTCTTCCATCAACGCCAGTTCAATTTACACCGTCTGATTCAAAATACACAGAATTCATCTCCCAACTCCTTACCAGACTCGAGCAAATACCACAACAGACTGGTGACTCCTCTTCTTTCAGTTCTTTCCGTCCGAGATCTCTAACGGAACATTCTCCTTCATCACAGCTTTGTCTTTTCACAACGACAGCAACACAGCACCACTGTACCACCATCAAACCATGATATTCACGTCCAACTCTCCATGCAAAACCTTCAAGAACCGATGCTGCCAAACTAAACCCCCATGTCGAACTCAATACACAGTTCATCCCCATCATCAACCCAATTTGCAGCAGCAACAACAACTATCTAGCTCGTTGTTCCTTGGATGTTGTACCTTCTAAAACATCTCCTATTCTTCTCACAACCTTCAGGAGATCAATAGCACCCATCATCTACAACCATGAATCGACGGTACCTCCACTGATTTGGAAACTCGACCAACAGACCCCACATTCAACCATCTGCCGGACCCTTGCCTCTCTGTACTTTGCTTTACTGCCAATCCATTCTTCTCAGTTTCAGTTCTCCATTACTCCTCTCTAGTTGCTGCTGTTGCCGTTGTTGCTGTAAGATCATCAGCGGAAAGACAAGACTCCACTGCATACAGCCATCATTGACTGCAGTTCTTCAATTTCAGTTCATGCATAAACTCCTAACTTTGACACCGTCCACCGATTGCCAATAGCTCGACCCTTCTTCTTCGCGTCTGTATCTTCCCAATCATGTCGTGAAAATGATGAAAAGCTCTCTCTCTCTCTCTCTAAACACCTTAAATCCTGGTCAAACCTCTTCTTGCACCAACACCGACCCACTTGCCTTAACAAATCCATGTCTTCTTGTTGTTTCCACACATTCTCCGTCCCAGTATCTTCATTGACGTTGCTGCACTATGAATTATCCATGGACTCACTTCAGACAACAACAGACCAGCCGAGATATAACTCTCCTTGTCTGCGAAATCTTCTCTTAGCCTAACCATTGACCTGGTTCTTCATGCTTGTAAACCCTAGCTTTGAGTTCATGGTAGACTTTACCGATTAATCTCCATTTGCATCTGACGTACATTTTTTACTGCAGCTCCTTGTCTCGCTGCCATGGCAGCAACAACAGCTGCTACTTCAATTGTACACAAGGAACCATCAGTTTTGTTCACAGTCCCAAGGCTCATTGAGCATCACTAACCCAAGCCAACATTTATCACAAATTTGCTACTTAAAAATCGTGTTCTGTAGATGAACACCAGCAGCAGCAACTGTTCCACCAGTTAGATTCAGAGCTTGAATTCGTCTTCGTTCACATCCAACCTCTGCAGACAAGACAACTTTCATTCAATACCACTTGCGGAACACAGACCCCATTCAATTCTCGGCACAAGACCCATGGCAGCTGCAGTACATCATTTCGTCGAATACCTCTGCTGCTCATGAAATGAAAACACCGACTGGGTACCTCTGAGTGCGTCCTTTCATCCTCAACATTTCTGCTCTTCCGTGGATAAGAGTACCACCTACTGCTTGAATAAGAAATCAGCATATATTTTGCTTGGTGAACTAAAGAAAATAATATGCTTATAATGGCCACGTCTCACTAATATTTTCTTTATCCCACTAATGGGACTCGGTGCCTGGCAAAGAAGAACAAGTCTTTGCTCCCTTGAATCACACCTCTAGGCCTCTCGCACTAAATGACTTCCATGCTGCTGATATATGGAAATACCAGGCCAGTTATATTTTGTCACAAACTTCAATTCACCTCTTTTTAGCATATATTCTCCGGATGATCTGATTTAGTTTGTAATTTCTACAAAAGCACTAAAATAATTTTGTTAGCCAAAATATCGAGTTCTAGCTAATATAAATATGGGTATAAAATGTAGCACTACGTGCTTATCACAAACTCAATCATAAGTAAAGTCTAACCATTGATACTCCTGTATCACTGAGCATCTAGTAACATTTGGGAGATTGCATGGGATATATGTGCTACAAATGATAAGTTGAAGAGAAATAAGTTTGAGTTAGCTTCGAGATGCATTTTTTATAAAGAAGCTGAGGAATCTTTAGATCACATTTTGCGGTCTTGTAGCTTTAGTGAGATGATATAGAGATGGGATGGGAGATATGCTCAACTTTATCAATCCTTATTCTTTTGATGAGGTTTTCAACTTATCAAATAGTAAGAGTAGTGATGTGAAGGAGGTGTACAACACCGCTTCTTTTGTGACAATGGAAAAGCTTTGGTTTTTTAGTAATATATATGATGGTTTTCGATAATGAGGCTATTAGCTATAACAAATTAAAAGAAAGGATAATGCAATTAACTTGAGATTGTTTTGATGTAAGAATGAAAGGCACTATGTGGAATATTGCCTATGACTTATAAGTTTTAAAAAACTTTGTGTTAACATGTAAGAAGGTCCGTTCTGTGAGAACTGTTGAACGTTTCTTCTTACTTTCTCGTTAGAATCAACTTTTGATATGTTGTGAAGTGATGGTGGCTTTATAGTGGTTGTTTCTGGAGGTTGAGGTGTGACCACCAATTATTATGAGAGATTATGGCTATCCTTTGTGCCGGTGAATAGGCTTTGCTGAGCAATTTAGTCATGTTTGTTTTAGGACTGCTTCCAAAGTTATTTTTGTTTTTCTTCTAGTAAATTTCCTTGCTTAACAATAACCAGGTGAAACATAAATTATAGTTTGTTAACTAAGTGGTATTTTGTTCATAGTTTTAGACAGGTGAATTTTTCGGCTGATAGATTAGCCAAGCGATGTGTTAGTTTAGGTAGAATAGAGATATTATAATTTTTATGTCCATGCCTACATTTTTGGTAAGCCTTGAGTCTCCCTAATAGTCGTATTTCGTGTTTTGTTAGTGTGGTCTTTTTGTGTGTATGGCTGCCTTTTGTGTGTATTCCATTTGTTGGGATGCCTTTTATAATACTCTTTGGTGCCTTTTTGGCTTCAATCAATTTTCTTTTTGAAGAGTACACAATCAATTAATGCATGCATGAAAATTTGAAAGTAGAAAGTCATTGGTCTATGATATACTTGAAAGATCAACAAGCGGAGATACATATACCAATGTTGTTTCATATGTGGTGAATTATTCCGTTGACATTAATACGTGCTTAACTAACATAAATACATTGACAAATGAGTTCCTTTGAAATGAAAATACCAAGAAATGAATTGTCTTAAGATTGTTGGAAAGTATGTGTTTTGGTTTCTTGGAAAACTTAAGGATGTGACAAATAAAAAATATTAACAAAATAGAGATTAAAAGGGGTTTCATAGATTCGGTGTTGCTATTCAAAAAGGGGTTGGTGCCCAGCTTGTCGCTCGGTTACCAATCAAAGCTGTGTATGAATCCTTGTGATTCTTGATATCAACGTTTTTAAAAAATAAATAAATAGAGATTAAAATTTTTTATTGAATTGGTTGATGAGGCGAGGAACTCTTTTTTTCTTAAGACATTGCATCCCCACATATAGTGCTTACGGTTTACGGATGTCTTCTCCCAAGATACAATGATCACACATTATAGAAAATAACATTGTAATCCTACAAGGCCGATGAATGTTGACAATTATTTCGTCCTTAAACACGACTCGGATTTTAGACATAAAAATTTGTATCTTTATTTTACAAAGGACTATTTAAAACCAAAGTAAGAGATCATATAGAATCAATGAGGACTCTATCTATAAAGTGTCTTTTCACCCATAGATGGCTCACCACGTCAAATGGTGACTCTCCAAACACTCGTGCACTAAGTGTCTTATGAGTGAGATAGCATGACCCGAATACATCTCTTGGAGTTTAAAATATGAAATAATTTTCAACACATGATAATATTTTGTATCAAAATTCCTAACGTCTTTTTGTTTATGCAAAAAAACAGCTTCATTCATTAGCGGGAATTACATAACTTATGACTTACAATCCAGTCATCCCTAATGAGTTTATCATAGGCCTCTGGGATGTTACACCAAAAATCAAAAGAGGATTTGTTAGCTATAGCTTTGTTAGCTACAACATGGGTTACATTATTAGCTATTCTTTGAACATGAACCACACCAAAATTCGATAAAGTAACGACAAGATGCCTTATTTCTTCTACAACCCATTGGTTCATCCAATATACATAAGGGTTGGCATTGTTGATAGAGTTAATCACATTCTGACTGTCGGCTTCAAAGATTAAATTATCAATATTAAAATCCTTGGCGCACGATATAATTTATTTCATGAGTTTATCATAGTCCTATGGGATGTTACACCAAAAATCAAAATAGGAATTGTTAGCTATAGCTTTGTTAGCTACGACATGGGTTACATTATTAGCTGTTCTTTTTAACATGTACCACACCAAAATTCGATAAAGTAGCAACAAGATGCCTTATTTCTTCTACAATCCATTGGTTCATAGAGTTAACCACATTCTAACTGTCGACTTCAAAGATTAAATTATCAATATTAAAATCCCTGGCCCACAATATAATTTTTCCATGGCCAAGAATTCTGCTTGCTCTGCATCTAGTCCTCCATAGAAGTGTCTGCCTCTGATGCCCCGGCCTGCACCTGTAGAGTCTCGGATAATTAGGTCGATACCAATATTTTTTGTAAAATGATCAAAAATCAATGTTGATTTTTAATTTAATATTTTCTGGAGGAGACTAAATTTCAGTGTTATCTGTTGTGGTCTCAATAATCTGATGTTAAGAATCTGAGGAGCATTGAATTACCAACTGATAATCTGAAAAACTTTCATGCATCTGTTTTTTCAGAGGTGCCATGAAGTACAGATTAGGGTAAGAGTCCCTATGGTTCTAGCTTTTGTATTTATACTTTGCATATTGGTAAACCAACTGATAATCCAAGAAACAACATCTATCTGTTGAGATGGAATATTAGAGACATTAACATTCACAGCCAACCAGATAGATTTGGAGTAATCACAGTCAATTAGGAGATGTTGTAAGGTTTCATCATCTATGTGACAGTGATGACATATTTTTTTTTATCTATGTCTATCTTATAATGGCTTAGCTTTTTTTAGTAGGAAAAATCTTTTTCAAGATGTTTGGTGAGATCCACTTTATACTTCGGAATCATTGGGTTCCAGGGCCCTAAAACCATCAAATCTCTTTCTAAATGCCAATGTATAAACTTGAGTGCAAGATCATACTCTTCTTGCGTATAAAACTTGATCATGAAACACTTGTTCTCTTTTTCTTTCTTTTTTTGATAAAATATCCTTGCTTTTAAGCCAGCGTTTTTTTAATTCCTTATCAAGCTCTCCAATAGTAAAAAAATTTGTGTGCATAGACCTTACTAAGGAAACAAAATTTTCATTGAGAAGCCCCTTGTATTAACACTTCTGAAGAAAACTCTCGTTGTTTCAGAGCCTTAAGTCTAGCTGATATGGATGTAGTTTCCATTTCTTTTTCATGAACCTCTTTGATGTTAGGGTCCATCATAGAGACAAAACGACTAGAGAAGATTAAGATTGAATATCCGGTGAAATAACAAGGATGAGAACAAAGATATGAGAGATTTTGCCTCTCTTCTGCTTAGTGAATGTGCAACACTTGTAAGCTAACCCGTAAGACCTCTGTTGTGTAGGTTTAGGTTTAGGGTTAAAACAATTGTCTTGTCGGCTGTCTGCCATAACGGCGTGAGAAAGAAAAAAGATACGAAGGATGATATCTTTAGAATCATGAAAAGTATATTTCAATTCAAAGGTAAATTTTGGATCTTCTCGTTCTCAGCAATTATCAAAGGTTGGGCCATTTAATTATATAGAAATAGATCAGGGATGGATGAGAGGAACAATCAGGCAAGACCACTCAAACGTCATAGGCAGCCATCCAAGTGCAGCAACCAGTACCTAAAAAGTAAAGTAGGAAAAAGACATTAGATGACAAAGAAATAGTATCATATGATAAAGAAATGTAAGATTATTGCATGCAGAAAGACTGTTATAGGTAAAATTCCTAACATCTTACCCCATCCATTTTATGATGGCCTTGTTCCTTCTCTACCACTACCAGACACAAAAATATATTGCGACGCATCTTTGTTGGGAAGATTTAGCAAAACTTGGGATGAAATCTTTGATATAAATTGTACACACCCAAGTTCCAGGAATATTCTAGGAGTGAACTTTTCATCCATAGATGGCTCACTATGTCAAATGATGACTCTCCAAACACTCGTGCACTAAATGTATTACTGGTGAAATACGGTACGTCTACGATGTGGATGGGCTGCATACTCGAAGTATGTGACCCATCTTTATTTGCTGATACGTTTTATAAAGTAGAATTTTTTTTTCCAAAACAATTTTATTACCTAACTGTTTATCTTTTTTTGTTAACTTCCTACTTTTTCTCAGAAAATCATTTAACGAAATTTGTAGGGGCGAGTTTTTAAGTTAAATACGTGTCGAAAATAAAGATGGACCATCCTAGAGTATGATATTCGACCACATCTTAGACGGAGGGGTTGAAATATCATTGACCCGGATACATCTCTTGGATTTTATTTTATTTTAAACAACGGCCTTCAAAAAGGCTAATGATCCCCCTCAATAGTTGGTATAAGCCAAACTGGAGGAACAAACCAGTACATAGAGGAATTGTTTGATTTTGCTCATTGAGCTAGCTCATGAGAAACAGAATTACAGGTACGAGGTTGAAAAGTAAACACACATGCAACTAGCCTAAAAGAAAAAAACTTAATATCCTTAAAAATAGCATCCGTTCTTGCCAGTTGAAAATTGATCAATGAGGTTCTTAGCGTCACTTTCAGTCATAATGTGAGTGAATTTTCGATCCGTTGCTTTCTTCAAGACTGCCCAAATTGCTCTGGATTCAGCTTCTTCAGCATACGGTACTTCAAAAACTAAGGACGCACAAAAAGAAGCTTTGCTTGAGAAGTCCCTCATCACATAGCCTGCACCATTAGCTCCAGAAATGTCATCATAAGCTCCATCAGTATTATATTTTATTCAGCCAAAAGAGGGGGGCATCCACTTATCACATAAACCAACAGGAGTTGAAGGAGCAATAGTTAAGCAAGGTTTCCTAGTCAGGAGCATGGCTCTAGCCCTACCTGAAACTGCCATATGGGTTTTATTAAGATTTTGAAAAACCAAGTTATTTCTACTACTCCAGATGGACCAAAGAACAGTAACAAAGAAACATTGTTTCTCATCAGGAAGTTTAGACACAGGATCAGTAAGCCAAAACATCAACCAATCAATGAAAGACTTGTTTTGAAAAGCCTGAGTGTTAACACAAAGAGAGGAAAGAAACCAGACACGACTGGCAAATGACCAAGGCATGCAAAACAGACTCATGAGGATTAATACATCTATCACATTCAATACTATGCATAGGCATTCTAGTATGTAAAATAGTTCTAGCAGGTAAAGCATTTCTAGCAGCTTTCCAGAGAAAAACTTGGATTCTATAAGGAACCCTAATTTTCCAAAGGTTGATACAAGGGGAGGGACTAAGTCCTCTGAGTCCCATATAGGCAGATTTAGAAGAAAATCTACCATTATTTGAAAGTTCTCAATCCCTCATGTCAGGAGTGAATAACTGGCTTAAGGGAAATGTGATAATCTTCTTAACAGAAGCATCATCAAAGTGGGTATTTAGTCTGGTGACATCCCAAGTTCTAGTAGCAGCATTAATAAAATAAGAGACTTTAGTATTATGATCATGTGGAATTATGGGATTAGGCATAGCAGATCCCAAATCTGGGATCCATTTATCACACCAAGGATCAATAAATTGACCATCCCTTACTATCCAAGAAATAAAAGGTTTGATTAGTTCCTTTATAGAATGCAGACACTTCCAAGTCCAAGAGCACTTGTTAGAACACTTAGCATTTAAGAAATCAGTTCTAGGGAAGTACTTGGCTTTGAGGACAATAGCTAACATACAATTGGGGTTTTCAATAATCCTCCAAGCATTTCTAGCTAGCATAGCCAGATTGTTTAACTCAGCTTTCCTAAAACCCATGCCACCTTCTGACTTAGGGGAGCACAAAATATCCTAACCCAGAAGGTGGAGTTTCCTGTCTTTGGGGTCAAAGGTTTCTCCCCACCAAAATTTGCAGAGATGGGAATCCTTTTTTTATAAAGATATTTGGGAATAAGGAAAGCACCCATTTGAAAAGGGGGGATAGCTTGACCAATATGTTTGATTAAAGTAGTTCTAGCAGCTTGAGACAAGAGCTTATGGAGCCATACTGAGATTCTGGCATAAATAGCTTGAAGAATACCTATATTGGTTTGAATTTTAGAGGCTTGGAACACATTAGAAGTTCCAAGATATTTTTCTCCTAAATCCTTGTTCTGAATCTCAAGAATATTAGCAAGTTGAATTTTCCTATGCTCAGGAATTTTCCTACTAAAAAGAATACCAGAATTATCAAAATTGATTTCTTTGCCAGAGGCCAAGAAGTACTTTGGAAAGTACTCTTTGATAATATGAAAATCTTTGATAGTAGCTTTTGAAAAAAGAAAAGAGTCATCAGCAAACAAAATATGTGTCATAACAGAAGCATGTTCACACACTTTTATGCCTTCAACCAGACCTTTCTTAGAAAGAGTGTCTATATAGGAAGATATATCACAAATTAAAACCCTCTTTCTCTTTCCTAAAAAACCAGAGACGAAAACCCTAAAAACTTGAGTGCCGTTCTGCTCAGATCGGCTCCTTTGGAGCATATCTGAGCAGATCAATCATAACCCTCTAATCTCTTTCCTTTGATTTCTCTATTTTACCCGATTAATCTTGTTTTAGCGTCCTTTTACTGTGTTTTTTTTTCGGATTTCATCTTCCTGCTGGTTTTGGTTTTTGCTGTTTTGTTTGCTTATTAGATCTATGGATGCTAGATCAGGGATGGGGTGTACCCTTTCGCAACAAAGAAATCAGTGCATCTCTTCTTCCTCAGTGCTAATCTATGAGCAAGATGAATCAACAGCAGCAGCAGTTTTATTTTCGGCTTTATCTTCTTCAAAGCTTTGCAGATTTACTCCTTCAGCAAAAGCATCTACAACCCCCATCTCTCCTTCTGCAACAACAATGGTTTCCAAAGTTCCGATCACCAAGACACCGATCAAGACTCCAACTCAGACACTGATGCAGACCGCTTCCGACCGATCTAGACCGAGTTAGTCAACAAATCCTGTTCTAGTTTAGTTTTAGTGTGTTATCTTAGTTAATTCATTAGGAAAAATCATGAAAAATGGATGGATCATTTGCTGATCCTATCAACTTTTCCAAGTGCAGTGTTGTTAAATTGTTTGGTGTTGTCTTCAACGGCCCAAACATTGCCATTTAACAGACTTATGAAAAACCTTGAAAAATAGATTGATCAATTGTTGATCCTAATAGACCTGCCTTGTGCAGTCATGTTAGATTGTTTGGGTTTGCTATTAACAACCCAAACATGGCCATTTAAACCTAATTTTATGCTTGTTTGGCTGTTCTGGTTGTAATGGTTGAATACTCTGAACTGTGGAGAAATTCAAGTGTCAATGGTGACAGATTAAAATCTATTGTAATCTGGAAAACCAGTCTTGTGTTGTAATGTTGGAGGTTTACCTCTTTTTCTTATATAAAAAAATATAGGAAGATAGAGCCTCAGAATAAATAATATAGAGATAGGGAGATAGAGGATCTCCCTGTATCAAACCTCTCTCTGGTTTGAAAAGGCCAGTAGGGCTACCATTGAGGAGGATAGAGTGAGACACGGAGGAGACACACTGATTTATTAGTTTAATCCAGTGGTCAGAGAGCCCCATTTTAGTTCAGACATTTTCAAGAAAATACCATTCCAGCTTCTCATAAGCTTTAGACATATTAAGTTTAATGGCAGCAATGCCTTCTGTTTTGTCATTGTGATTGACAACAAATATAGCCTCATTAGCTAGAAGACTATTATCAGAAATACTCCTCTTAGGAACAAAGGCACTTTGATTTTGGGAAATAATATTATTCATGAAAGGTTTCAATCTATTAGCTAGAGTTTTGGAAAGGATTTTATAGATAAAATTACATAACCCTATAGGTCTATACTGAGATACTAGCTCAGCAAGAGGAACCTTAGGGATGAGAGCAATATTAGTATGGTTAAAACTTTAGCTATGTGTCCAGTTCTAAAGCAAGTCTGGGTCATATCAATGACAGCCTCTCCAACAATGTCCCAATGTTTCTGATAAAACAGACCAGTGAAACCATCAGGTCCAGGAGCCCTTTTGTTCCCATTTGAAATACAACATTCTTGATCTCCTATGGAGTGAGGGGAGAATTCAGAAGAGAATTATCAGCAGCTGTAAATTTTACAGGGAGATCTTGAACTGTTGTGGATGGGAGGAGTAAAGATTTTGAAATAATTTATAAAGGAGGTTCAAATACTATTTCTATCAGTTAGAATAGTATCAAAGGAATCCTTAATCTAACTAATGGCATTTGTTTTTCTTCTAAACAGAGTGACTCTATGAAAATAGAGTGAATTTCTATCACCTTCCATAAGCCAGACCTCTCTAGATTTGTCCTTCCAATATAGTTCCTCTAGATTGTAAAGGTATTCCAGTCTAGCTTTAAATCTAGCAATGGAGTTAGAGTCAGTTGGATTGGAAGTCTAGACTCCAACTAATTCCTCCGTAGTGGTAGATATATTGGTTTGAATATTAACAAAGGAGGATTTATTCCAATCACGAAGGCCTTTCTTTGTTTTTAGAAGTTTATATTTTAGTTTATAAGCAGGGGAACCCACAACATTAACAGACCAAGAGTTAGCTATAATATCTCTACAAGAAGGATCTTTAATCCACATAGCCATAAAATGAAAAGGTCTAGGCATACAAATATCCTCAAAGTTAAAGCCTATATATATGCATAAGACAGTGATCAGAAGAGTCTCTAGGAAGATTATTGACACAAAGTTTAGGAAATAAAACTTCAGCAGATTGATTAATAAGATATCTATTTAATCTTTCAAGGATAAGGTCTGGACCTTGTTGCATATTAGACCAAGTAAATCTAGGGCCAGAAAAACCAGGATCATGTAAGTCAAACATTGAACAAAAATTCCTAAGATTTAAAAAGTCAGAGTCATCAACTTCTAGCCCACCATTCTTATCCTCAATACCTAAAAGAGCATTAAAATCACCTATACAGAAAACTGGTTCATCTAGAGGTGTTTGAGGTAACTGGCATTGATTTTCCCAGGAAGCTTGTCTTAGACTACTATTAGGTTCACCATATATGAAATAATTGTGTCACAAATTTTGGAATGGATAATATCAGTAGATGTGACATAGATGCCCCTCAAGCTTGAGGATAAAATGTTGAGTTGAATCTCATTTTTCCAGGCTAGAACAAGACCACCACTTATTCCAATACTTGGGACATTAAAAGTGCATGGAAAACCCATATTTTTTAGTCTTCTAGCAGCCAAATCTTTATTCATTTTAGTTTCCGATAGGAAGATGATATCAGGGTTAATGTTTCTACATAACAGACTGAGTTCCTTATTAGCAGTTTTGTAACTCAATCCTCTAACATTCCAGCAAAGCATATTGACATTATTAACAGGAAAATGATTTGCAGGAATATCAGCATTAATAGGGTCAATTAAAGGAGGGGAGGGGTTTGAATTTACCTGAGTGGTAGGAGCAGAACCAACACCAATATGAGAATCACTAGAACCACCAATTTGAAAAGCATCTTGGGTAGAACTGAGACTCAGATTAGTAGCATTGTGAAGGGAAATATTGCAGACACCATTGTTGCTTGAGGAATCATCAGCAGGTACATTATAACTTCCATAAGGATCAACCAGGGAATGGGTATTAAGGGTACAATTTTATAGGTTGATAGTAGGTAAATATCCCAATTTAGTGATAGGAGGGAAAAGTTGAGCATAATCGGGTTCAGAAGCATCATGTTTTTCAGGAATTACCACTATGCTAGCTAAAGTAGAAGAACTAGCTCTTGTGTGTTTCCTCAGATCAGCTCTAGGATTGATTTTACGCTAGAGATTTGATAGGGCATCATGTTCAGCAGCTGAAGAAATGACTTCTTCTCTAGTGATACCAGGAGTCTGAGTCGGAACATTAGCAGTTTTAAACCTTCTTGAAGAGTTCGAGGTTCGGATCGGACCACGATTTGCAGACTCAGGAATAGGGATATAAGCCTCAACAGTAACATTCTGAGTTGCAACTTGTTTGAAGATAACTCGTAACCCATTGTTTAGCTGAGTCGAGTTTTGTTGAATCAGACCAACATCGAAGATTTTTAGAGCAGTGGATCTATTAACAAAAGGACCCATTTGGAGATTACTTGTCAAACCCTTCTGAACAGTTTTCTCCGAATTCTGAATGTTCTCCATATCTTTCCGTTTATCATACAGAGGAGCAGTAGAGGACTCATCTTGAGTATCCAGTACTATCTCACTATGATGCATGATAGTATCACTTGCCTTTGTAGAATTAGAAGCATGTAGCTGGTTTACTGTCTTTGGTGGCATCATAAGTTTAGAGACAGCTGGAAGAGAGTAATTAATACTAGAAGAGGAAACTTCCTTGATAGCTTTCTGCTTCAATTTCCAGGTAGGACAATTGGCATCTTTGTGATCTAAAACACGACATGAAGTACAGAAGTAACGCAAAACCTTAACATATTTGCATTCAATGAGGAAAGGTTGAGTTCTTCCACTAGTGAATAGGGGAATGCCATAAGGAAGACCCTTTTGAACTGAAACTCTAACACAGCCTTTAACATTCTTCTTTAGAGGATGGTTTCCATAAGGATTATGAGCTTCAATCAATTCTCCCATCTAGAAAGTGAGTTTCTGGAGATCTTCAAACTCAGTACATTCCTTTGGAATATTACATAAAATAAACCACATAAGTTCTTCAGTAAAAGAAACTTGATAGTTTGCTGGCCAACCAGTTGGAGGAACAACTCTGAGAACCATTAAATATCCACTTACAAACCAAGGTCATTGTGAGTTAACTCTGTTGAAGTCGTCTTCTGCTAAGAACCTTATGAGAACTTTATTTCTTATTCCACTGAAAGTTGTGACAGTGGGAGTTTGAGCAAGAGGCCATTGATTACAAATATAGTAGTGCATAGAAGAAGTAGGTACAAGAGTTTCACAACATAGAAGTAGGCCAGTTGTTATCAGATTCAGCTAGAATAACTGTTTTATCAATAAACACTGGTTCAGAGAGGGATGAGGGTAGAGTTAATTTTTCATCCATTTGAGCAGTGAGGTTTTTGATATCCAAATTTGAAGAATGGGTATTATCAGATAAACTGGAGGACTCCATATAATTTATAAACTTGATGAGAATGAGGAGATATCTATGAAGAGGAGAAAAAAGAGTATAAAATATAATATGTAGGTTGATATAAAGGAATCTTTCTTTGGTACTTCTCTGATGATACTGGCAAACTATCAGGATGTGGATATGAGATCAAGTATTATCTTGTAATAGACTTTGAACCTTAAAATGGGAAGTATGAGACTGTTGAATAAGGTTTGAAAAGCATTCAGGTGAGGAATGGTGTAAAGTTTTTGTTGTTATTCTGCTATTGTTTTCGAGTTAAAGGTATCTATCATTCGAATTGTCCCCTTCCACCACACTTGTTTGGTTTGATGAAAGAGATTGAAGCTTCAACCGCACGTGGGATTGGAGACAACAGTCCAAAGCAACAACTTGTCCAATAATCCAAGATAATATTTTACTAGATACGTATATTTGGTGCGTAAGCATGATGAGATACAAAGTTGGTAAGCTATAAATGGGTTTGGCTTTTCTTTGGTAGATACGAGAATGGTGACATAAACGGCCAAGGATAATTAAAGCATTGGTTTGAGAAAGAGGGTGTTGGTGGAAGAAGGTGTTGGTGGAAGAAGAGGGTAGAGTAATGGGTGGTGGTACTTTGTGGGTTAGGGCTCTGAAGGATGGTGTAATTTTTAGCAAAGTGGTTAGGCACAATGGCTAAGTTGGCTATGGAGATAACCCATCTGGATGGCGTACCCCAAGTGCCAATGGTGCCTCTCGACAGGTTCTGCTTACTCCGAATCTACATAAAATCAAAGATTTTAATTAAAACCCATAATAACTTTTCAAAATTAGATGACCTACCAATACACCTCTTAATGATGGTTCCAAAGGGAGTAATGGCTAATGAAGCGTTTAGGCTTTGAAAATAAGGTTCTATAGGGTAATGATGGTCTTGAAAATAAAAATAATACGCATGGCTTTGAAGGGACGTGAATAACCAAGCGACATGACTCTTCACCAAATGCCATAAATGGCAGTTAATGGGCACAATGTGGTCTTTAAAAAGGGGTTTAGCCAAGAGATTAACACATCCATTATCATTTTTACTAGAAAATGAGAAGATTAGATAGAGAAGAGAGAGAAATGGAAAACTCTGGCGACAATGTTCCAGTTGGTTCTGCCCTCTCAACAGAGTACAATCAAGCAAAAAATCTTACATTTTCGCTGAGAGGTATTGAATTAGAGAGGTTGATGGATGATATACAAGAGGAGATAAACAGGAATGCAGAAGAATTAACCCTTCATCGAAGAGAAGAGGAGGAAAAGAAGACTAGAGAAAAAGAAGAGGTTGATGCTTTGTATGCTGCATGGAAGATAATGCATTTTGAGAGGGTAGACAGAAAAGAGGAGGAGAATTCTCAAAAATCAGAAAAGTGTAAGGGGTATGAGAGTGCAATCGAGAGTGATTCTGATGCTGAGGGTTCTGACGATGGGTTTGAGTATCCAGTTGAGGAGGTTGATACCCGTGAAGAGGATTCTGATGCTATTGAAGAGAAATAGAGGATAAAAAGGTATCATGAGAGAAAGCTTCGCAGGCGGTTTGAAGATAAAAGAGCCAATCCAAAGATTTTTTCCAGGACCATGCGTGAAGGGGAATCCAGTGATGATGATGAAGAGCTCTTGGATGCTGCAAGTGATGGGGATGATGAAGATGAAGATAGCGACGAGAGTACATCATCAGGTGATAGTCAGGTGTCTCCTGCATCATCAGGCAGTAATTACAGTGCGCAGTACGAGGAAGAGGGGAACTGGAGCTACGATGAAGAGGACTTTTAGAAGTCCCTTTTGGGGTATCGAAAGCAGCCAAATTTTCAGACTTCGAGAAAAGTTTGAAGATGATTAACAAGTTTTTTCCAAAATGGCTTTCTTGATACTTGGTCCTAGTTTTCTTAATCTTGTCGTGGATGATGGTAAAGTTGATCTTATTTGTTTTCTCTTTTCGGCCGGTTTTTTGTGAAGGTTTTTTAGTTTCTTGTTGTTGATAGCAGGTGGTGCTAGTAGTATTTGTGAAATAGGTGGTGGATGGTGGCCTTTGTTTGATAAACTCAGTAATGTCCGTAAGCTGAGGTTTCTGATGATAATGTTAGTAATAGGTCTTGATGTTTTGGTTTGTAAGAAAGGTAGACAGGGTGTTATTATGTCTGAAACTTTTTTTGTTACTTTGAGTGCTACTGTTAATGTTCTTTCTTCGATGAATATCCTTGGTACTGAAAATTGTAAAGTAGCAGAACAAATTGATGAAGAATTTGATGAAGAAACTTTGTAAATTGATGATTGTAGAGCAAGAGTTTCTGAAATTGCTAGGAAGAACACAAAACTGCATCTTAAAATTTCTTAAGGCCTTCTGACGTCACAACGATGGAGCAGAGCTTTCTTCTCCACTGTTAGCCAATGCTTTTTATAATTATCATATTTGAAAGAGAGTGAGAGTACATGTCTTGGAGTTTGAAATAACATGGCTTGGATACATCTTTTGGAGTATAAAATATGTGAAACTAATTTTGACCACATGATAATATTTTGTATCAAAATTATACTTTTTTTTTGAAGGAAGGAGGGGCTTTGAAGAGCCCCTTGAATTTATTTATTTGACTACCTCATTCAAATTGAGGCTTGAAGGATTACATAAAAGAGGTGTTACATAAACACACCCTCTTGTTTCATCATTATACATTGCATATTGATACAACAAGCGTGCAAAGTGATTTACATTTGTTGAGATTACATGAAACCAAATAATATGGAAGAGACTAACATGGGTCTTGATCCTACAAGTGAGAAAGAAAATGCTCCAAAGAATAACTTGATCATTCCCAAAATCGGCTTGTTGCCCATTTATTGCATACTCCTCAATTATCACATCTTTAAGATTATTCAATTTAATTTCCAAATCACATACCTTTGTCTTGTCCATCAGAGAAGAAGTCGTATCAAAATCAGTCTGTTATTCGAATTTTTGTAACGGAAGTTCTTGAATAATCTTCCAGACGAATAACAAAATCAGATTTCGTCCAACATAACATATTTTCTATATTCTTCCTTCCACTAGTCTGGATTGATGAGATTGTAGAGACAATATTTGAAAAAAAACTCCCATATATTGATTATATCATATAATCTCATTAGAAGCCCCAGTGACAATAAAAAACCGCAGTATAAGCGTAATGAAATAACATATGGCATGTAGTAGTCATTGATAAAATTTATTGAAATTAAACAAGAAAAACAGAAATCTAAAACTTAAAACCTAAATATTGCAACAACACAATATTTTTTATTAAAAAATAAAACAACAGACTACTATTTCCTAGATTTAGCCGGTGAATCTAAGATCCAGAACCGAGTAAATCTAGATTAAACAGGAAGATAATGGAGGAGAAATAGGTTGGAGAAAAATCAGGATAATTGTTTTGGAAAAACGGTTATGCAGAGCCAGAAAAGAGAGAAAATATCGAGTTAAACACAATTCACCAACTGAAACTTAGCAGCAAGAGTAGAAAAGAATTAAAAAATACCCGCAACTGACAAGTTAAGCATGAAGGTCAAAAAGCGTGCAACCAGATAGTAACTCGCATCGGAACGAGAGAGACGTTTGTGGAAGGACTGTTTGCTTATATTGACTGAAAGAGGAGGTGCTGTTAATGGTAAATCAGTATAATTGTTGGAGAATGAATCATTGATTATATCCATAAACGTGAGCCAAACGCGAGGAAACAATCACAACTTAAGTTAGGCATTAGCAAACGCGAGTACAACTTAAGTTAGGAATTATGTGAAACAGTTTGTCGAACTAGCCGAACTCAGCTTTAATGGAGTTTTTTCTTTCAGAGAAAAGTTCGGTTACCTCGCAAAAAAAAATTCCCAGCCGAACTTTTAGTTCGGTTACGTCGCATTTTTTTCTCCGAACCGAACTTTCTCTGAAAACCTATATATTGAGTTCGGTTACGTCGATTTTTTTTTTCTCAGCCGAACTTTTTGTTCGGTTACGTCACAACTTTTTTTTTTCCTAGCCGAACTTTTCTATGAAAGCAAAAACTCCATTAAAGTTGAGTTCGGCTACCTGTGTCTTCAGAACCATTAGCCGAACTACACTTGCAGATGATTTCGGCTACCTGTTCTTCAGATGTCGTAGTCGAACTTTATTTCCATGGTCGAAATCAGTTTATAAATTTTTCATTTTTCGAAAGTTTTTGCCAATTCAAGCAACATTAACTAAATTTGAAGTATACCTAAGTACCCAAAACCCTCATTTCGAAATCAACCATCTTAAAAAAAAAAAAACTTTCTTCTCAAAAATTATTCTTTTATAAACACCCAACTAATAAATCTAACTTCACTAATTTATCATTACACTAATACTAACTATTCAATACAATAACTAATTTAATTACCAAGGGCAAGTTTTGTATTAAAAAAATATTAGATAAGGGGTGACCCAAAATTACTCAAAATATCCACCCAAAAAATGAAGAGTAGTCCCCCTCCATTTTTGAGTAGTCCCAAAAAAATCGTTCAATCGTACACACCCAGGTTCCATGAATATTCGAGGAGTGATCAGGTGAAAGCCATATTGATTACGGCACCATGCGGAATGTTCAGCGAAACAGAAAACAAGTCAACAACATGTTCAACATAGAAGATACACATTTTCTTACGTGTAACTCGAAGAAGTGATAGATTTATTTATTACATAAGATTCAGAAGCATGATATCATTGCTCTTGCATTTTGTTTTTTAAATACAAAGTTTTGATTATTACTTTTAAGTCCTCGTTAAATTCCTAAAATCAAATCAAAACTGAACCAATTTTTCTGAGTTTCCTCCTTTCTTCTTCTTCAACGACAACCTCGAGAATATTAAGATCATTTTGTAAACCCTAGAAATTAAAATATCATACGGGTAAAGGATCTCCGCCTCTGTTTCTTTCTCTCTAGATTGTTTCAATTTTTATGTCTGGCAATTTAATTTCTTTTATTTATTACATTTTTGTAATTCATTTTTGAAATCTTATTGGTATTAGTTTAATTTTCTCATTTACGGATATGGGATTTCTTAATTTTTTGATATAGTGGTTTATTTATCTCATTTAGATTGTTGGTAGAAACCTGTTTTTTTGTTAATTCTATAAATTTTTGATCAGTTTATCTCATATCAATCATAGTGATAAATTGTTTCTTAAATGAATTATGTTCTCATTGCAGGAAATTATAGCGCTTGAGGGCGCTGGACACGTTGTTCAGCGAAAAGTGTATCAATTTATTTTCCCATTGTTTGCTTAAGATTGATAAATTCGTCCAGAGTGGATTGAAGTCATTTTAGAATCTAAAAATATTTCAGGTAACTTGCTTTTTTTAAAATGGTATTGTGGAGAAGCATTTTAGTGCAACTAGATAATGTTTGAGTTTGAAATGCAGGACATAATCTAATAAAAATGCAGGACATAATTGTAGATGATATCTAAGGATTGGGTGTGTGGCGGTTGGATAGAAAAGTGTATGTAGTTGGAGAAGATGAAATGATCTGCAGAGCATGCCATAGTTAAGTTTTACAAGATGTTTGATTGTGGTTATAAGTCACAGTACATGGGAGGACAACGAGAGAAATTCGTAAGGTACAAAAAGTATGGGTATTTTCTTTTTAACTAGTAGAATTGCACCCCAGTTTGCTATTTGTTTATTAGAAGATTATTTTCATTTATGAATGAAATACTCTGTGGAAAAACTTAGCCGGAAATGGGAGTTGAAATGTTGCTAAGCTAAAGATGGTTCATCAGTGAACATCATTCTGCTATTACTTAATGCAATTTATACATTTGTGAAATAAATGTCTTATTTTGGTATTCTTGTAACTGAATTTTAGGTTGGACGATTTGGATTCTAGATTATCGTTGTCACCTGATGCTAGCAGAATGAATAAGTGTGGATTCAATATTGAAGGGCTGGCACGTGGTGGTGGTGGTAATGTAATGAAGACCCCTTCGAGATCCTTTACGAGCGGAGTTAGAAAGGGATCTGAAGGCCTTAGGAATATTGGGAGGCGTATTAGGAAGAAGTCATTCTTTCAAAAACTCGCGACGAGGATATATGACCCCCAAGACAAATTCCTTCTTATTTGGAATCGACTGTTTGTTATTTCATGTATTCTCGCGGTGTCCATTGATCCCTTGTTCTTTTATCTTCCGGTATTCACCCATGGAGCAAATTGTCTTGGTATAGACACAAAATTAGCCAAGACAACCACTGCCTTACGGACAATCGTAGATTCCTTTTATGTTATTCATATTTTTCTCCAGTTTCGAACAGCTTATATTGCCCCATCATCTCGTGTTTTTGGCCGCGGTGAACTGGTAGTCGATTCTAAACAGATAGCAAAGCGTTATTTGCGGTGGTACTTTATTGTGGATTTTCTCGCCGTGCTACCCCTTCCACAGGTTTGTGGCTACATTGTGTTCTTCTTTATTTGCATATTTTGATACATTATGCATATTGAATGGTTCCATTTCTGCGAACATTTCAATTTCTCAATACCTATAAAAAAAACATGATAGTGTCGCTTGTTAGTGAAATCAGCATTTCACCAAACTCACCTTTGTTAGCATAACTCACCTGCTTTATTCATCCCTCCAATGTCACATACACACGAATAGAAGTTTACGTTTGACCCTTCCTCAGGAGAACATACAGGGCTCTCCAACTAAGGGCAAATAGTTTACTTCTTAATCTGGGAAAATACACTAACAACTTGAAGGCAAAGTATGAGAGATCCAATTTAAAAGTTGTGTGCGCACATAACTGTGGGGTGGGAGGGAGAGTGGTCCCAGCTGATTCTACGTTCGACATGCAAAGAGGGCACTAGTTCAGCATTACCATCTGTTTTGAAGTTGGTGGATTGTGATAATCCTATTGTAAAAATAGCGTTCGATTTACTATTTTGATATGTTATGTTACTCGTGAGTTTTTTTTGTTTTTGTAATTTTGTTAGAATCATACATCTTGTTGTTTAGATTGTTATTTTTTGAAGTCAAATTTTTAGTGGGATGATTTCTTGATTACTTCTCTTTATGCACAGGCTGTAGTATGGAGTTTTCTTCGCCACAAAAAAGGTTCAGATGTACTGACAACGAAACAAGCTTTGCTTTTCATTGTCTTGCTTCAATATATTCCAAGGTTTCTGCGCATTCTGCCCCTAACAACCGAACTGAAGAGGACTGCTGGTGTCTTTGCTGAAACTGCTTTTGCCGGTGCTGCTTATTATCTGCTTTGGTACTTGCTTGCCAGTCATGTAAGTATATTTAGTTGGTATTTTATGTCATTTATCCAATGTGTTCTATTCAGTAATTTAGTTGTTGCAGATGCTCATTTTTGGTTTGTGTCTTTTTTGGGGACATATTCGTTGATGCTGACTAGTATTTATATGCAACCTCCTGTGAATAAGGACTGTGAATCCCCGCCTTTTTACAATTTTTTTAGCATAATTTCCTCCTTTCCTGTTAAATAGTCTTGTTTGCTGATAAAGTAGGTTACTAGTTCTTGTGACACTAGATAATCATTCGTCACAATGGATGGAGTGCTTGTACTCGATGCTAGATTCATACAACCAGTCAATTATTTGTGAAGATATATTCAATTTTCCAACTGCTGTATACCTCCATCTACGTTAAGTATTGATATTGTGTTTTCATTTTTTTTAATACTTGTATTCAACTATCCTCGGCCATAATGCAACTGAGGTGATTTTCTTAAATGTTTTTGGCACGCGTTAAACATCTATTTGGTGATGTATTAACAGATTGTTGGGGCTTTCTGGTACTTATTAGCTGTAGAGCGTAATGATACATGCTGGTTGAAAGCTTGTGCTTCTGTCAAAGAATGCAATGTCACTTTCTTGTATTGTAGCCACCACACAGAAGGTTTCGACACGTGGCTCAACATGAGTGGACCTATTCTCAAGAAGGAATGTTCTGCAAATGATGACAATTTGTCATTTAATTTTGGAATCTATAGTCAGGCTGTAACATCTGACATTATTTCTTCCAGAAAGTTCCTATCCAAATATTGTTACTCTTTGTGGTGGGGTCTACAAAATTTGAGGTAATCTAACATGTCTTAAAATACCACTCTTATTTTTCTATACTCCCCTGCACGTAGCTGTCAAAATTTAACATTTTTTACTACAATGGTGTTTTACTTTCTCCAGTACACTTGGCCAGGGGCTTCAAACTAGTACTTATCCTGGAGAGGTGATCTTCTCAATTGCACTTGCCATCTTCGGGCTCATCCTTATGGCACTTTTGATAGGGAATATGCAGGTAACTTACTGGTGGTGTTTTAAATGTTGTCCGTTATACGACCTTGTTATGAGTTTGTCACGAGATTAAGCTTGCGAAATCCCTTTCACTTAATTTCATGTACAATAATTATCTTCTTGCATGTCTACTAGTGCTAAGTTTTTTTTTTTTTCCTTATCTTGCAGACTTATCTTCAATCTCTTACAATTCGTTTGGAGGAGATGAGAATCAAACGGCGTGATTCAGAGCAGTGGATGCATCATCGATTGCTTCCACCAGAACTGAGAGAGAGAGTCAGGCGTTATGATCAGTATAAGTGGCTGGAAACACGAGGAGTTGATGAAGAAAACCTGGTCCAGAACTTACCGAAGGACCTTAGGAGGGATATCAAACGCCATCTTTGTTTGGCTTTGGTCAGAAGGGTAAGTGTTGCTACACCTCTTTTATCTTTTGGTTATCCTCCTTGATTAGTACAAGGTTGTTTCCTTGTTTAAGTTATGGTTACCCCTGTCACATGCATTGATGGCAAGTCCACTCACTCATTTTCTTGTTGAGCTGCTCAGGTTCCTCTGTTTGAGAATTTGGACGAACGATTACTAGATGCCATCTGTGAACGGCTGAAACCTAGTCTGTACACTGAGAAAACTTATATTGTCCGGGAAGGAGATCCAGTGGATGAGATGCTTTTTATTATACGTGGGCGCCTAGAGAGTGTAACGACTGATGGCGGAAGGAGTGGATTTTTTAATAGGAGTATTCTAAAGGAGGGGGATTTCTGTGGTGAGGAGCTTTTAACTTGGGCATTGGATCCCAAAACGGGTTCGAGCCTCCCATCATCTACTCGGACTGTGAAGGCTTTTACAGAAGTAGAGGCTTTTGCCTTAATAGCTGAAGAATTGAAATTTGTAGCCAGTCAATTTAGGCGTCTTCATAGCAGACAAGTTCAACATACGTTCCGATTCTACTCGCAGCAGTGGAGAACTTGGGCTGCTTGCTTTATTCAAGCAGCGTGGAGGCGGTACTCCAAGAGGAAAACAATGGAACTTCGACGACAGGAACTAGAAGATGACGAACTAGAACTAGAAGAAGAAGATGAAGAAGAGGGATCAGATGAGGCAGTCGATGACAGTGACAAGGGTGGTCCCTCTTTTGGTGCCACAATCTATGCTTCTCGATTTGCAGCTAATGCCCTTCGTGGAGTTCACAGGCTCCGAAGCAATTCCAGCAAGAGTGGTAGGAACTTGATGAAACTACAAAAACCTCCGGAACCCGACTTTGCTGCCGACGATGCATAGACTATAGTGAACCTTTGGATGCCTCATCCAACATCATTGATGACAGCAACCTCCATTTTGTATGTAAGGCCTCTTTAGAAACAATCAATTGCCGAGGATAACAGCTGTACATGCTTGTTGATTTTAGGGTTTTATATTCCGTATGATAGTTTGATACTAAAAGATAAATATATAGAAATTCTTAGTCATTAACTTGTCATTTTCTGCTCGCTTAAAAAAAAGAAAAACTCCTCTCAAGTTCTCAACTAGATTGCCCCTTGAACTGTTTATGAAAACTGTTGCCTCTTCCATGGGTTGTCTTTCAAATGAACTGTGTTTCCGTTTTAACGGAAGGGGAGGGTGCTTTCGTGATTTCTCGTAATATGATGATTTGGAAGCGGTTATGATGATTCGGAAGCGGAAAACGACACTAGACACTGGGTATGGAAAGCATGAAGCGTTTTTCATTTTTAGGAAGCGATGCTCATGTCGAAGCGTGAAGCGTCGCTTCATGGTTGGTTGATGTTTGAAGTGAATGTTTTCTTATAAATAAATTAGTCGTAACTAGTAATTATAAATTTATTATGAAGATAACATCTAAATAAATTTTATATAAGTCTAATTTTATTTTATCAAAAACAAAGCGTGTTTACACTAGTTCAACCTACTCCAGACGAGTGGGAGGTGGGGTATTCAATTCCCCCTTAAAACATTCATATTTTTCTTTTAAAGGCATATGCTCCGAAGCGTGACGCGTACGCTTTTAAAAACCATGACTGAACTTATTATAATTTACCCGACCCGTTTTGGAAATACGGATCTGGACACGGGGGGCTTTCCGAATTCTAATAATTAAAGAAGAACACCTGTTCTAATATTTCTCCATCTTTATTGGTGTTCTTCTAATATTTCTCCATCTTTATTCGAGAAGCGAGAGAGACGAAAGAGAAAGGGTTTTAGGGTTTGGCGGTTCTGCGAGCACCTTATATTTGAACCATCAATTTGCACTGAACCATCATCCCTGGTTACTAGCATTGGTAGGTACTTCAAACTCCCCTATTCTTCACCGTTTGTTAAAACCCGCCTTTTTCTTTTTCTTTTTCTTTTTCCTTTTCTGACAATCGCTCAGACTCTCTCAATCTCGATTAATGGTACATGATAAACAAGATTTTGATTATATTTGGTGAAGTTTACTGTAACAATCAATCTCCTTTGATTTGATTTTGACGGGCGATTCAATTAGGGTTTAGTGTTTTTTTTTTAATGCATATATGGTAATTTAAGGTTTTGTTTAGGGTTTTTTCTTTGGTTATTAAATTTGTTTAATTTTAACGCAGTTGGGAATTTGCTGATAAGCTGTAAGAACCTCAATTGTGAAGAAATGTCAGGTGGACCTGGACTTGAGTCTCTTGTTGATCGTATGTTAAACCCTAAACAAAGCCCTTTACTCTTCTTTGCCAACTTTTGGATTGAACCAATATTTTCAGAATTATTAACTTTTTATGTCTCTTTTATTTGCAGAGCAAATCTCGGTTATAACAAATGATGGGCGAAATATAGTGGTGCATCTTTGTTTATTTGTGTGCTTGGGCTTGTTGATATATGATCCTAAGTAAAGGAGTACTAATTACCACTGTTAACTTTGTAGGGAGTTCTAAAAGGTTTTGACCAGGCTACCAATATCATTCTGGATGAATCTCATGAAAGGGTTTACTCTACAAAGGTAAGTCTACCAGTCAGTTTGGGTTTTGTGTAGTTTCATATTGTAATTGTGATTCATACTTTGTGTAGATTTTTGGGTCATGTAAAGAACAATGTGTTTACAAAGTTAATGATGAACTTGTTATTAGTTTACAAAGTTAATATTCATACATGGTGAAAACTTAGTTCAACTTGCAAGCACGAGACATGATGTTGTCGAATGAGCACTAAGAGTGATATGGAGGACTTAATTCATGTTATTTTGCAATTCTCCGAGGGTGGCTTCTTTTTATTTAAATGCTTCTGTTTTCGCATTTAAAAGACTCTGTTTTGCCAAAGATGGTTGGATGCCAATTATAAAGGGATGATGATTAGGAATTCATAGTATCATATCGCACTGCTCGAAGAGAGGTCCATAAATTGCTAGAGTATTAGTAGCTGAATGCGTGCTTAAGATTAGTCTGTTATTATGATATACTATCTGATTTCAGACTTCCTTAATAGATGTCAATTTTACATGAGAAATCAATCATCTTAGAATCGTTCATGAAGTAGTAGTCTGCTCATTTCGTAGAATAATAGTCTAGTTTTTTTATTCTTTCAGCATGATCAATTAGTTCTGTATATTACTGTCACAGTGAAAAAAACTTTATTTTGGTTTTGGATTCATTATTTAACGCATGAGTGCATGTCAATTTTTCTAATGGAACCTTGGGTATTGGCAGGAAGGTGTCCAACAACTTGTATTAGGCTTGTACATCATAAGGGGTGACAACATGTATGATCTCTCTCTCTTTTGACCTCTCGATATATATATATTTATTTATATGCACACATCAAGTTACTGTTCATTGATTTGATTCTTGCAGAAGTATTGTTGGGGAACTAGATGAAGAACTCGACTCCAATCTAGACATGTCAAAACTAAGAGCACATCCTCTTAAACCAATAATTCACTGATTATTATAACATTATAGGAAGGTATGCTATCTTAAGTTTTGGAGACTCTAGACTTAAAAAGTGATGTAAGAATGAAATTAGCTGTAAGATCTGAAGACCCAAATACTTATCATGTATTTACTAGAATTCATTCAGGTTTTGAAACCAAAACTTAGATTCTTTGTACATTTTTCGAAGCTTGTTTTTTCCTTTTCTTTTTAATGGTTGGGGATCTTAAATTTTTTGAACTCTCACTTTCCTCTTCAGTCTTGTTCATCGTTTTTCATGATTTGTCTTTTTGATGATAGGTAACGACCAGAGGGTTACCATGGATTTGCAGATCAAATATACCAAATTTCTCAATAATAATTTTTACTAATCTCTTGATGCTAAATTCTGAGAGTAATGATTCCGTAAACGTCTACCGCTTGAAGGGAAACCCTATTTGATCTTTAACTTGAAGGGTGGTAGAGTGTTACCCAGCCTAGTGGAGTAGTGATCACAGCTTTGTTACCAGAGTACCACCAGCATTGTTGTTTGAAGGCATAATGGGAATAAGGGCATGTAACTGTTGCACTAGTGTGGCCCTTCAAGCCATGCCGAACACTTATAGTGCTAGACATGCAATTGTTACTCCAACAATTACTTGGATGGATCAAAAACTAATGACAGCCATGAAGACCACCAATAATAGGCTGTCCAGAAAATTCAGTGATTATTTGTTTGCCTCATATTAACGCTTAGATTATCACCGTGTTCGTTCCTGTCCTGTATTCTTCTGGTGGAATGTGGAGACTTGCACTCGAGTAAAATTTACCCTGACACTTGCAATCCTTTTGAACCTGCGAATGGCGTTGATTGAGGCCTGTAATCTTGTAGTGAGGAAAGTTCTTACACTTCAACACGCAGGGAAACAAGATGAGATCACCTCTGGGAGTGGCTGATGAAAGATTGTTCAGTTAAGCTACAAGTGTCTTTGTCAGAGTCTAACTTGCATGCCTAAAAGCAGCGTTTGTGAGATGAGTTCTACCCATTTAGTTAGGATAAGTTATTAGTACCCTAACTTTCAGAACGAACCACCATGACTCAAGCACCCTCCACGGAAGGGATTATCTATATGTTCACAATACCACAACATTACGCATTGGAAATTCTGATATTTTATTCTTGGAGTAGTATTGGGTGTTGAAAATTGATTTGTCGAGGTAAGTTTGTTCCTCCCCAACGGATGATGATTTAAGTTTGCTCCTCTTTTTAGATAGGAGAATGAGAAAAGATCAAGTTAACCCATTACGGGATGAAAACATTGAGAAGAGGAAAAGGATGACTACATCTACATGGGATATCAACTAGAATTTGGTAGATTTTAGGTTCAAGCCCAATCTTCTTTAACTAAATCTCATGTCTAACTGGAAAAAATGTTATTGACCCATGATTATGGACCCCAAATCTTTTTTTGCTCGCACAATGTGAATGTATTTGGCTATTTGCACATGCATCTACTTTTAAAAGACACGTTTTTGGAACTAAAAAATCTATTTTCTTTCTCTCTCTTCCCTCTCTGATCCTAGCAAAATTCGAACCGTCATCCCCTTCCTGTTCAGATCTAGCTCCACTGGAGTTGGATCCTAAAATTACGGGGTAGCCAAATGCACTACGTTTTTCGTTTCAACCTGTAAGTCCGATACTAAGTGTGATTATCTATGAACAGATTCGAGACAGTACAACAACTTGATATTCACTTGACAATAGTTACGGTACAAGACCGATTGACTATAGAATCAATGTCAAATGATTAGGATTTAACGTACGATATTCACTTGACAATAGTTGCGGTACAAGACCGATTGACTATAGAATCAATGTCAAATGATTAGGATTTAACGTACAAGTGTAATTTACTTTTAATTATAAAAAAAATATATAATTGCGGAAAGTAAAAGTAAATGACACGGCAAGATTTTGTTAACGAGGAAACCGCAAATGCAGAAAAAACCCCGGGACCTAGTCCAGTTTTGAATACTCTTACAAAGCCAACTTTGTATATTTGAGACCAAGTAATCTACCCCTAGTTACTTAGTTCCCTCAGTATCCCTGCTTCTATGACCTATCACTATCTTGAGTTGCTTTACCGATGTAAAGTCTTAAGCACTCAACTCCTTTTGATCGTCTTCCAAACAGTAAATGAACAAAGTTGTTTGGTAACTACTCCAATAATCTTTTAAAAAACGATTCGTTGAGTTTGACAAAGTCTCTTCAGTTTAAACAAGTAAACTCCTATGTCAGGTAAGATCAATCCAAATCATTAACTTAGATTCGGATTCACAACTATCAGATTCGGATATTGAAGAATACCACCAAATGAAAGTTGTCGATCTAAACGACTATATGATCAAATATATGAAAAGATAAATCGGATACCAGCCGATCAAGATGTGTGCACAAATCACTAGATACGAAAACCAATTAGAAAAATCTTCTTGTTCTTTAAATCTTCGATTGCCTTCTTATATACCTGCACACCACAAACTTTAATCCACTTATGATCGATCACACACAGAACGGGGTCTGTTAAAAATGGATGATCAGAAGTTGTCTTTATATCTAAAAACATTTCTAAAGATCCCGTCAATACTTTGATCTAGTTTGAGTGACCTTTATGTCAGAAGGGACGGCTCTCAAGAATAATCAAACTAGGTTCAATCAAAGTTTCAACAACCGTTAATCAATCAAATCAATAATCGAAAACTAAAATAACAATGCAATTATCTAGTTTCCCACCAACGGTACTCGTAGAGCATCTTGGTCCCACAGAAGTCTTTAAACGAGCGGTCGTAAGAGATTTCGCCTAATTAGGGTACTTTCCTCTATGGATAGACGGCTCCACCAGAAAAAACACAAATGAAGTTTGGCTGGCTCTTAGGATAGTTTACACGAAATGCAAACTCAACTATTTATAGACCAAGGTTGTTTGGGCAACAATGAAATTCCAAAACCGAAAATATTCTCAAAATATGCAATAAGTACCTAATTTCGGTTTCCCTATTTCCAACTAATATCGAACCTGTAATTCCGAAATCTCTCATTAGAAAATATCTAATATTAGTTTAGCACTTAACTAATATAACTTTCTAAGAGATATGTTTTGATTTGCTGGAAAATAAAAAGCATATAATCGAAAATCTTAATTAAAAGATTCTCAATATTTCGGATCGAGATCATCTTGAGTATCAAGGAATATCTTTGGACAATAAAAGATAAAAATTGTATTCATGTCCAAAATATATCGACATCCAGAACTTTCCTATTTAGCAATCCCTAATTCCAAAGTCACACAAAAACCGTAAAGTAATATGTGATTAAGAAGGATCGGTTTTTCTCTTGGGACCGATTCAACCATGACTCGTAACATAGGTTAAGATCGGTTCTACCAAGTCACCAAATATAGGTAGGGATCGGTTCTACCATGACTCCCAACAATAGCTAGGATCGGTTCTACCACATATCCCAATATAGGTAAGGATTGGTTCTACCATGACTCTCAACAATAGTTAAGATCGGTTCTACCATGTATCCCAAAATAGGTAAGGATCGGTTCTACCAAGGCTCTCAACATGATCGGTTCTACCGCATATCCCAAACTAGGTAAATATCGATTCTACCATAGCTCTCAACGTAAGTCAAGATCGGTTCTACCAAAGTTATTACCTAGGTTTGAACTGGTCATCCAGTAGATCTTCAATGAAAATCAGACCAAAATGCCTATTGATTTCCTTTCGATTACGAAACAAGTTTCGTATATGTACTTCCTTTAAACATATGTAATTAAACATAGCTTCCTAGGATGAAATCACACCTATATCCAATACACAATCAAGTAACGAGTTACATAGACTATGACGATGTCACATTTACGAAGTTCAAAAGATAAACGTTATACTTCGTAACCAAATATTCTTCCTTGACACTTTGATCATAATAAAATGACCAAGTCTAATACTAGAGAATTAAATATAACCTTGCATGTTATGTTTTCAATCTTAAACAAGTTGAAAGCAACGATAGGAATGAAAACAAGTCAAGTTAGTATCACAATGCCTCAAGTGGAAGGTTGATGTTTTCGTTGTAGTCGATACGTCTTCACGATCTTCAGGTTTTCAAGGTAATACTTGTATGTCTCAACATTCCTAGACTTTCTAGTCTAACCTAAACGAAGTTGACTCTAGTAAATTTAATCAAGCAACTCTAATTGAGTTTTGTTACTAAAATATAACAACCAACCTTGACATACCAACGCTTGGTGGGTTCAACCGAGCAATGCTCTAACAGATCCGAGCAGGTTTCTTTCAATTTCTTGCTATCAAGTAGGTTAGTAGGGTTAGGATTTAGTTTTATCGCTTTTCTTTTATGTTTTGTTTCCGTTTCGGCTTTCTCGTTTGATTTCATAGCGATATTATGTGCGTTTTTGTAACGTTTCTTCTTGGTCTTCATGGCCTTCTTGATGTTGGGTATGTTATCGTGAAGAGCTTCTTCGAATCACACCGGTAAAAACTGAATCTCCTTTTAACAAAAGAGATCTAAGAATTTCGTTGGTTTTAAAAGTTGTCAAGATTAATATGAGCATCACACTCTCTTGTTTTAAGAGTCCATCTCTTTCTTAAGAAGAATATTCATCAAATTGTGGGATTTTATTCCAATAACCATCATCATTCCAATTTAATCGGATCTCTACGTGTATTTGAAACTTTTTTCATATTCAAACTCTCTTCTTCTCAAAGGAATATTTGAATGTAGTTTTTATTACTTGTAATCTTGTTCTTGATATTCTTAACCATAATGTAGTCACTTTGGAGCTATGAATAAAAATGAAGATACTTAAAAAAAAAAAAAAACACTTTTTAGAGATTTTTTTCGGAGTTATAGTTATTAAATAAAGTAAAACGTAATATATCTGAAAACAGTATGTTGGAATTTCACAATTTTTATTTCGTTGGAAAGCTTTCAAAAAGATCCACGCATAATCAGTACAGATAGAAATAACATCAAATTTGTTAGGAGAATGTTGGAATTAATTTTAGGCTCAAGCGTCGATTAGTGGGTTCGTTAACAGGTAATACAACTTCTGCGGAATATTTGGTAATGTAGTCATAATAAGCATGCAGTATTAGACAATATGTGGTTGCATGTGAAACATGCTTAAGTATGTAACAAATTATGTCGTAACAGATTTCTGCTCCACAGAAAGAGTGATCTATAGGCTATATTGAGATGTGGGGCACCTGTATTTGGCATAGTTGTCATCACATTAAATACTAGTAGCCGACTGAAAGCCCAAAAAGAAAAAGATTAACGTCGGGTTAGTGCCCATAGAATAGACCAACAATAATATTGGTGGGAAATTGAGTAGTTTATAAAGCTAGCTAGCTATAAGTTTTCTCAACTCGGGGACCGATTCATAAGATGAGTTTAACCCATGAGCTTAGGATAAAATAGGGTTGGTATTGAAGGATCTGACATGTTTCCACTTTTATGTTTGAACATATAATATCACCTGGTGCGTCACTGTTATATATGGTTTGTCATATTTGCCGATACAGGTCAATATTTGTCATATCGCATCTGTATTTGTTGACACTGATTCAAGATCCCCAGTTTGTATGTATCCCTGAGGATCCCATTACGTATCTGCCGATGCATTCTGTATTTGTGTTGTATTGACCCGCATCCATCGATACTGACAGATACTTAATATAAAAGCATACAGACGTTAAGGGATGTTCAAATTTCTACACCTGATAAATCTCAATTTAAACACTCACGTACGGAACAAATATACATCTAAACAAAGTTGTAGTGATGAAACCGAAAATGGAAGTAGAGGTGGAGGAGGACAAGGTTATATTGCTAAAGAAGCGTCCCTGATAATCCTACTGGTACTCTGGATCAGAACCATAATGTTAGATAACCTTAATACTCAACATGATACACAACCTAGATATCCACGCAACAAAACAAAATTTGATATTTTAAGCCATCAAGTACCTAAAAATATCCCATGTTAATATGATATCAAGTAGAGGAGCAAAGTCAACCATCTAGTATTTGAATGTTCAAGAAGTTAACTCGAACATTAATATCTTTTTAAATTATTTTTATGACCAGCGGAGTCAACGAAATATGCCTAGTCATATCTAATGTAACGATTTATTTGAATTACAATATTTAATTTGTTTACTGTAATTGAATGTTTATCTGAACATTTAATATATACAAATCTATATGATGGAGGACGACAATGCTTTAATTAGACAGAAATCTTCAGCATCCATTAATTTCGGTCAGTATTAATGATATCGACATATTGTCATATTGTATTTGTATATGTATATGTGTGGACTAGTACCCGATACGTCAACCCATGAACTATAGACAAAGAAGTAACACACATCAAAATTTAATTTTAATTATTTTTTTGGCGTATACAATAAAACTTCAATAAATTAGTAGTTTTGGGACCAAAAACAATTATTATCTTAGGAAGTTATTACGTTATCGAGTTAAAATTCAGATTGTACAAGCCTAGTTGGATTGGATACTTTTATTGTTTTGGCGAAGTTATTAATTTATCGAAATTCTACAAACAAAGCAATGTCAAGAGTTTCATTCCTTCAATAGTTAAGTTTGTTCGCTCTACTTTTGTTGTGTTTTTTAGCGAGGCTATATGCTACTCTACTCTTGGTGTGTTTTTTAGCGAAGCTATATGCTACTCCCTCCATCCCTGAATGGATAACCTATTCATTTTTGAATTTTGTCCTACTAATAGACGACATAAACAATGGGATAATTCTAAAACTACCCTTTTAATTCATTATTATTGGTATAAGAAATATGTATAATTTGATAGTCATGTTCATATTCGTTACATAAATGTTTTAAAATGCTTTCCAATGCTATAAAATTTACAAATATCCGTCGTATAGTTTGAGAGATAAAACATTTCTAAATTCAATTATCTATAAGGGTATAATTGTAAAAAAAATATATTTAAATATGCTCCCTTCTTCTCCTTGCTTTAAGAATTGTGCAAACTTGATCTACTTCATCTATTTAGGGCAGAGAGAGTATTGTTTTTTTTTATCTGCGGGTGGAATTTTGTTACCGCTGTTACGAGTTTTCAATAAATTTTAGTTTTGCAAATTATATTTTTTTTTCCAGAAAAGGATAGGAAAAAGCCTCCAATCAGATTTTTCAACCCGTCAGACGTATTGCCATCATCATATGTTCATCAAGCTCCAACACCACCAATGAAATACTATAAGCAGAGGTCTCTCGGAAAAGAATATTATAGAACTGCAGCATAAATGCCTAAGGTGTTGGCTGTAAACCCTTCTTACCAACCATGTTTTACATGACTCCCTCCCACAAGTCTTTCTAAGGCTTGCCTGATATCAGACCTCTTCCGCTTCTAATATCAAAAATATTGAACAGAAATCACATTTTATCCTAGCTGTTAAACATGTTTAATTAAGGGTGTTATTCTATTGAATATAAAATTTTGATGTTCTTCATTGATATTGTATAGTTAGTTCTATGCCTTCTCGGAAATACGAGCTCACGTCAAGTTCCAGGTGCATCTGTAGAATGACTTGCATCCATCCCTACAAGATCAAAACCATTTTATTTTTTTAGATGCAACTACCACTTTAGCTTTGTTCTTTGCATGAGAGAAACCAAACTAAAAGAAATAAGGATGAAGACTATGGATCTTACTTACCCTTTTCCATCTGAAGAACTTCCCCCAAGGCTCCCACATTATCCAGATGACAGTCTGGGCACTTAGACCTCCTCTGTAACTCCTCCCCAAGAGAGGCACACTCCTCTTCTGATTCAGTAGTCTGCTTATTAACTGTTAAAGAAAGACTTTCTTCATCCAGGGAGCTGAGGACTTCACATTTTATGCATTGATATCTCCTAGAAATTTTATTAGCTACTGAAAATGCTTGATCCCACAAACCATAGTATTAGCCAAACATTAGTAGTAATATAACGAACAGCAGTTCACTATGTATCACTGTAGCGAAGGATATTTGGTTAGCTCCTGCAAATGCTTCATTTCTTTCACAATAGACTCCAGCATGATCTCTCGCTTTTCCAAGTAAGCCATCTCACATTTGACCTGCAGGTGGACCTATATTGAGAATGCCAAGACTAGAACAATTGTGAAGTACAAACTATGGATAAAGCTGAAACTTGATTCTAGTTCAATAAAACTTTGGTAAGTTCACAATGAGTAGATGTTAAGATTGAGACTTCAGCAAGGTTGGTATCGCTAACCCAGCTAAACATACAACAATTACTTTATTGCATACATATTAGAGTGTTGGAAGTTGGAACATTGACCATTAATAAGGACAGCTATAATAATATCCTTAAATGTATAAGGTAGCTAAAATACATTTAAAAAAGATAGTCAAATTATCTTTTACCTTCTTATTAATATGTTCTCCTTCTTGGTACTCCTGTTCCTCTATGCGTGTTTGACTAGTAATATCTGCTATCTTATCCTCGAGATCTTTTAAAGCACTTTTAAGATGAACAATCTGTTTGTCGCCCTCAGCCAAGATGCCTGCTATGAGAAGGAACAATTGATTTTCCCTTTCAACTTGAAGAACAGCTCAAAACAGATAAAATAACAAAATCCCTTTTCTATTCTTTGCTAGGTCAAAATTTTATCAATAGCAAGCAATAGAGAATTACATGATTAGAGGTATGATAAACCTCTGAAAGAATGAAATAATTAATGAATTCTAAAACATTTCACTCCTTGAATCACGCTTGCCAATATGTCTCTCCACTGTCTATTCTTGGAGTCTGCCTCCCTCTTGACCATAACAAATCCATATTATGTGACAGACTAATCTTTCAAATGCAACAATTCGTAACTTGGCTTGTAAAGTTGTAATGACAGGAAATATTACAAGTTCTAGCACAAACACAAAGAAAACCTTGCAGATACATCTAATGTCAACTACAAGTAACGCCACATCCTTACAACAAAAATCAAGCACACATACCATTATCTGTAGAAGCATCAGCACAATCATCTTTAGCTGAACCATGAGCTACAATCTCTTGTAGTTTCCTGCATAAAAAGTCAAAAATTAGTGGGGTGAAAAGGAACAGTTTCCTGGTTGGATGCAAATGCACAACTAGGTTCAAAAGGAATGGTAGATTCTTTCCTAGGATTACAAATATATCTCTCCTGATAGCAATATATCAATCCACTCTTTGATCCATTTCTTGCATGTTAAATATCCATTGGGAACTAAAGTTACTCTCTACGCAGCAGGGGATTTTCTTGCTAGGCACCTTCACTGAGCCGGCGCTACATTCAAATTACCACCCCATCAATTTTTCTATAAGACTTTGAAGCTAATTTTACACCCATCTAGTAATATGACTAACCCATAAGTTACCAAACCTTAAAATTAGTCGGACCAAAATTCTCAACATTCCAAGCACACATTCAGACTATTCAATACAACTAATTGTATTAAGTACCAGTAAAAACTATATAGTTGGCGTTGCTGACTAGGTGTGACGAATTCCAAACCCTACACTTACCTCTTTATTGTTGTTCTTGTGTGGAATCTAAATAGAAATATAGTAGAGAAAGAGAAGCAACATTGAAAAAGAAAGTGCAATATCGACCTTATTTGCTGGTTGAATTCAAACATTTGATTAATAAACTCGTCTCTGCATCAACATGAACAGAAGTAATTGATTAGAAGAATTTTATTAACAGATACATCATAAAATCCCAACGTTAAATGCAACTACGAAATATAAAACGTAAGCGAAAGGAATTCAGAAGCTCATACCGCGAAAGACCTTCTTGATCTTTAATAGCGTCAACAACTGATCCAATCTTCGAAATCTCATCTTGAGTAGCAGAAATTCTAGTCTGATAGTTTACAACACAGTTACACAAATTCTAAAGAGAAACCTTCTAATTTACCAAGTGAAAACCTCAAAAGAACAAAATCAAACCTCTAAAGCTTGAACAGAAGCTTCAGTTAAAGCCAATTCGAATTCATATCCTTTCAGTTCTTGTTCAGCAGTTTCTTTACAGCGTTTAGCTTCTTCGAGTTGAGTATTTTCTTTGTCTAGCTCGGATTCAAGATCTTGGATTCTCTTTTTTAAACCAACTACTCTTCGTTCTGAATCAAAGATTTTTTTTAAATTAATAAACAAATTCTCATAAACTATGAGACAAGATCTTTGAAATGAATTAGACAGAGAGAATAAAAAAATCGGAAAAATTAAGAAATTATGACCTCCTTGAGATTTTTCAGTAGCGAAATCTCGAATTAAGCTTAGAAGATGTTTCTGGTGATCTACTCCTCCCGCCATTGATGAATTCGTTTTCCCTCTCTCTCTCTCCACTCTGTAAAAATAAAACTGACTTGACAAAGGCGGAAAACGCGACTTTCACTGCTACAGGAGCCGTTTGGTAACCATTACAGAAACACAAGCTTGAAACTCGTGCTAAGCAATGGGTCCGTGGTAATTATGCTCATTTTAAGTGAAGGATATTACAGAGGCTTTGAACATTTGTTTTCGAGGGCTCCCAAGAGGATGAAAGCGGGGTCATTAAATAGTAATCAACAAAACACTCTTGCAAAAGCCAAACTAGTTGGACCTCTTGCTCTGTCTTAAATGACTGTTTATTTCTCTTAAAGGATATCCATCCTATTAGATTCAAATATCTTAAGAGAGAACTTAATAATGTGGCAGATTTAGCTGCTAAACACAGTAGAATTGGGAGAGTCACGGGTGAATGGAATGAATCCAATGTTCCCTACTTTCTCCAAAATGTTGTAAACTTGCACTGATTAATAGAATTCTTTTTTCCTAGCAAAAAAAAAACAAAAAAAAAAACCCTTATCCTATTAGTTTTGCTAATGGCTAGAATACCATCAATTAAAGTGTTGATGATTGATTAACTAAACTAAAATTAGTGATTAGTTTAGACTAATAATTTGATTTATAATTAGTATTGGAAAATCAAAAATGAAAAAATTTTGATTCTTTTTTTTTTTAAAGTGAACATACGGTTGGGAGTTCATATTATCCCAACCATAGACAAATCCAGGGTAGCTTACGGTTGGGAAAATGAAAAAAATATTGAAAATTGAAAATACGGTTGGGAGTTCATATTTTCCCAACCGTAGCCAAATCCAGGAGAAAATTCATTTATTTTTTTAAGATACAGTTGAGTTTTCTAACCGTAAACTATAAATACTGTTGGGTTTTCTAACCGTAAACCATAAATACGGTTAGGAAACATTGGTTTCCCAATCGTATTAAGTTCTGAAACAAATTTATAAAACCCTAGTTTAATCAAATCTAACCTATCTATGCAATCAGAAGAAGAAGAAAAAAGAGTGTGAGTTTTTCAATTCTTACCTAATTATAATCATGGAAGAAAAGGAAGAAGAGGCGATGAATGAGAAGAAGAGAGGAGAAAAAAAGAGGAGGAAAAAGATGATGATGAAGAAGAAGAGACCTTTTTTTTAATAGTTTTAAGGTTTAGTTTTTGGTTTTTATTAGATTTAGGTTAGGTAATTAAATTAGTTGTCAAAGGGTACTTTTGTATATTTTGTTATAGAATAGGTCCCCTCTCATCCACATTTAAGATATTTGAATGAGCCCTCAAAACCAAATCTTTGGAGCCCCTATAATAGACTTCTTTTAAGTAGGGTCTTCTTAACTTGTATCCTAGTACACAAGTTAAGGTATAGAGTAAAAAAATATTTTTTTATTATGGAACCTGCAACGTGGAAAGCACCGACACGGATACAGGATACAGACACGACATGACACGGATACAGGGACTGGCAAAATTTAAAATCATCAGGACACGAACATGTTTATATATATATTAATTAAATAATTTTTATATACTAAGATCATATAAAAATATGCTTTTCGGTTTAATATCTGATATGCTTGTCCACCGGATGGCATGATATTAAGTTATTTTTTTTCATGGGGGAGTTCCCATCCCAGTAGCTTGCTACTGGGGTTCTTGTCTGCGCATTTGGATTGCACTACTGCAATGGCATGACACATAAAAAAAAAAGGAAAAACAAATATACTAAGATCATACTGTTATAGTACATCAAATACATTAATTAATCGCGCAAATACATGAAAAAAGCTCAATCTTATGGTTAGGTTAGCCCACCTGTAGAAAAATTAACTATTATACTAATTTTCGCAACATACTAGATTACCCAACTAGTAAAATGGAGTATCGATTTCTATACTGCGTCGTGTCGGTGTCCCATGCACGTCTTGTATCTGACGCGGACACTGCAGTACCAATACTGGCATGTAGGTGCTTCATAGCATGCAACCCATCCGTATATCTCAAATTTCTTGAAACTATGTTTTTTCTAGAGAATATCACTATTTTGCACTTCAAATCTTATTTTATCCTAAGATAATCAATTTTCTCCTTTGAATTCACCTATGTAGAAATTGATCGATAATTACTTATAAATATGATATCATATTTTTATTATCACTCTTTGTTTGTTTTCTTAAGCCAAAAATTATATCTAAAATAAAATTTGAAAATTTCCGTTCATTTAATATAAACACTTCATAGATAAAATTGAAGCGAGGTTATTACATAGAGTTAATGACGATCTAATAGGTACAAAATTACGAAACGAAGATAACTTCATGCGTATGTTCTGATATCCTCTACCAATAATTTCTATTTTCTTATGTTAAGATATGTTTTAGGGTTTTAATCACTTTATAGCAAGCAAAATATGAAGATAACTTCATGCGTATGTTCTGATATACGCTACCAATAATTTCTGTTTTCTATGTTAAGATATGTTTTAGGTTTTTAATCACTTTATAGCAAGCAAAATTGGATTGAAAATGAGAATATCTTACAGATAGAAACTTGGCAAGATATGATGAACATAAATTTCTATCCTAAAAGATGTATAAATTCAGTAAACATGTAATGTTTCTTCATGGTTAAGTGAAAGAGAACCTGACTACAGCTTCTTCTCCACCTTAATAGTCAAGTAGACCCATTCTCGTATAAAAGTAGTTCAATTGTGACAAAATTACCACAACTGTTTGATAGAGCAACCTAAAAAACTCAAAACCCCTAACTTGATTACAGCGAATTACTTGCCATTATAGTACTTGACTAGCTACAAAGGAACAATAAGATAAGACTTTACATCCATTCATCTAGTAGACGACTAAGATTCCAACTCTCGGTCGGACAATGTATATCGCCCATTAAGAAACTCCAAGCTTTTTTTGACCATCCAAATTTGTTTTCATTTTCTGAGGAACACCCATCGTCAAGCACGTGTTAAGGTAAAAAAATAACCAAACAATTTTTACGCAAAGGTAAAATTTAAGAAGAAGATAGATAGTGTTTTTTACCTGTCTTACAATAAATTAAGATTTATTTTGAAGGTAAAAAACAAGATAATCTTGTTCTTTCTTTGTATATGTAACTCAGTAGCCATACAATGATCGTGATTAGTTTTCTTTTTCATTTAAGTAGGAAAAAATCTAAAATCTGGGTAGTTTGAATGCAAAACTACCCACTGTTAATATTGAAGATTTAATAGAAAAAACTTTGTTTATATTGATAATCATGATCAGTTGTGATTCTTAAAGTAAGACCTATATTTAGAAAAATCAAAAGAATATGACGGGTTGACGGGTTAACCTGTGGGTTTGGCTGGTCAAGTGTTGTTTTTTTCTGGCGAGTCTTAAGATTATCAATCCTAACCCAGCTTATTTAAGCAACGAGTCATGAAAGGTCGGGTTAGGGTTGACCCGCAGGTTTCGACCCTAATTGTCAGGTCCAGGTAAGATGTCTTTGACTATTCCGAAAAACCTATAATTAGTGGTAAGAGCATTTTGTAAACATTTCCAGAATATAATTTTATTTTTTGAGTGGTTTCGATGTTGTTAGAGCATTGTTCTGTCGAACTCGCAAGCGTTGCTATCTCAAGCTTGTTTGTCAAGTTTAGTTGATCAAAACTATAAGTCTTGATTTCTAGTCTACTTTTAGCTATGTCTCGGATTAGGATAGAATGTGTAGTTGAGCTTTAGACTTCACGGCGTTCATCGATTGAAGACGAAGATCTACTGAGGAGAGCTTGGAGGAACTTCATGAACAAAAGGTATGTGGAGACTAAAACTTATCAATCACTCAGAAGTCTATTCTATTCTATCTCCTAATGAGACTAAGTCGTATAACTATATAGACTTTTATATAATACACATTTGATATTTCGAGCCGAGTTTATCTAGCTTATCTATTTCTCGAAATACGAGTTGAAAGATTTTTGCTTTAGCCATGTTCATCATTATTCTTGACGAGTTTAGTTGGAAACAATATTTGTTGGAAACTAAATATTAAGTCAAAAGATGATCATGTGTGAAAAAGCGGGGGTCTAACAACCACACCCAATATTTCTTTTCGGCAATCTGTATGGACTAACTCCAATATATTTCCAAGAGAATCTACTAGACACTCAAACTCAATCAAGGAAAATACATCCAAGAGTTATATCTTTGTTTCTCAATGTAATCATCAAATCAAACAGATAGAAATACGCAAGCCTGATTAATATGAGAAACCACTTGAACGGTACCAAAGACCAATGTTCAAGTGTCAATCAATTTATATAAACAACCAAAGGTTGGACAATCTAATTGATTGAACTACCCACAACCTGTGATATTTCAATTATATAGAAAATATAATGCGGAAAAGAAATAACACATACACCATAAATTTTGTTAACGAGGAAACCGCAAATGTAGAAAACCCCCGGACCTAGTCCAGATTTGAACACCACACTGTATTAAGCTGGTACAGACTCTAGCCTACTACAAGTTAACTTCAGACTGGAATGTAGTTGAGCCCTAACCAATCTCACACTGATGAAGGTACAGTCGCGTTCCTTACGCCTCTAAATCCCAGCAGGACTCTACGCACTTGATTCTCTTAGATGATCTCACCCAAAACTAAAAGTTGTTACGACCCAAAGTCGAAGACTTGATAAACAAATCTGTCTCACACAGAAAAGTCTACTGAATAGATAAATCTGTCTCCCACAGAAATACCTACGAGTTTTGTTCTGTCTTTTGATAAATCAAGGTGAATAGGAACCAATTGATACACCAGACTTATATTCCCGAAGAACATCCTAGTAATATCAATCACCTCACGATGATCTTAACCGTATGGAAGCGTAACAAGATATTGTGGAATCACAAATGATGAGACGAAGATGTTTGTGACTACTTTTTATCTTACCTATCGGAGATTGAATCTCGAGCAAATCTTAGAGAAGATAGTACTTAATACGATAGAACAAAGTAAGATCAGAACACGTAACTACAGAGAAAATAGTTGGGTCTGGCTTCAGAATCCCAATGAAGTCTTTAAGTCGTTAACCTATAATGGTTTTAGAAAAACCTAGGTTAAAGGAGAATCGACTCTAGTTGAAACTAGTATCACATAAGAGGTGTGGGGATTAGGTTTCCCAGTTGCTAGAGTTCTCCCTTATATAGTCTTCAAATCAGGATTTGCAATTAATGTTACCTTGGAAACAAAGCATTCAATATTCACCGTTAGATGAAAACCTGATTAGATTCAAGCTAATATCTTTCAACCGTTAGATTGAACTTAGCTTGTTACACATAAATGAAATGTACGTGAAAAAACAGGGGTCTAACAACAACACCAAATATTTCGTTCGGCAATCTGAATAGACAAACTCCAATATACTTTCAAGAGAATCAACTAGACAGTCAGACTCAATCTAGAGAAAAGTATATCAAAGAGTTATATCTCAATTTCTCAATTCAATCTGCAATCAAACAAATAGGAATTTGTGAGCCCGATTGAATAATAGAAATAACTTGGACGGTATCACAAACCAATATCCAAGTGTCAATCAATTCAATCAACAACCCAAAGGTCGGATTCAAGAACTGATTGAACTTAACGCACAATCTGTGATATTTCTATTATATAACAAAATATAATGCGTAAAAGAAATAACAAAGACACCAGAAATTTTGTTAACGAGGAAACCGCAAATTCAGAAAAACCCTGGGACCTAGTACAACTTTGAACACCACACTGTATTAAGCCGCCACAGACACTAGCCTACTACCAATGAACTTCGGACTGGAATGAAGTTGAGCCCTAATCAATCTAAAACTGATCAAGGTACAATTGCGCTCCTTACGTATCTGAACCCCAGCAGGATTCTACGCACTTGATTCTCTTAGATGATCTCACCCACAACCAAGAGTTTCTACGACCCAAAGTCGAAGACTTGATAAACAAATCTGTCTCACACAGAAAAGTCTATTGGAATAGATAAATCTGTCTCCCACAGAAATACCTATGAGTTTTGTTCCGTCTTTCAATAAATCAAGGTGCACAGGAACCAATTGATAAACCGGACTTATATTCTCGAAGATCAACCTAGTATTATCAATCACCTCATAATAATCTTAATCGTATGGAAGCGAAACAATATATTGTGGAATCACAAACGATGAGACGAAGATGTTTGTGACTACTTTTAATCTTACATGTCGGAGATAAATCTCAAGAAAATCTTAGCAAAGATAATACTCAATCATGATAGTAGAAGTAAGATCAGAACACGCAATTACAGAGAAAATAGTTGGGTCTTGCTTCACAATCCCAATGAAGTCTTTATGTAATTAACCTATAGGGTTTCATGAAAAACCTAAGGTTAAAGGAGAATCGACTCTAGTCGCAACTAGTATCACACAGGAGGTGTGGGGATTAGGTTTCCCAGTTGCTAGAGTTCTCCTTTATATAGTTTTCAAATCAGGGTTTGCAATCTGAGTTACCTTGGTAACGAAGCATTCAATATTCACCGTTAGATGAAAACCTGATTAGACTCAAGCTAATATCTTTCAACCGTTAGATCGAACTTAGCTTGTTATACACAAATGAAATGTACCTTCATTTAGGTTTGAGTAACCGTACCTAAACGTGTACACTAGGTTGGCTCAACAGTAGTTAACCGAAGTTAGCTATATGAACACTCTCATATCAACCTTATTCATCTTAACCAAAACTAGTTCAAATGACTCAAATGAAACTAGTTATAGAGTTGTTCAATTGTTATATTCACATAGAAGTATACAAGAACATAATTGAAGCAAAATCAGTTTGATTCACTTGAATCAATTCATGAACATTATAGCCACAGTTTGCAAAGAATGCATTCCTTATTATATAAATGTATTAGTTCATGAACAAACCGATTTTAGAACTTTAACCACTCAAGTATTCAAACGGGTACGCATACTTAAATAGTCGGACTGAGTTTTGGTTCGCCAGTATGCAAACTGGTACGCATACTTCCAAACACAGCAGAAATTCCAAGACCCAAACCCTTCGCCAGTACGCGTACGGGTATGTGTACTTAGGTACTTGGAATTTCACAACTAACAGGTACGTATACGGGTATGCATACTATAGTTCCGGTCATGGATCACATATATGCAAGAACACATACTATGTTTATAATCCAATGATGGTTAAGTGTTCTAAACTCTATTTCAATCATTGAAACATTCTTAGAGGATGACAATAGCTGTTTTCACGAACTATTAGCATCAAAGCAATTTTCAAGTTATTGAAATAATCATTACGAAACATTCCAAGTCTACACCAAATGATTGTATCACACAAACCATGTAAGATGTTACTCGGAGATTTTCACATGATCATCTTTTGACTTTCGTCAAGAATATAAGATAAACTTGGTTGGAGCGAAAGCTTACCAACACATATTTCGAGAAATATGTAAGCGAGTTAAACTCATCTCAAAATCTCAAATGTGTATAATCGAATACTATATAGTAATACGACTTTTGTCTCAATATAGGAGATAAAGTATAAATAGACTTTCCAAGTGATAGATGAATTTTAGTTTCCACATACCTTTTGTTGATGAAGTTCCACAAGCTCTTCTTAGTAGTTCTTCGTCTTCAATTGATGAACGCCGTGAAGTCTAATGCTCAACTACACAATCTATCCTCGTCTGAGACATCACTATAAGTAGACTAGAAATCAAGACTTATAGTTTTGATCACTAACATTGACAAACAAGATTGAGATAGCAACGCTTGCGAGTTTGACCGAGCAGTGCTCTAACAATCTCCCCCTTTGTCAATTTTAGTGAAAAAACTATCAATACATATGGATTACAAAATAATTAAACTTTGTAGCTTCTCATCCAAATGCTTGATCTCCTTGGTTCTTCAACATTACTCGAAATCTTCGTCACTTCCAAGTACTCCAATGATTCTAAATGTGTTCGACTCAGCATCATAGTTGTTGATGATCCGTAACAATAACAATGAGAAAATAGTTGCTCCCAATCATTGTTATACAGTGTCATAGTATTATTACACGGCATCAAAGTCCAATTGTATCACAACTTTGACAATGATACTATGGTGATATGTATCACTCCCCCTTAGTCAATACTTCATCTCACATTGAAAACCACTCCCCCTTACATAATGATTCGTAAACCATATGTATTTCTTAGTGTTAACTACACATTAATTCTCCCGCTTTTTGTCAATATAAATTGGCAAAGGTACGAAAACTAGTGGGATCCTCATGAAATTTTCATAGAGATATTTCATGACCAAAAGAGAACAACATATCAACTTGTTTCGATGATTTCACATAGTCGAAACTTAGTGTATTCATCAAAGAGTTTATAAAAATACAAGAAAACTCCTACAATATTCCACAGCCGCACTCCCCACAAATATTTGGCAATGAAGCACAAGTTAAAAAAGTACCCCCCCCCCCCCCCCCCCCCCCATAAAATGTCATTCCCGAAAGAACAACAAGAGCGGCCTTACTTTTACAAGAAAAGAAGGATTTCTTTGGACATTAACAAATCACATGAAACATGAATTTGTATCCAAAAATCTCAATTGAATTAACCACAAGGAAGATAATTAATTCGATTGGTCATGTTTAACATAAGAGAACTTACGGAGCCGCATAGTACATACACAAAGATGTGGATCCGGGAAATACCAATACTGCGGAATAATCAAAGATTGATTCTATTTTTCATCACTATTTGCACAATGACATATAATAGACTTAATCTTTGTAAACAAAAGTCTATCCTATCTTCCATCAATATTTGCATAATGACATAATAGGCTTAACTTTTGTAGTCAAAAGTTCATTCTATCTTTTATCAATATTTTCATACCGACATATAATAGAGTTAACTTTTGAGCATATATGGGACAGTCAAGGTTCACGGACGTAAACAACATATCCCATAACAATTTGAAATATATAAAACCGTAAAGATTAATACTGCAAAAATTATCTTCCAAATAACTTAAAATTTAAATAAATAAATCTAAAAACATTGCAAGATGAAAACGTTGGCAATAGCTATGCATACTCACAATAATGGCTATTCCAAACCCTAGTTATCCTTCTTAAACACACAAGAATAAATTCTCATAAGAAGCTTCCTAGACAATAATCAAAAGAACAAAAACAACTTAAAAAAATGATCACAAGCTAAAATCAACGTTCATGTAAGGAAGATTCATGGGTTTCAAGACCTTCAAGCTTGTGACAGATGGTATCGACTGCATCTTCGCATACGATACACTTCTTGAGACTATCCTTAACATGTGTCTTCATGAGAGCAAGGTCAGAGTTAACCTTTTTCAATTCAGTTCTTAACAAATTAAGGTTTTTTAATGTATCAACAAGAAGCAGTTTTGCATCATTAAACTGACCGATAAAATCTTGAACAACTTCAGCAGAAATCTCTTCATCATCCTCAATGTCTAAAAGATTATCAGGAGATTGAGTAGAGGTGTGATTGACTTCCACAAGAGATATTTTCTCCTCCTCTTCGAAACCAAAACCCTTATCAAGAAAAACTTTTGCAAAGTTATAAGATCCCGAAGGAGATGCCATTCTTGACATGAAAAATAACCGGAGTACACGTACTCTTCAAGAGTTGTTATTTAAATGGTTTCTCAGGAACAAAAATTTTAGGGTTTCCAAAGTTGGTTCGTGATATGTACCATGGGTACCCGAACAAAAACTTGGCCCATAGGAGAAAAAAACCAAAGCAACGAAGGATGCAATCCAAATAGACTGTTTGCAAATAAATATTTTTCCGAGTGAAACATTTCACAAGTCTTGGCTCGATAAATTTTACATTCTCACAAGAGAAAAATTTAGAGCATAAGAGTAGCAATTTTTGACACAATAGAATTTCAAAAAGAATAAATTTTTTTTTGTCAAAACATAATACAAATACTTGTGCAAACATGTTTGAATGATAATCCGGCTAGGAACGAATAAAAAAAAAGCTAGCGAATCAGAAAACACTTTTCCAGCAAGTATACCTGATTATATCTCACTCAACCAGGAATTTTCGTGAGTGAGATTTCAACCTTGTGATTAATTAGCACAAGTATGAGCCTTGAGCCCATCAAATGAACGTTGTTTTCGGTTAAACCTCTTTCTTCTGATCTTTGGAGGGAAACCCTTTGATGCGAAAAGTTATCATAAAACTTACTATCATCAAAATACGACGCATAGTATGTATTCTTACCTGAAGAATTTTGACTAGAGGGAATTGACAGCCTGTTAATGATTTCTTTATATCCTTCAATTATCAAATTTAGGTTGTCTTCCATACCTCCATTTTTTCTTCCTTCTTCTTGTACCTTTTTCACATCAAGAACAACATTATCTCCCTTTTTAGTAGAAGAAGATCCTTGAGCTCTTCTTGGACGAGATGGTTTATGAAGACTATTTCGCATTTGAACATTTGAGGAACACATCGATCTGACTTTCCTAATAGGATACAAAGGGTGAGTACTAAAACCAATTGGTCTAGACATACGAATGTCAGTTACACCTTTGAGAATTAAATCTAAGGTGTGTTGAAGACGAACAATAGAGTTGTCATTCAACCTAGATTTCCTCTTTTGTTCAACATGTCCTTTTGAATCACAAAAGAGACACACTTTCTGATCACCTAAGTGATTAGACAGAACAGTCTTAACACCATCATTGGGAGATATCTTCCTTCCATGTGATGTGGATATTCCTTGATTAGAGGAAGACACAAGCACATTTTTTTTCAACAGGAAGGGATTTCGATTTTGTTTCTGGAACTGAACTTTTTATAGTTAAACAGAAGCAATTGGTATAGTGGACTCTTTGGAACATTCTTGAACAGTGAGTTTACTCAAAAGAAGTTAAATTTCAAAAGCATCCTCTTTGAGTTTTTCCTCAAGCAGAGTTCGTGAAGAACAGACTGAGTCGTTTTCTTCTTGAAGGACCTTTAGAAGAGAGTCATGCTTATTACCATACCAACAAGGACATTGACTTTGTGTTTCAACCGGTTGACATCATCATCCTGGATTCTAACAAGTTTTAGAATCACTGCACTCTCTTTGGCTGCTTCCCTTTCATCTTTAGAGTCAGACTCGTCAGTAAGGTAATCCGGGTAACACTTTTCAATGGAAGTCTGTTTCGTTGGAACACTAGGTTCGTCTATATTCGAGATTGACAAATCTTTCTCTTTAATAGATTTCATAGAAACAGAACTCATGTTTCTGGTGATGCGTTTATCAGAGATAACACTTCTTTCCATATTAAGATCGCTACAAACACAGACTTATGAGGTCTGAAATGTGTTAGCCTACTCTGATCCCAATTGAAAGAACGGGGGTGTAACAACCACACCCAATATTTTTTTTGATAATCTGAATAAACAAACTCCAATATACTTTCGAGAGAATTAACTATACAGTCAGACTCAATCTAGACAAAAGTATATAAAAGAGTTATATCTACATTTCTCAATTCAATCTGCAATCAAACAAATAGGAATTTGTGAGCCTGATTGAATAAGAGAAATAACTTGGACGGCATCAATAACCAATATCCAAGTGTCAATTAATTCAATCAACAACCCAAAGGTCGGATTCAAGAACTGATTAAACTTAACGCACAACCTGTGATATTTCTATTATATAACAAAATATAATGCGGAAAAGAAATAACACAGACACCATAAATTTTGTTAACGAGGAAACCGCAAATGCATAAAAACCCCGGGACCTAGTCCAGCTTTGAACACCATATTGTATTAATCCGCTACAGACACTAGCCTACTACCAATGAACTTCGGACTGGAATGTAGTTGAGCCCTAATAAATCTCACACTGATCAAGGTACAGTTGCGCTCCTTATGTCTCTGAACCCCAGCAGGATTCTACGCACTTGATTCCCTTAGATGATCTCACCCACAACCAAGAGTTGCTACGACCTAAAGTCGAAGACTTGATAAAAAAATCTGTCTCACACAGAATAGATAAATCTGTCTCCCACAGAAATACCTATGAGTTTTATTCCGTCTTTTGATAAATCAAGGTGCATAGACACCAATTGATAAACCGGACTTATATTCAAGAAGAACAGCCTAGTATTATCAATCACCTCACAATAATCTTAATCGTATGGAAGCGAAACAAGATATTGTGGAATCACAAACGATGAGACGAAGATGTTTGTGACTACTTTTAATCTTACCTAACGGAGATAAATCTCAAGCAAATCTTAACAAAGAAAATACTCAATCACGATAGTAGAAGTAAGATCAGAACACACAACTATAGAGAAAACAGTTGGGTCTGGCTTCACAATCCCAATGAAGTCTTTAAGTCGTTAACCTACAGGGTTTCGTGAAAAACCTAAGGTTAAAGGAGAATCCAATCTAGTCGCAACTAGTATCACACATGAGGTGTGGGGATTAGGTTTCCCAGTTGCTAGAGTTCTCCTTTATATAGTTTTAAAATCAGGGTTTGCAATCTGAGTTACCTTGGTAACAAAGCATTCAATATTCACCGTTAGATGAAAACCTGATTAGACTAAAGCTAATATCTTTCAACTGTTAGATCGAACTTAAATTGTTATACACAAATGAAATGTACCTTCATTTAGGTTTGAGTAACCGTACATAAACGTGTACACTAGGTTGGCTCAACAGTAGTTAACCGAAGTTAGCTATATGAACACTCTCATATTAACCTTATTCATTTTAACCACAACTAGTTCAAATGACTCAAATGAAACTAGTAATAGAGTTGTTCAATTGCTATATTCTCATAGAAGTATACAAGAACACAATTTAAGCAAAATCATTTTGATTCATTCGAATCAATTCATGAACATTATAGCCACGGTTTTCAAAGAATGCATTCCTTATTATATAAATGTATTAGTTCATGAAAAACCGATTTTAGAACTTTAACTACCGGACTGAGTTTGGTTTCGCCAATATGCAAACGGGTACGCATACTTCCAAACCCAGCAGAAATTCCTGGACCCAAACCCTTCGCCAGTACGCGTACGGGTATGTGTACTTAGGTACTCGAAATTTCACAACTAACAGGTACACATACGGGTATGCATACTATAGTTCTGGCAATGGATCACATATATGCAAGAACACATACTATGTTTATAATCCAATTATGGTTAAGTGTTCTAAACAGTACCTATATTTAGATATGGGTAACCGTACCTAAACGTGTACACTTAGTTGGCTCAACAATAGTTAACCGAAGTTATCCATATGAACACTTTCATATCTACCTTGTTCATCTTAATCACAACTAGTTCAAATGACTCAAGTGAAGCTAGTTATAGAGTTGTTCAATTGTTTATATTCTTATAGAAGTATACAAGACACAATTGAAGCAAAATCGATTTTGATTCACTCGAATCAATTAATGAACATTATAGCCACGGTTTGCAAAGATTGCACTCCTTATTATATAAATGTATTTGTTCACGAATAAACCGATTTTAAAACTTAACCTACTCAGGTATGCAAACTGGTACGCATACCTAGAGTTCCCGGACCTGGTTTATTCGCCAGTATGCAAACGGGTACGCATATTGTCGTTCACGACCAACATCAGTTGAAATCAGTATGCATACAGTTATGCATACTATGGTTCCCGGAATTCAACTGTGAATCAGTACGCATACGGGTATGCATACTAAATTCCCGGACTTGGAATATATCTACAACAGTTAGCATACAATTACACATACTTTGTTATATCCCATCAATGGTTAATCGTTATAAACTCCATTTTAATCATTTAAACATTCTTAGAAGATGGGAATAGCTGTCTCACACAAACTATTAGCTTCAAAGCAATTTTCAAGTGATCAATAGATCAATACGAAACATTCCGAGTCTACATCAAATGACTGTCTCACACAAATCATGTAAGATGTTACCAGGCGATTTTCACATGATCATCTTTTGACTTTCGTCAAGAACATAAGATGAACTTGGTTAAAGCGAAAGCTTACCAACACATATTTCGAGAAATATGTAAGCGAGTTAAACTCAGCTCGAAATATCAAATGTGTATAAAGTAAAGTCTATATAGCTATATGACTTTTGTCTCAATAAGAGATAAAATAGAAATAAACTTTTTAGTGATAAATGAGTTCAAGTCTCCACATACCTTTTATTGATGAAGTTCCAAAAGATCCCCTTTGTAGTTCTTCGTCTGCAATCGATGAACGTCGTGAATTTTAAAGCTCAACTACACATTCTATCCTAATCCGAGACATAGCTATAAGTATACTAGAAATCAAGACTTATAGTTTTGACAACTAAACTTGACAAACAAGCTTGAGATAACAACGCTTGCGAGTTCAACCGAGCAGTGCTCTAACAATCTCCCATTTGTCAATTTTAGTGACAAAACTATCAATACATATGGATTACAAAATAAATAAACTTTGTAGCTTCTCATCCAAAGTACTCCAGTGATTCTGAACGTGTTCAACTCAGTATCATAGTTGTTGAAGATCCGTAGCCATAACAATATATAAAAACAAGATGTTTTCGTATTGTTATACAGTGTCATTGTATTATTACACATCAACAAAGTTCAATTGTATCACAACTTTGACAATAATACTATGGTTATATGTATCACTCCCCCTTAGCCAATACTTCATCTCACAATGAAAACCACTCCGCCTTACATAATGATCCGTAAACCAAATGTATTTGTAGTGTGAACTACACAATAATTCTACCCTTTTTTGTCAATATAAATTGGCAAAGGTACGAAAACTAGTAGGATCATAATGAAATTATCATAGAGATACTTCATGACTAAAAGAGAACATATCAACTTTGTTTCGATAATTTCACATAGTCGAAACTTAGTGTATTCATCACGGAGTTTATAAAGATACAAGATAACTCCTACAATATTTCACAGCCGCACTCCCCACAAAGATTTGGCAATTAAGCACAAGTTCAATTAAGAACTCTCCCCCATAAAATGTCATTCCCGAAAGAAAAACAAGAGCTACCTTACTTTTACTAGAAAATAAGGATTTCTTTGGACGTTAACAAATTACATGAAACATGAATTTGTATCCAGAAAACTCAATTAAATTAACCACAAGAGAACCCATGATTAATTTAATCGGAAATGCTCAATATAAGAAAACTTACGGAGCATACAGTACTTTCACATAGAAGTAGATCAGGGAAAGATCAATACTGCGAAATGTTCAAAGATTCATTCTATTTTTCATCAATATTTGCATAATGACACAATAGACTTAATCTTTGACATCAAAAGTTCATTTTATTTTCCATCAATATTTGCATAATGACATAATATACTTAACTTTTCATATGTATGGGACAATCATAGTTCACGGACGCAAACACACATATCCCATAACATTATTTGCAATATATAAAACCAATAAAGATGAATACTGCAAAATCATCTTCCAAATAAACTTTAGAATTTAAATAAATAAATCTAAAAACATTGCAAGATGAAAATCGTTGGTAATAACTATGTGTAATCACAATATATATTCTATTCCAAACCCTAGTTATCCTTCTTAAAACACAAGAATAAATTCTCATAAGAAGTTTCCTAGACAATAAAACGAAGAGACAAACAAACTTGTAAAGACCATACAAGATGATTTGCCCTTAGAAGGTAGAATCAATCTTTTTCATATGGATTTACACCAAGAATGGCTACCAAAGGCGTATAAAAATATTTTCTTAACAAAGAAGAAAATATAAAGTCATTAACAACCATGCACGTAGTTCACATAAGAGAATTGTGAACATTCAAGAATCCCAGAGTAATGCGTACTACTGCCCATTCTTGAACTTTCTTCTTTGTGATTCACCAACAAAATTCTTAAAAAAGCTACCAATGATATTAGAAGAGAATTACTCAAAGAATCCAAGTTCCCAAGTCCAAGAGAAATGGAACAAGTGCGACGAAACGGAGCAAAACACTCAAAAACAAGAAACATGAAAAAATACCAATATTAACTCATCCAAATCCATGGTTTTTCATCACCATTTTGAAGAGAATTCAAATAGGAAAATAATGCAAAAATAATTAGGTCATTCCGAGTTCGGACGAAGAAGTTACGGCCAAAACAAGCTTTTTATCGAATACCAAAGACATGAAAAGTTTTCAAACAGGATTTCGTGACCTGGAGCAGTTTGCAAACTAGTATGCGAACTGAAGTCCCTGGATTTTGATTTTAAATGATGGTATGCATACCTGGTATGTGTACCATGAAAGCCAAACATCCTGAACTACTATTTTCAAACCTGAACATTTAAGAACCTTATACACAAATCAAGTTAGGTAGACATGAACGATACACAAGGAACATGGATCACGATAAGCACTTTAAGCAAATAATAAAAACATAAATCTTGCTCAAGTTTATAGACATACCTTTTAGAAGAATCCAATCGTGAATCCTATGGATTTACCAAAAATTCAATATCATACCTAACACAATATGTGTGCCCCAATTCTCGTGCTTCCCTCACCATATACATAACAGGTCATTTCTTGGTGAGGGTGCACTTACAACACAATCAAGTTGTTTTGAGGTGAACAATGTCTTGCTCACCACAAGTGACTGAAACAGACATTTCCGCAACTATGGATTTTTCACCATCTATAGATTTTGGCTTATTCCGTTTCACTTTTGGATTATCATGAAAGAGATCGCTTTTAGAACCTCACATCCAAATCCATCTTTCCAAAGGACTTTTTAAGTTCCAACATCATGGATACTGCCTTCTCCATAGTCATGGAATTTTCTGGGAGATCATTCCTTTTCACACTCAAAGCATCATTTAATTTCTTTGGTATCCACTTCTGAGTGTGTTTAGGAACAACCGGAACCTTCTTCCCATTACTCTCTTCTAGAATTCTCGGAAGACAATTGGATTGACTATTCTTTTGCAAGTTATTCTTTCTCCAATTGGGAGCATCGGACCTTGTCTTCGTCTTTACGAAGTTATCCTTTTGATAACCATTACGATTGTGAAAAGGATTCGTAAAACCTTTATAGGAAAATCTAGGTTTATCACATTTATGATTCCTTTGCCTAAAGGTTGGATAGTTACAACCTGTAATGTTAAGGGGATTATCCTTAACATAATATCTTGGTTTCACAACTTCTTGTGATGCCTAAAAAAGAACATCATGAAGTTTCTCATTCCTTATATGAAAACGACATCTCCTTTCCAGGTGACCTTTGTTTCCGCAATAATGACAAATATAAGGAACATTCTTACCCGGATTCATGTGTGCTGTTTTTGGAGGTTGATATACTTTGCTCTTTCGTAACTTAACTGCCGGTGAAGGAATTTCACTTTTCCCATCAGTGGAAACCTTTTGTTGAGAAGAATCACTAGCCTTGACAAATTTTACCTCTTTGCTAGTACTTGGAGCATCTATTCCCTTATAGCCCAATCCTCATGTATCACGATGATTTTTACTTTCTCCTAGCATAGTGGTTAATTTGCTTGAACTATTATTGAACTTTTTCAAGTCATCTTCCAACATCTTGATTTTATCAAGAGCAGTAGCTAAATCAGCCTCAAGGCGTTTTTCTCGAGCGAGATAAGCGCTTTCTCTGTCACCAAAACTTGCTTGCTGAGAGTTAATCCTTGCTTCAGTTTCTGCAAGCTTCTCTTCCAACAAGAAGTATTTTTGATAAATATTATCACATTCAAGTGACTTTCTACTCAGGTTTTCCTCAGAATCTTTGAGGATCGATTTGCAAGAGCGATTCAAAACATAAAGATCTCCGTAAATCCTTTTCAATTTCTTGTTTTCTCGATAGAGAGGAATCAAAAGAGGTGTGACATGAGAAGTTCTCATCTTCTTCTTTTCCAACGAATTAAATAGCTTAACATACTCTGAGACTTCCTCATCAACATCTCTATCAATATCTAAATCACCTTCATCAGAAAGTTAATCCAACTGTTCTTCTAGGCGTGTTTCCCAATTATCAACAGTTTCCACATCACTAGGATGTTTAGATATTGACTTAAATTTGACAGTTATCTCAGGTGAATCCAAGCTTTTAGAATCATCTGGTAATTTCTGAACTGGTACGTTATTAGAGATAGACTCGACCATAATAATCAGATTGCTACAAACACAGACTTATGAGGTCTTAAACGTGTTTTCCTGCTCTGATACCAATTGAAAAAGCGGGGGTCTAATCACCACACCCAATATTTCTTTTCGGCAATCTGTATGGACTAACTCCAATATATTTCCAATAGAATCTACTAGACACTCAGACTCAATCAAGGAAAATACATCCAAGAGTTATATCTTTGTTTCTCAATGTAATCAGCAAATCAAACAGATAGAAATCCGCGAGCCTGATTAATATGAGAAATAACTTGAATGGTACCAAAGACCAATGTTCAAGTGTCAATCAATTTATATAATAAACCAAAGGTCGGACAATCTAATTGATTTAAGTACGCACAACCTGTGATATTTCAATTATATAAAAAATATAATGCGGAAAAGAAAAAACACAGACACCATAAATTTTGTTAACGAGGAAACCGAAAATGCAGAAAAACCCTGGGACCTAGTCCATATTTGAACACCATGATGTATTAAGCCGCTACAGACTCTAGATTACTACAATTTAATTTCGTATTGGAATGTAGTTGAGCCCTAACTAATATCACACTGATTAAGATACAGTCGCGTTCGTTACGCCTATGAATCCCAACAGGACTCTACGCACTTGATTCCCTTAGCTGATCTAACCCACAACTAAGAGTTTCAACGTACCAAAGTCGAAGACTTGATAAACAAATCTGTCTCACACAGAAAAGTCTATTGAATAGATAAATCTGTCTCCCACAGAAATACCTACGAGTTTTGTTCCGTATTTTGATAAATCAAGGTGAACAGGAACCCATTGATGCACCGAACTTATATTCTCGAAGAACAGCCTAGTAATATCAATCACCTCACAATGATCTTAAATGTATGGAAGCGGAACAAGATATTGTGGGATCACAAACGATGAGATGAAGATGTTTGTGACTGCTTTTTATCTTACCTATCGGAGATTAAATCTCGAGCAAATCTTAGAGAAGATGGTACTCAATACGATAGAACAAAATAAGATCAGAACACACAACTACAGAGAAAATAGTTGGGTATGGCTTCACAATCCCAATGAAGTCTTTAAGTCGTTAACCTATAATGGTTTTAGAAAAACCTAGGTTAAAGGAGAATCGACTCTAGTCGCAACTAGTATCACACAGGAGGTGTGGGGATTAGGTTTCCCAGTTGCTAGAGTTCTCCCTTATATAGTATTCAAATCAGGGTTTGCAATCAATGTTACCTTGGTAACAAAGCATTCAATATTCACCGTTAGATGAAAACCTGATTAGATTCAAGCTAATATCTTTCAACCGTTAGATTGAACTTAGCTTGTTACATACAAATGAAATGTACTTATATTTAGATATGGGTAACCGTACCTAAACATGTACACTTAGTTGGCTCAACAATAGTTAACCGAAGTTAGCCATATGAACACTTTCATATCAACCTTGTTCATCTTAATAACAACTAGTTTTAATGACTCAAATGAAGCTAGTTATAGAGTTGTTCAATTGTTTATATTCTCATAGAAGTATACGAGACACAATTGAAGCAAAATCGATTTTGATTCACTCGAATCAATTCATGAACATTATAGCCACAGTTTGCAAAGATCGCATTCCTTATTATATATAAATGTATTTGTTCACGAATAAACCGATTTTAAAACTTAACCCACTCAGGTATGCAAACGGGTACACATATCTAGAGTTCCCAGACCTGGTCTGTTTGCTAGTATGCAAACGGGTACGCATACTGTCGTTCACGACCAACATCAGTTGAAATCAGTACGCATACGGGTATGCATACTATGGTTCCCGGACTTCAACTGTTGAATCAGTACGCATACGGGTATACATACTAAGTTCCCAGACTTGGAATATATCTACAACAGTTAGCATATAAGTACGCATACTGTGTTATATCCAATCAATGGTTAATCGTTCTAAACTCCATTTTAATCATGGAAACATTCTTAGAAGACGGGAATAGCTTTCTCTCACAAACTATTAGCTTCAAAGAAATTTTCAAGTGATCAATAGATCAATACGAAACATTCCGAGTCTACATCAAATGACTGTCTCACACAAATCATGTAAGATGTTACCAGGTGATTTTCACATGATCATCTTTTGACTTTCATCAAGAATAAAAGATGAAATTGGTTAAAACGAAAGCTTACCAACACATATTTCAAGAAATATGTAAGCGAGTTAAACTCAAGTCGAAATATCAAATGTGTATAAAGTAAAGTCTATATAGCTATATGAATTTTGTCTCAATAGGAGATAAAATAGAAATAGACTTCTGAGTGATAGATGATTTCAAGTCTCCACATACCTTTTGTTGATGAAGTTCCACAAGATCCCCTTAGTAGTTCTTCGTCTTCAATCGATGAACGTCGTGAAGTCTAAAGCTCAACTACACATTTTATCCTAATCCGAGACATAGCTATAAGTATACTAGAAATCAAGACTTTTAGTTTTGACAGCTAAACTTGACAACAAGCTTGAGATAGCAATGCTTGCGAGTTCGACCGAGAAATGCTCTAACAATGTGGAAATTTCCTTGAAACATCTTACATGATTTGTGTGAGACAATCATTTTATGTCGACTTGGAAAGTTTCGTATTGATCATTCGATCACTTGAAAATTACTTATAAGCTAATAGTTTATGTGAGACAACTATTATCGTCTTATAAGGATGTTTCAATGATTGAAATGGAAGTTTAGAACAAAAAACCTTTGTCTGGATACAACACAGTATGCGTACCTAGTATGCAAACTATTTTGGTATGATTTAGGTCTGGGAACATTGTTTGCATACCTAGTATGCGAACGGTTTTAATTGTTAAGTCTGGGAACCCTGTTTGCATACCAGTATGCAAATGGTTCTACCTGAGTTAGGTCCGTGACGACTGTTTTGCGTACCCGTTTGCAAACGGATGGACAAGACCAAAGTCCAGAGA
>JAJJMB010013238.1:837911-956474 GCA_023531105.1 Papaver atlanticum | reverse complement strand
TTTGCGTACCCGTTTGCAAACGGATGGACAAGACCAAAGTCCAGAGACTATAGTTTGCGTACCCGTTTGCAAACGGATGGACAAGACCAAAGTCCAGAGACTATAGTTTGCGTACCTGTTTGCAAACTTAGTGGTTAAAGTTCTAAAATCAGTTAAGTATGTTTTTCATACTCATGAAAAAATACATGAATGAATTAAGGAATGCAATCTTTGCAAACCGTGGCTTAATGTTCATGAATTTATTCTTATATAAGTACTTTGTACAATTACTAATCAATCCGATTTTTATTCGATTTGTTCATATATATTTCTATGAGAAAGTGAACAATTGAACAGCTCTATGTGAAACGCAATTAGATTCATTTGATTATCTTTCATGATTGATTGATCATCGTATTTGATCTAGAAGTGTTAGATGAATGTGGTTAAGAAAAAAGTGTTCATATGGCTAACTTCGGTTAACTGTTATTGAGCCAACTCAATATACACGTTTAGGTACGGTTACCCAAATCTAAATGAAGGTATATTTCATTTGTGTGTAACAAGCTAAGACCATCTAACGGTGGATAGATATTGCTTTGGTTTTCAGCAAACTTAGCTTGAATCTTAAATCAGGATTTTATCTAACGGTGAATATTGAATGCTTTGTTACTAAGCTATCTTAGCTTTGATTGTAAGCAAACCCTGATTGAAAATACTATATAAGGGAGAACTCTAGCAATTGGAAAACCTAATCCTCGCACTTTCATGTGTCCTAGTTGTGACTTGAGTCGATTCTCCTTTAACCTAGGTTTTTATAAAACCATTATAGGTTAATGACTTGAAGACTTCATTTAGGATTCGTGAAGCCATATCCAACTATTTTCTCTGTAGTTGCGTATTCTAATCTTACTTGTTCTATCGTATTGAGTACTATCTTCTCTAAGATTTTCTCTAGATTTATCTCGGATAGGTAAGATATAAAAAGTAATCACAATGCTCTTCGTCCCATTCTTTGTGATTCCACAATAACTTCTTCTACTACCATATAGTTAAGTTATTGTGAGGTGATTGATATTTCTAGGTTGCTCTTCGGGAGTATAAGACCGGATTATCAATTAGTTCCTGTTCACCTTGATTTTATCAAAAAACGGAACAAAAACTTCATAGGTATTTCTGTGAGAGACAAATTTATCTATCAGAATAGACTTATCTGTGGGAGACAGATTTGTTTATAAGTCTTCCACTTTGGGTCGTAGCAACTCTTAGTTGTGGGTGGGATCGGCTAAGGGAATCAAGTGCGCAGAATCCAGCGTGGTTCTTGAGGCGTAAGGAACACGACTGTACCTTAATCGGTGTGAGACTTGGTTAGGGATCAACTACATTCCAGTCTGAAGTTAACTTGTAGTAGGCTAGTGTCTGTAGCGGCTTAATACAGTGTGGTGTTCAAATCTGGACTAGGTCTAGGGGTTTTTATGCATTTGCGATTTCCTCGTTAACAAAACTTCTGGTGTCTGTGTTATTTCTTTTCCGCATTATATTTGTTTATATAATTGAAATATCACAGGTTGTGCGTAGTTCAATCAATTGGTAAATCCGACCTTTGTTTGTTGGATAGAAATTGATTGACACTTGGGCATTGGTCTTTGGTACCGTCCAAGTTATTTCTCATATCAATCGGGCTCACAGATTTCTATCTGTTCGATTGCAGATTATATTGAGAAATTGAGATATAACTCTTTGATATATTTCTTGGTTGAGCTCGCTTTATAAGCTGGTGTTCTCGGAATTATATTGGAGTTAGTCCATACAGATTGCCGAATGAATTATTGCGTGTGTTTGTTATACCCCCGCTTTTTCAGATGTTACACACATCCTTCCAAAATTGATCTTGCATGTTAGGTTTTTGGAGTTTAGTTCATTCTCATTCAATTTATTGTACAGATTTGACTGTGAATTCACCAGAGAAAGTCAGCAACCGTCTAATTTTGTCAGACTAAAAGCAATTGTGCGTGACGTGAAAATATTGATTCCACATACTTTTCCATCTGCAAAATTAGGGAAAAGAGAATTAATCATATTAACATTCCACTTTTTAGTTTCTGGATTTAAAAATCAGCCACAAGTGTTAGAGAGTTATTTGAAATATTATAGAAAATAAGAAAGTTTGCAACCTAGTCTGGTATCCAGTTTTCATCCCAAATATTGGTATTCCTCTATCTCCTACTTCCCATATACTATTTTGATTTAGAAGCTTAAGACCTTTGCAGATACAATTCAAAATCCATGAACAGGTTTGGAAGGTTTAACTCTCAGGGCAGACTTTTTCCATTTAAGAGTGAGGCCCATAAATAGTTTGGTTCATTAATCAACCTCTATGCTACTTTTGCAAGCATAGCCAAATTTGTTTTATGTGTATCTCTAAAGCATAAGCCTCCTTTGTGCATTGGATTGGACAAGCAAGACTAAGCCTTAGGATAGAAACCTTTAGAATTTGGTACCTTTTCCCACCAGAAGATTCCAAAATTTTCAAAACTTATAAATTGTCATGATGCTCTGCTGAATGTTTTTATAGTATTCAGAAGGTTTTTACATTCGTTTAGGCCTGCCTTAGCTGAGAGAAGACAATTATCTGCGAAAAAACAAATTGAAAATTGGGTTACTTTTATCTTAAGTTAACAAGAGATGAGAAAAAATTTACATTTATTTTATAAAAATAAATAAAAATAAGGAGATAGAGGATCACTCAGTGAAGACCTCTAAAAGGTTTAAAGAACTCTCAAGGAGAGTCATTAAGCAATACAACAACAAAAGAAGTGGATATACATTATTCTACAAGGGAATATACTTGATGATTTGAACCAAAATATTTAAGGGCTCTAAGAAGAAAGTCCTAATTGACTATGTCGAAGGCTTTTGACATATCTATTTACACTCTTAGACCACTTGTTTTTTCTTTTTGAAGGTATGGATTATCTCATGCACAATGATGATATTGCTAGTCTAGAAGATTAAAATAAATAATTTAGAAAGGTGAGATGATTTTATTCAGGAAAAGTTTGATTCCGTTGGCTATAATTTCGCTATAATCTTGTAGGTTGTGTTACAGAGTCCTATAGGTTTGAATTGACTAGGATCTTTTTGTTGCTTAACTTTAGGAATTAAGAACAAATAAGTGTTACTGATTTTTGGATGCATAAGCTTCAAGTGTTATTGATTTCCGGATGCATAAGCTTTGATGTGAAGAATTATTGAATAGTACTCAAACAAACCTATGGACCCACGATTTTCCAACTTTGTGGGGAACCCATCAATCCCGGAAATTTATTTGGTTTCTTTTCTCAAGGCATCTAGGATTTTTTTCATTAGAAGGTATTGGGAGTATATCTTCCATTGAGATGCAACTATTTATATTATTGAAGAGATTATCTTGTTGAGACAAATCCACTAGGTCAGCAGAGAAGAACGTTTGAAACTTGAATAACACTAATTTACTTTTTTTCATGTATGACTATGTTTTGATAGTTCATAAGGCATTCTATAGTGTTTCACTTTCTTCTTCTTAGAGTAACAATTTGAAAGTATTTGGTATTTTTCTCTCCTAACTGTGTTATCTTGTCTCTAGATTGTTGTTGTTCAGCAATAGCTTCTTAAGTGTCATAGAGTTGTTCTAGATAGTCTCTTCTTGTGCAATTACTTGGTTTTGTGAAAAGTTTTTATTTGAGGTTAGATTTTAAATTTGTTCGAGAAATTTAGATTTTTTTTCTTCCAGTTTAATAAATTTACACCAAGTACATGGAGATTTAAGACTAAAAAATCAACAGGATACTCAGTTATAATATGATTTCATTCCAAGACTTTCGAATTATTTGCACACAAGTAGGCTCTTTTTGCAATTCCAACATTTCATGTCCTTGATCTAAAACTAAGGCAGTAGGGAAACCGAAAGAAGATATAGAGCTCGTGAAGTTACCTCTTTTATGGCCTTGTTTGGGAAAATTTATGATTATAGATAATCATTAATTGATAAACGATTTTGATATAATCATTATTATGATGAATTATCACAAACGCATGTTTCAAATAATAGATTATGCTGTCAAAGATGATGTGCTTCAAAATACTACTCTGCAGGTCAATACTGGGGAAAGGGTTCTTTTTTGGAAAGGCCCATGGTTGAATGGACAATGTTTGAAGTCTCTTTCTCCAAGATTGTATAGTATCTCAAGAATGCAAGATGCTATTATCGGAAATTTGTTTGATCTTAATAATGGAAACAACTGGAATCTGGCTTTTTGTAGAAATTTGAAGGACCATGAAATTGGAGATGTAGCTCACCTTCTTAATCTGATTTCAAATTTCAGCTATGGAGACGGAAACCAAGATCAGAGATATTGGCAGCAAGGAACAAAACCTTTTTCCGTTGTCGAATGCTATAAAGCTTTTGAGACTGAGTGGTTTATTCTTTTTCCTCCCAAGAGTTTATGGAATCCAAAAGTCCCGCAAAAGGTAATTCTTTTTGTTTGGAATCTCTGTTACAAAACGACACCTACTTTAGATACATACCGAAATTCTTTTATGATAAACGGATGCTTATTGTGCAAAAAAACGGCCGAGTCAAACCAACACATCTTTTTGCACTGTGAAACAAATAGGGAGGTTTGGTATTATTTTTTGAAGTATTATAGGCTGAATTGGGGTTTCCAAAATAGTGTTAGAAAATGCATTATGGGAGTGGAATAGGAAAAAAGGTTCTACTTCAAGTATAAGAGGATAGATTTGGGACGCACTATTGTTTGCAATTTGGTGGACACTATGGTTAGAGAGAAATGGAAGGTTATTCAATTGAAAATATAAAGGTTTACAAGAGATCAGTGACAGTGTTAAGGTACTTATTCAATTGGTGTGTGGGTACTATAGTTTTCGAATGAGTTACCTTATATTTTGTCTTGTATAACTGGGACGACGTCATGCATTAGGCGTACTCAATCCTTTTCTTTTTCTTTATGTTTGGGTTTCTTTTTGTTTTGGTAAGAAGCTGGTGCTTTTTAATATATTTGCCCATTTTGAGTAAAAAAAAAAAAGAATTATGCTGTCACAGAGGAGCGGAAGATTCTTTTTACAATCGAAACTCCATTAATTAATATTCGATTATTTAATAAACTTTATTAATTATCCGGTCTCGAGTCGGGGACAACGTGCCAAATTAATAATTCGCTAAAATTATAAATTAATACATTTTTGTTATGAACCAAGTTTATTATTACTAAGATGCCCTTCGTGTCTAAGTTTAGGGTTTACATATCTTGGACACCAAGTCTTCTATGTATATAAATAGAGGCTTAAACATTGTATTCTATACACATATGAATAAGACATCTCTCTCTTCTTCCCTCTATTTTGTGTCTCCTTCTCTATTTACAATACGTCATCAGCACGTAACTCTGATCACTGGCTATAAACAATTTTGGATATGAAATTACGTAGCACTCACATGTCATATGAAGTCGTCGGCTTAAACAGGACGAGAAGGATTTTATTTTAACCCCACTACCTATATAAATTATTTTATATTTGTTTATTTATTTATTTCTCCATTAGTATCTCACATGTATCATGGATGCAACTTAGAATATTTGTTTTTAAATTCTTGTTAATGTGGCCAGGGTATACAAATATATGATCCAACGAGTTGGTGATTCAACGGGTGCCGAACTTTGATTAAAGTCTTACACCTCTCAAAGCATCCACTGTGCATGAATCATGGATTGACGACACTGTTTCTATAAGTGGGTGACAGGAAAATTTGATCGGAATTATTTTAATGATTTATATGCACATGTTCTAATGCTTTATATATTATTTGATCGGTATTACTTTCTTTCCATTGTAATATTATATCACGGGTAGTTAACTTCATCAAATAAGATTTTATATTCTTATATGGGTGATCAATATTACTGAATTAATTTGATTTCCCTTCTCCTTTAATTTTTATTATAGAGAGAAAAAAAATCCATCGTTAGATGGTATATAGTTTCTATTCCTCTAATGAAACTATAATCACCAAAAATTAGTGTTATTGCATATTTGGTTACCTTTAATCACGATTCACATGCATGGTTCATAAACCTCCAGCAAATTGAGTTTGGTATCTTCTTCCATTGGAGAAGATCATGTGATTTTTATATATTGTTTCTATTCGTTTACAAGAAACTATCTGTAATCATAAAATGGATTTTCCATATGCGATGACCAAAACGACATTTTTTTTTCCCGTTGTCACTGAAACGATTTTGGTATATCGTATAAACCAATTGATATTGGTTTTCTCTCCTCCATCAATACTAGGAGATAAGATGTAAATAAATTGGCATTCTAAATTATTTTTAGGCCAATATAGTTCCATTCTTTGCAAGGAACATTGATTGGTTTCTATTATTCCCTACAAGAAACCATCGTTAATCAACCACTAAGTGGATATTTCTTTACAAAGAATAGCGATGATGATTTCTTTATTTTTCTTAAAAAGAAACATATAAACCAACTAGATTTGGTTTTTCCCTATCAATCCTAAAGGGACTAAATATCGTTATTATGTTATTCATAATTGCAAACACCAACACGAGGAATTGCTGCATTCCTGAGGGATATATAGCATTTTTTTCCTCCTGGTACTAATCTCCATAATTGAGACTGTTCTACTTGTAGTTAGAATACGGTCGGACACTAAAGATCAATGGGTGCGCACCCGTCTTGTTAGGACACATAATTAGTCCTTGTAATGACTGTATCGGTCTTGATATAATATTCTTTCACAAAAAGTGTGTCCATAAATTTATTATCAATAATTATCTCATTGGCCCAATAGGTCACAAAATTGTTGGAGATTTTATTTTCATAGTTTACCTGTAACCAATAAAATCCATGGTTGATCTTTAATTTAAATGAACTACAATTTTTTGGACATTTTTTTCTATGGCTTTTAAAGTCAGTATCTACTGTCCAACGTGGTTTTCTTAAAATCCATAAATTATTATAAGTATATGTCTCGAATTAATCGGATAATACTTTATAAAAATTGTTTTCATATATGAATGAAAATATTTACGCCATAATCAGGGGGAGACTATGCACTACCGAACGTTGGTGTTCATTAACTTAAAAGTTGTATCAATTTCTCTCCCATCACAATCAAGTCGATTTAGATTGTCATTATATGATTGGCGTGAAAATTTCTCATTTTGCTTTTATATAAGCTTTTGCCTCTTAAGAGGAAATTCATTCACATCTAGTAGTGTTCTATAAGAGGCTACAGGTAGTGCTCCAATTGAGTGTACCAAATTTACATTCTCAATTATAATATGTTCTCACTTGAATATAAGGAGATTATATTGCCCGCGGGCGCTGGTACCAGTAATTGATTGAATTTTTCAATATATTCATACACTTGAGAATTGTGTCGGCTTATAGTAAGCTAAATTATTGTCGAATATTCATTTATGGTAGCTACTGAAATAATAAAGATGGTGGTTGTTAACCCCTCTGCAGAGAAATATCGACGTATGTGATTGGTATGCACAAAATCCAAATTATATTGGATTGAAATCTCTTGAATAACGTAATATTTGGATCCAAAACTTAACACCTTAACCGTGCAAGCATGAATTTTGAAAATTACATGTTGGTGTATTCTTCATGCGTTATATGAGAAATGTGATCGTTGTAAAAACGATTTGATGGTTTCATTTATTTTTCTCAAACCCTAGGATTGATTCAATAAACTTTTGTTCTCCATGTATGATGTTTTTGGCTTGGTATTCCTTGAAGGACTCGTATTGCATTTACACAAGAAATGTGATCGGAGAACATATTCAATTTGTAATCCTTGGAAGATTCAAATTATTTATATTCAGGCAGCCACCTGACTCTATCATATCAGGTTCAACAATCCTTTATATGTTTTTAGAAATTTTGTACAAAACCAAAAATACGGATTAGTTGATTGGTGATATCGACTTTATAGGTCTTTTGAGAAGTCCTTAAAAACACAAAAATCCACTTTTTAGCAACATAAGTTCTATTTTTTTATTTTTTCTTCAATCTGCAGTTAGAATTATTCTACCTTAAACTCGTCTTTGATATAAACTAGAATTATGATTTTGATGCTTATTTTTTTGTAATACTCATATAGTTGAGTTAGCATCCATAAATCGTCAAAAGTTGTACTCTTTTCCCTTCGTTTCAGGTTTTGTCCCATGTGGTTTTCCTGACAAGGTTTTAATGAGGCAACATCTCGCATACGATGAATTTTTATTTAAAATGTTGATATTGTGCTCTTTTTCCTTCGTCCATATATTTTTTTCCCGTTGGGGTTTTACTGGAAAGGTTTTAGTGAGGCAATTTAATTCAACATGGTGGTAATCCAAGGGGGAGTTGTATCAATTTCTGTTATTTGGTGGATTCCAACCATTAACTAGGTCATTTTGTTAGACCAAATCAATATAACAATCCCTTATTAATTTGGATGTCATTCCGATCCACATAAGGTATGATCACAAATAAATTTTTATTCTCTTACGGTAATATATCTACGTCTTGGCCCTTTGTTGAAAAAACTATATCAACAACTTCTGCAAATCATCTCGAGAAGCTAGTAATCCATGGCACAAGTCCTCAATGTGTTGAAGAAGATCGTAAACTTAGCAAAAGTATTAATTAGCAAAAGTATTAATTGAAGACAATAATGCTTGTGCAACATAAAACAAGATTTCATCAACTAGCAGACATCTTCATGAAAGCACAATGATCTTCTGCATTCAAGAAATTCGTTCATCAAATTGGAAAGTCGACTCGAAGATTTGATTGAAGTATTTATCAGGGGGAGCGCCATCAATGAAGGTGCATTTACTGGACTTATCGCGTTGTACTCTTTTTCCTTCGTCAAGGTTTTGTCCCATTGGGTTTTCCTTGTCAAGGTTTTAATGAGGCAACATATGCATGTCCAACACTGTCGAAGTCTTTACACGCTTATGCAATTTCAGGTTTATCTCTTTTGAGTTTTCCTGGTATGTTTGTAATGACTTAGCCACAGTGGTCATCAGGGGGAGTGTTATAAACCAAGTTTATTATTACTAAGATGCCCTTCGTGTCTAAGTTTAGGGTTTACATATCTTGATCACCAAGTCTTCTATCTATATAAATAGAGGATTAAACATTGTATTCTATACACATATGAATAAGAAATCTCTCTCTTCTTCCCTCTATTTTGTGTCTCCTTCTCTATTTATAAGATTACTTATGTAGACCCCCATATGAAATACAAATTAATAATCAATGCTTATACAACAGTAGTGTTTGGTGAGTCACCCAGCGGCCAGGATACATTGGATTTTCTAACTACTGGCTGTGATCTTCCCTTCCTCCATCTTGATTTAGTTAATCCAATGGTTAGCCTTCCTTCCGTCCCACGCCAGGGATATTAAATATGTTTCTTAATTGCCGATTAACTTGGTTTTTCTTTTATGTAACTGTAACGCTAATGAATTTGCATTTCCATTCTCTCTTCAACACTAGATGGATGTTTCAATCGACCTTATAAACCGACAATTAATAGCACTCTCATCATCTTCCTATTGATCTATTTCTCTTCCTATTGAACTATTTCTCTTACCTTCCATATTTCATAACGTCTCAGAAACCCTAGGATGCCTTCCCATTCCCTCTTTAACAACAGAAGGTATTCCCAATCCAGATGAATTTTACGGTGACTTCACAAAAATAAAACGCTCATCCCAGCATTTGGATTCTCTCTAGAAAATATTTAATCCCAATCGAGAACCACATTAATTCCACTTGAACATGTAAGTTTTTTTTTTAATTGCTTCTAATTATGTTTTCCGTCCATTGTGCTTTCCTTTACACATGCAAATGTGATTAATTTTTACATTTTCAATTGTTGTGATAGTTTTGTGTTGTGGTTTCGGATTGGCCCTTCCTGATGTTACTTTACCATGTTTTTTTCATAATACTTCATTAGGTTTCCAGTGTCTCGGTTAATGCTATGTTTGAATTAGGTGTCTGATGAATTTTATTATTTTTTAAAAAATAAATTTCAGTTGCTGCCCAAAGAACAGACAACATGACATCGCAGATTAATTGCAAAACCCAGAAAGTACCATCCTCAGCTTACCCATGACAACCCGAAGAGTTTGCGATCCCTCAATGAAGGAAAATCAAGCGTGGTTATTGTTCAGGTTATAGGAAATGGGAAGAGTTGGATTTTATGTCCGTCAAAGACGTTATGGAATATGGTTATTGTTGAGGACCAGGTAGTGACCCCCATGTTTCCGTTATATTAAAATACACAGCTTCAATTATGTTGGACTAACACCTTCACTGATACAGGGAGAGGAGTTCATGTCTGTGCAACTTAAAAAATAGTGGGAATGTTATAAATACCTTCCATTTTTGTTGACCTTGCACAAATACCCCTGAGGGGTAAAAAATAATTTTTTTGGAGTCAATTTGAGAAAGTTGCTTTCACTTTTTGGAAGCAACTTGTGCTAGTTACATCCACTTCTGAAAACAACTTGTGTTAGTTTCTTCCAATTTTCAAAAGATAAAGGTATTTTTTAAAATTGAATAAGGGTAAATTTTAAGGGGCGGATTTTGAGAGATTTAAATAATGTTCCCTAAAAAATATATGCTAACCTCTCTTTTTACTAATTCAGGGAAAATCAACATGTCGTCAACAAATGCCACGAAGGTCTACAATATACCTGAAATCATCGAAATGTGAGCAAGGTAATTAACTAACTTTCTAAGAAGTTCACCTCATAAGAAAAACAAAAAAACAAAAAAAAAAGTTCACCTCATTGTCTAAGTATTTCTCTGTTTGCACTTTGCCATTAACTTTGTTTGCTTCCCCACCTACAACGATTCTATTGTATACAGGTTCCCTTATGTTAGACCACTCCGCCATATTACAGAGCCGCCTAAGAAAGGCAAAGCAGCCATCCATATTTACGATGATGACAACATGAATACAATATCTCTGCCAAATGGGATCCATCCTGCCAGTTCGTTTTTTCAATCCCCATAAAACTTTTCAGTGGTTTTAGGTTGTTGCGCATCCCACTTTTTTCACTTAGCTCTTCAATGTTGTGCAGTTAACATTTTCTCATCCGTCTTTATATGCAGGCAGCTAACGTCATCATGTGTAACGCCACTGCCGCCAATGTGCTGATTGAAAGTGGCACTATCTCTCCTGCCATCGCTGCAGCAAAAAAGTACTTGATGATGATGGTGAACTTTGGTGCACTGAGTGCAGCCAATTTGATATGCCCGTCGCATGGTAGTCACCCAAAAGCTTATTTTTCATTATCAGATGACGGTTAAACCTTTCCCTCCCTTAACTAATGTACCGGTCGATGGGTCCTTTTTGCATGACAGGTACATGTCCGCTTTGAAGTGGAGGACCACACTGGTACCAGAGTCTTTGTGGCCCTGGATAGTGAAGTCCAAAAATTGGTATGCAGCTGAGCTCATATGCACGTCTGGATAGCTTCGTATTCACCATTTTGGTTGTTTTATTTTCCATTCCTTCACTAGACTAAGCTTACAATCCTTTATTCACATAAGCATTCACATGTGCACCTGTTTCAGTGAACTCTTTGTACTGTTCTTTTAACTGTATAGAGAGGAAGTGTAGAGACCCTAATTTCGTACGTAAGTTTTGAGTTGCACTTCGGCAAAATATAGTCTAGGAAAATACCGTTTATGTGCCCATAGCTGGGGTCCAAGGGTAAACATTTTCACCAGGACCAAAAGTTCGCCCACTTGGTGTCAAACGTGAGCTAAGGTGATGTCCATTAATCAGTTCACACTAGGTTGGACGTCCACCAACTAAGTACCCACTAAATCCATAGTCCAAAGTTGGACGTTTCCCCTAATAGCAAAATGAGTAAAATGTCGACACCTACTATGGTTTTGTCCGCAAGACATTTCCGTTTTAGTAAGATCTTGGATTAAATGATATTTTGACATTTTTAGTAAAATAAATAAAAATGATTTTTAAGGATTTTTAATAATTGAAAATAATATTGTTTTATTTGGAAGAATATCTAGGTTTTTAATACGAGCCATCAGATTTAGGTCATTTCAATCCTAAGGTAATTGTTAATGGAACAAAACTATAAATAGGGTGTCATTTTTAGTTTTGAGGAGGAGACTGATCGCACCCTACCTATAGAGAGAAAATTAGAGAAACTTTTAGAGGATTTTTAGTGGAGAAATAGGAGATATATAGAATTCTTTGGGGGCATTTGAACGGTTTTGCATTGGGTTGTTCTTGGATATGATCGTGTTCGCGGAAGTGCTAAGCCTTTGTTGTTTTCCCGGTCTAACTAACATTGAAATCACCACTTTGCCAAAATAGGTAATACTCAAACCTTGAATTCGTTGTAACAGAAACATAGTTTGTTTGGTGATGGTTATGGGAAAATATTAATGAGAAGTGTTTAATGCTCCGTTTCTTTGTTGGACGCATAATGATCTTGAATATATTCTTTGGTTTTGTTTTGGGATCATAAGCCAGATAATCATTAGCTATTGCATCTTGTTGAGTGTTGATCATATGCTTAATTTGTTCATTGTCGTCCTACCGTACATAGGGATCGAACTAGCTATATAATTATTTTTTGTTGCATCTTTGTGAGCATTACAGTTAGGATCATCATAGTCCAAATAGCCTCATGTCTTGCATTTTTCTTTACATTAATAATTAACTAGTATATGCTCTGTCATCATCTCTAGTCAACTGTTCTAGGGAAGTGTCTCATAAGAAATTCGTTCAAGTCATCACACGCATCTTTGGTTAGGGTATTGCATGCGCATACTTCGTCTTGCTTTCTTGCCGTCATGTGCATGATGGTTGTTTCCAAGGTCCTTTCATATGGTCAAAATGTGTGCACGATGATCTGATAATATCCATTCGAAGTGAAAGTTCTCGGTACTGTTTGATCCATTCCGTATCAAATAATGGTTACTGGTTACGTCTTCCTTGTTTGATAGTGATGCATGTCTTGATGGTTAATTAATGGTGAATGGTATTAAAATAATAATAATAAAAATAATTGTTTGAGTATACCTTGTCATTGAATCAGTTTTTAACGAAATCCGTTGAATAATAATAATAATAATAATAAGGGAAATAATAATAATTTGATAGTAATAATTTTGGATGATAATAATAATAATTCCATTGGTTTGATTGGATTTGGTTTTCTTATAGGTTTTAGCAAGGTCACTTATTTACTTGAAGATTTAATTATTGTATATTATTTTATGTATTTATTTCATTATTTGTTATTGCGAATTAGTACTCTAGTATCCCAATTATAAAGTAGAGGCCGATCTTCGGATTGGACAAACTAGGTGCCTCACACCTTCCTAGTTTGTTCCTTGATTCCCGGACTCTTTCTCTATTTTTGGACCAGTGTTTCTTTTGGGTCCCAACTCCCTAAGTTGGGTGGCGACTTCCCTTATTAATAATTTCCACGTGATTCCCGTTTTGGATATTTTAGAGATCTTAACGGATTTCGACGGTATCTACAGTGGCGACTTCACTGGGGATTTGAGAATCTAACTTCAAAAATAATTGGGATTTTAGGGTTTTGATTTTACACTACTCGGTATTTGCACACACAGACGTGCACGCACCCATTTGCACATTTGCATTCCATTTCGCATCGTCAGACGTCCGATTCTTAGGAAAACAAGTGGCTAGTAAGCTGAACCCGTGCCTTGGGCCTTATGGGAGTTACCAGCTGAACCACCACAAGCCTAGCCCAGTACCAAAGAAGACTAGTCTAACTACGTCTGAGGTATATTTTGTTAAGGTAACCCAAGCTTACCTGAGAATTAGTTGAACCTGCATGCACGTGCATTGATTGTAAATTGCATTCATTGTTGCACAAAATCCGAGGCATAAGCACCCTTGTGTTACCATATATTCTTTTGTTTCCTTGAAAACAGGAACATGACCATGGAATCTGAAATGAATCTCGACACTGGGCATTGACCTGGTTGCGCGAACAATTCCAAATGATATTGGATACCAAGTTCACTGAATTTGAAGCCAGGATGAAAGCCGAGACAAAGAAGTTGACTCTCGAGGCCATTACTGGGTCTCTAGGAAAAGATGAGGTTGATATTGGGGATATAACAGACGGGTTAGAGGATCTGTTTGTAGAAGAACATGAGGTAAGCACTATAAAAGCAGACTCAGGTAAGACTTTCACTGAAATACCCTGTTTTAATCCAGTCAATTCAATTCGATTAATGGAAGGTCATAAATTCCCTTCGACCATTCATGTTGAAAAAACTTACCTGGTTGGTAAACCAGAGAATTGTATTCTTTCTAAAAATATTTCAGGAGATCAAAGTAATTTTGGAAACAAAATATTTGACTTGGACAAGGAGCACAATGGTACTGATGAACTGACTCCCAATGATGAGGAAATGATCGAAGAGGACGTACCTCATGAGATCCTCAAGTCGTTTGATCACTTGGAATAAAAGCTGGATCCAATCGAAGAAGTAGAGTCGGTCAATCTGAACACGGAAAATCAACCCCAAATAGTCCAGATCGGTACTACTTTGTCTTCAGAAGAAAGGAGGATGATGATCGAGATACTGACTCAGTACAAAAATATATTTGCATGGTCGTATGAGGATATGCCAGGATTAGACACAGACATGGTAGTACATCACTTACCTATCATCCCTGGAATGAAGCCAATCAAACAGAAATTGCGTAAGCTCCGACCAGAGTGGTCTTTGAAGGTACATGAAGAAGTAATCATGCAGTATGAAGCTGGATTTTTGATGGTTACAAATTATCCAGAGTGGTTGGATAACATAGTACCGGTCCCAAAGAAGGATGGAAAAGTACGGATGTGCATCGACTACAGAAACCTTAACAAGGCAAGCCCAAAAGACGATTTTCCCCTCCTCATATTGACATCCTTGTTTACAATGCTGCAGGGCATGGCTTACTATCTTTGATGGACGGGTTCTCAGGATATAATCAGATAAAAATGGCAGAAGAAGATAAAGAGAAGACATCTTTTATTACACCTTAGGGGACATTTTGCTATGTGGTAATGCCTTTCGGTCTTAAAAATGCTGGAGCTACTTATCAACGCGCAATGACTACTCTTTTTCATGACATGATGCACAAGGAGTTGGAGGTGTATGTCGACGATATGATTGGCAAGTCCGAAAGAAGAGAAGATCATCCATCAGACCTACAAAAGTTGTTCGACCGTCTCAGGAAGTACAAGTTGAGGCTTAATCCCAATAAATGTACATTTGGAGTAAAATCAGGAAAGCTATTAGGGTTCATTGTCAGCAATAGATGAATAGAAGTTGATCCGGAGAAAGCGAATGCAATCATCAATATGCCTCCCCCCAAGAACGAGAAGGAAGTGCGAGGTTTTCTAGGAAGAATTCAATATATCAGTCGATTCATCGCGCAACTAACTCTAGTTTGCGCACCAATCTTTAAATTGTTAAGAAAGAACTCGCCAAAGGAGTGAAATGAAGAGTGTCAAGAGGCGTTTGATCAGATAAAGAAGTATTTGTCCAATCCACCTGTGTTAGTCCCTCCGGTCCCTGAGAAACCTTTATTATTGTATTTATCGGTAACTGACTCATCAATAGGGGCAGTTTTAGGACAATATGAGGAAGATGGTAAGAAAGAGCAGGCAATATAGTATATCAGCAAGACATTGTCCGGATACGAATCAAAATATTCCACATTAGAGAAAACATGCCTTGCCCTTGTCTGGGCTACTCAACGGCTTAGACATTTCATGTTGTCTCATTCGGTGCAGTTGTTATCAAGGATGGACCCATTTAGATATCTATTTGAAAAGCCAATGATCTAGGGAGAACGTCCACGTGGCAGTTGTTGCTAGAAGAATTTGACATCACTTATGTGACACAAAAGTAATTAAAAGGAAGAGCAATAGCGGATCACTTAGCAGCACAACCTATTCCAAATTGTGAGACACTCATAACAGAATTTCCTGACGAGCATATTCTTGTTGCTGAACAAGATGATGAAGGTGAATTGTCGAGGATGTATTTTGATGGAGCAATGAACCCAGTTAGTAAAGGAGCAGGGGCAATTTTGATATCTCCTGATGAGGTACGCATTCCAATTTCTGTTCGATTGAATTTCAACTGTACTAACAAGATGGCTGAATATGAAGCATGCATTGCTGGCTTGAGAGCTGCCTTAGAGTTATCAGTCAAGAAGTTGGAGGTATATGGAGATTCTTTGCTGATTGTCAACCAAACACAGAAAGTTGGAAGATCAAAGAAGAAAAGCTAGTTGCATACCATGAATGCCTCATGAAGCTGGTGGACAAATTTGATTGCATTAATTTTCATCATCTTTATAGAGACAAGAATCAGTTTGCAAATGCATTAGCTGTTTTAGCATCACTAATCCCGATTCAGGAGATTACACAGTAAAACCCATTGAGGTAGCACGGAGAGAGCAACCAACTTACTGTTATGCGGTTGAGATTGAAGCAGAAATGCCAGACGGAGACCCATGGTATCAAGATATCAAAAAGTACCTAGAGGATCGAACTATACCAGACGGATTCAGCAAAAAAGAGCGTCGTTACATACAACGCATGTCCTTTCAATTCATCATCCTCGGAGGAGTGCTTTATAAAAAATCTTATGATGGGATTTTGTTGAGTTGTGTAGATGGAGATGAAGCTCGACACCTTCTTAATGAGGTACATGAAGGAATCTGCGGCCCACACATGAACAGACACATGTTATCCAGGAAAATTCTTCGGATGGGATATTATTGGACAACAATGGAATCAGATTGCTTCAAGTACGTGAAAAGATGCCAGAAATGCCAAATACATGCCAACTTGTTACATTTGCCACCGACCGAGTTGCACCCTCTTACATCAATATGGCCTTTTTCTGTCTTGGGCATTGATGTAATTGGTAAATTGAATCCTTCCGTGTCAAATGGGCATGAGTACATCATAGTGGCAATTGATTATTTTACAAAGTGGGTGGAAGCCATATCCGTAAAGAATCCAACGGGGAATCAGACTGTTAAGTTCCTCACAAACAACATCATATGTCGCTACGGATTGCCAAATGAGATTATATCAGATAACGGGTCCAACTTTGTTAGCAAGGAGGTAAAAAAGGAAGTGTGCAAAGTATAAGATCCAGCTAAGGAACTCCACCGTTTACAGGCCGCAAACCAATGGTGTTGTAGAAGCTGCAAACAAGACATTAGGCAGAATCTTGAAGAAGATGACCGAAACATACAAAAATTGGAGTGAGAAGTTACCTTATGCGTTATGGGCCTATCATACCTCGATACGCACACCCACCGGTATGACTCCGTACTCTTTGGTTTATGGCACAGAAGCAGTTTTGCCCGTTGAAGTTGAAATTCCCACCTTACGAGTAATAAAGGAAGGCACGATACCTGAAGATGAAGGGATAGAGTCGAAGGTACAACAGCTGAATTTGATCGACGAAAAACGTATACGTGCCGCATGTCATGCACAGGCTTACCTGGAAAGGATAGCAAGAAGTTTCAACAAGAAGGTTCATCCGCGAGGCTTAAAGGAATGAGATTTAGTGCTTAAAGAAGTCAGACCTATAAAACATTCTGATCCAAGAGGAAAGTTCAAGCCTAATTGGGAGGGTCCATACATCATCAAAAGCATCTACCCAGGATCCGCAGTCCGGTTAACTGATTTGGATGGACAAGAAGAGCCAAAGCTCACAAATGTCGACCAACTGAAGAAATACTACACCTAAGGTAAGTAAATCTATCTAAGGGCGGCGAACGCTCATAAAACTTAAGGAGATTTTTGTTTTCTAAAGTCCAATATCTCTCTCATAGTGTCATAGTCTAGGGGCAGAGTCGTCATCATGTTTGGCCCCTTTAGTCAGTCAGTCCAAAAAAAAAAAAAAAAAATCTAATCTAGGGGAACCGCTATCATCATACTGGGCCCATATCATTACAGTATAGTGTTCAATTTAGAGAGAGATATGTTAGTCCATTTGTATGTCATCATTAGTCCTGTAAGTCATCTCCTAAAGTTCTATGAGCAACGGACGTCCAAACGGATAGATTTTTTTTTTTTTTTTTTTTTTTTAAAGTTAAAAAGAAAGAAAGATTGTGTAGTTAATAAACAACCACTTGAGAAAATTGATCGGCATTTGAAGAAATCAAAGAAGAATAAGAAGCATCGAGGAGAAATGGTCAACAATTGAAGGAGTTAGAAAAGAATGGTTAGCAGCATGATGAAACAAGGATAGAAGAAGGTAAGCCAGCATATATTTACTCGGGAATTTTTGGGCAAAACATCAAACAGTTGGGGTTGGTTGAAAGTGATCATATTGACTCTTAAAAATTTCGACGGTGCAGAGTAATACCAGTGTTCTCCCTCCCTACACGGAAAATCAGGAAGTTGGGCTCCAATGTACCATAATAAGGTATTATTGTTTTCAATTTTATAGTGTTTCCAAAAAAATAAAAATAAAATAAAAATAAAATAAAATAAAATAAAAATAAAATAAAATAAAATAAAAATAAATAAATAATAATAATAATATAAGAAAAATCTCTAGTTGTGTGGAAGCCGATGAGGAAAAATCTAGGTAAACATAAAAAAAAAAAAAAAAAAAAAAAAAAGAAGTAAATTACACCATTTAGATTGACTGGGGCAATAATTCCACACAATTAGTTGTATTTTGTTTAGGATTTTTCTATTCTTTTTGTAGGATTATTTTTGTTAGGAGCATGTACTACTAATCACTCTCTCTTGTGTGAAACATAGCCTCCAACTCATTGATTCCGAGATCTATTGTTGCAAGAGGAATGACCTCCCGATTCAAGGAAGTAAAGGATTGTCGAACCATAAAAATTCTTATCAAGGGAAAGAACTGAAGAAAGGTGATCAAAGCGGTCAAAAAGTGGAAGTCAGGTGCTGCGTCAAAGAGAGAAAGTTTCCATATACATGATGGACACATAATTACAAAAAGGAGTATATGCAAGAGAGAATCATTGTAATTGGTTCGTAAGTGTTTCCTTGTTTTTGCAACGCAACAATTACGAACTTCTTGACTTAATTAATTAGTCATGGGGATATATACGTATGCGTAAATCTAAATACTTAGAGAAGTTCCGGGCGAACTCAACAGTGTCACACCGGACAACTCAAGGGAATTTCAACAATTTTTGAGGGGCAGTACGAAAACGGGTGTTTGGTTTTGTCATTTCGGTTGCACGCGAACCTCTGCCAAAGAGGGGCCACTGTAGAGACCCTAATTTCGTACATAAGTTTGGAGTTGCACTTCCGCAAAATATAGTCTAGGCAAATACCGTTATGTCCCCATAGCTGGGGTCCAAGGGTAAACATTTTCACAGCTAAGGTGATAGTCCATTAATCAGTTCACACTAGGTTGGACGTCCACCGACTAAGTACCCACTAAATCCATAGTACAAAGTTGGACGTTTCCCCTAATAGCAAAATGAGTAAAATGTCCACACCTACTATGGTTTTGTCCGCAAGACATTTCCGTTTTAGTAAGATCTTGGATTAAATGATATTTTGGCATTTTTAGTAATATAAATTAAAATGATTTTTAAGAAATTTTAATAATTGGAAATAATATTGTTTCATTTGGAAGAATATATAGGTTTTTAATACGAGCCATCTGATTTAGGTCATTTCAATCGTAATGTAATTGTTAATGGAACAAAACTATAAATAGGGTGTCATTTTTAGTTTTGAGGAGGAGACTGATCGCACCCTACCTATAGAGAGAAAACTAGAGAAACTTTTGGAGGATTTTAAGTGGAGAAATAGGAGATATAAAGAAATCTTTGGAGGCATTTGAACGGTTTTGCATTGGGTTGTTCTTGGATACGATCGTGTTCGCGGAAGTGCTAAGCCTTTGTTGATTTTCCCGGTCTAACTAACATTGAAATCACCACTTTGCGAAAACAGGTAATACTCAAACCTTGAATTCGTTGTAACAGAAACATAGTTTGTTTGGTGATGGTTATGGGAGAATATTAATGAGAAGTGTTTAATGCTCCGTTTCTTTGTTGGACGCATAATGATCTTGAATATATTCTTTGGTTTTGTTTTGGGATCATAAGCCAGATAATCATTAGCTATTGCATCTTGTTGAGTTTTGATCATATGCTTAATTTGTTCATTGTCGTCCTACCGTACATAGGGATCGAACTAGCTATATAATTATTTGTTGCATCTTTGGGAGCATTACAGTTAGGATCATCATAGTCCAAATAGCCTCATGTCTTGCATTTTTCTTTACATTAATAATTAACTAGTATATGCTCTGTCATCGTCTCTAGTCAACTGTTCTAGGAAAGTGTCTCATAAAGAAATTCGTTCAAGTCATCACACGCATCTTTGGTTAGGGTATTGCATGCGCATACTTCGTCTTGCTTTCTTGCCGTCATGTGCATGATGGTTGTTTCCAAGGTCCTTTCATGAGGTCAAAATGTGTGCACGATGATCTGATAATATCCATTTGAAGTGATAGTTCTCGGTACTGTTTGATCCATTCCGTATCAAATAATGGTTACTGGTTACGTCTTCCTTGTTTGATAGTGATGCATGTCTTGATGGTTAATTAATGGTGAATGGTATTAAGATAATAATAATAATAATAATTGTTTGAGTGAATGGTATGCCTTGTCTTTGAATAAGTTTTTAATGAAATCCATTGAATAATAATAATAATAATCCATTGAATAATAATAATAATAAGGGAAATAATAATAATTTTGGATGATAATAATAATAATTTCGTTGGTTTGATTGGATTTGGTTTTCTTACAGGTTTTAGCAAGGTCACTTATTTACTTGAAGATTTAATTATTGTATATTATTTTATGTATTTACTTCATTATTTGTTATTGCGAATTAGTACTCTAGTATCCCAATTATAAAGTAGAGGCCGATCTTCGGATTGGATAGACTAGGTGCCTCACACCTTCCTAGTTTGTACCTTGATTTCTGGACTCTTTCTCTGTTTTTGGACCAGTGTTTCTTTTGGGTCCCAACTCCCTAAGTTGGGTGGCGACTTCCCTTATTAATAATTTCCACATGATTCCCGTTTTGGATATTTTAGAGATCTTAACGGATTTAGACAGTATCTACATGAAGCATTTAGTTTTTTCTATGCATTTTACTGTATGTTTTGTTAAATTTTCAGTGGACTCTTTATTTACATTCCGTAGAGGTCGAAATCTGGACATACCAACAAGTTCTGCAAAATCAGGTCAGAATCTGGCAAGACCAACAAGCTGATATCGTGGATAAAATTTATCATTTTTCATGAAAAATCAAGTAAGATATTTGCTAAGTGAAATTGAGAAGTAGCGGATTCAAAAGAGAATTCATAATATGTATATTCATTTTCATATATTTTCAGGCTCATATACTAAATAATGCTTTATAAGGTAGAACGTTGACGCCATGGAAATTTTTTTGCCATCAGTAAGATGTATTTTGTGAATCTCGATAGCTAGATTTATTAGAGACTTAGGTTTAACAGAGAAAGAGAAGAATAAACTTTAACAGAACTTTGTTATTATTGATTGAACTATACAGCGTATTCATAAAGAGACTCAATATATATATACACTAGTTCCTTGAACTTCAAGGAAATGTGTTTCCTAACTGATTACAGTTTTGTAATACACAAGTAATACTGAAGACAATAAACTCTTAATAGAGAAACTTCTGTGTACAACTTTGGGTCACGTTGGACATGTACTGAATGTTGTGTTAACACCCTCCCGCAAGCGCAACGGGTTATCCTGAACCGTTAGCTTGAAACGCAATAGAGAAAACCGATTTTGGAAAGAGGTTTAGTAAATATATCTGCAATTTGATCTTTGGACGAGATAAATCTGACATCAAGAAATTTGGAAGCTACTTGATCACGAACGAAATGATAGTCAATTTCAATATGTTTTGTCCGAGCATGAAATATAGGATTAACCGTGAGATAGGTTGCACCAAGGTTGTCACACCATAAAACAGGAGGAGAGCGAGTGGAGACATGTAATTCTGAAAGAAGTGACTGAATCCACATGATTTCAGCAGTAGCAATAGCAAGTCCTCGATATTCAGCTTCAGTACTAGAACGAGATACCGTTTTCTGTTTTGAGCACTCCAAGAGATAATATTACCACCCAAATAAACACAATAACCACTAGTAGAGCGACGATCATCTAGAGAACCAGCCCAATCAGAATCGGTATAGGCACTGAATGATAACTATATGGAAGATGATGGCTTAATAAGAATGCCGAAGGTAGATGTATTTTTGAGATAACGTAATATTCGCTTAACTAAACTCCAGTGAAACTCAGTGGGAGCATGCATAAATTGACATACTTTGTTGACATCATATGCAAGATCCGGACGAGTAAACGTTAAATACTGTAAAGCTCCAACAATGCTACGGTACTCAGTAGCATCAGATAACAAGGTACTACGATCAGAGGAAATATCTCCAGAAGTACTAAGTGGAGTTTGAATTGGTTTTACTCCATCCATTTTTGCTCGAACAAGAAGATCATGAGCATAACGTTGTTGAGAAAGAAATAAACCCGAAGAAGTACGAGTCGCCTCAATGCCAAGAAAATAAGATAAAGAACCGAGATCTTTAATTGCAAACTCTTGTTGTAAACAAGTAAGGATAGAAGTTACACCTTTTGTGCTTGAACCCGTGACGATGATGTCATCAACGTAAACCAATAAATAAACAGTACCATAGACACCATTGTGAATGAACAGAGAGGAGTCACATTTTGAAGTATTAAAGCCAATCTGTAGTAAAAAAGTATTAAGCATGTGGTACCATGCACGAGGAGCTTGTTTAAGTCCATAAAGAGAACGATGTAATTTACAAACATGTGTAGGAAAACGAGAGTCCACATAACCTGGAGGTTGTTTCATGTAGACCTCTTCATTGAGATAACCATGTAAGAATGCATTCTGCACATCAAGTTGATGAATAGGCCAATTGGAAGATAAAGCTAATGTAAGAATAATACGAATAGTACACGGTTTGACAACCGGACTAAACATTTCAGAAAAATCTACTCCCTCTTGTTGATTATATCCTTTAGCAACCAAGCGAGCTTTATAACGTTCAATTGTACCATCGGCTTTGCGTTTGATACGAAACACCCATTTACAACCGATAACGTTCATAGAAGGATATATGGTACTAGTGACCAAATACCATTTCGAATTAATGCATTGACCTCTTCGTCCGAAGCCTTACGCCACTTCGGATTAGCTTGAGCCTGTGAATAAAAAATTGGCTCAAAAACAGAGTCAGTAACTAATGCATATTTGGAGGCATGAAGAATTTTGGGTTTGAAAATCCCGTCTTTAGCTCTAGTCACCATGGGATGGGTCCCCAGAATAGGAGCAACAGATGATGCCGGTACAGTGGAAAGAGGTAGCGACAGACTTGGTGATACTGTGTTGGCTGACTGACTTGGTTGGGAGAGAAAATTAGAATCCGGAGAAGCAGAAACAGACACTGTAGGTGCTATATGACTAACATCACTCATTTCTGTGGGAGTAGTACCGGTGCCATTAGTTGTGCAAGGCAATAAAGGGACTGTAGATGACGGTGGATTACTGGGTGGAATAGGTACTGTGGACTGACAAGGTAATAAAGGGACTGAATTTGAATTGGTAGTAGGTGGCATTAAGTGGGTGGAATGGGTAGTGGGTGGAATTAAATGGGTGGGATGATGAGGTGGTGTTTGATTTGAAGTAGGTTCTGGCTGACAAGATAGTAGAGGTAGTGGACTTACATTTTCAGTACGTGAAATGGGATTGGTAGAAGAGCGAGATGGTAGAGGTGGTAAAGAAATATGTAAAGGGGAAGGAAAAATTACCTGAGAAGGAGGCGATGTCTGGGAAGGTAACGGTGCGGATGCAAAAGGAAAGGTAGTCTCATCAAAAACAACATGACGGCTGACATATATACGACCCGTAGTAATATGAAGGCACTTGTAACCTTTGTGTGATGGACTATATCCAATGAAAACACACGGAGAAGAAAGAGGCTCCATTTTATGAGACCTATATGGACGTAGGTGAGGATAACAAAGGCAACCGAAAACACAAAGAGAAGTGTAGTCTGGTGGGAGACCAAAAAGAGCTTCATATGGAGAGGAATTGTCAAGAGAGGACGAAGGAACACGATTCATTAGATAACAAGCGGTATAGAAAGAATTGTACCAATATGAAGATGGTATTGATGCCATATTTAGGATTGTAAGACCAGTTTCACGAATATGACGATGTCGACGTTCTACTAAACCATTTTGTTCAGAAGTATGTGGACATGAAAAACGATGGAAAATTCCAAGTTTTTGAAGATGCGGAGTAAGTTTACGATACTCAGCAGCATTATCAGATTGAAATGTTTTTATCTTTCGATTAAAAAGATTTTCACATGCTTTTGAAACAAAAAGAATATAGAAAAAACATCAGATTTTTGAGACATAGGAAACATCCAAGTAAAACGACTAAACGTATCAATAAATATGATATAATATCTGTATCCTTCATTAGATAAAATATGAGAAGGTCCCCATACATCTGAGACAATTAAATCTAATGGATTCGAATAAGTAGTTTTACTAGAAGGGAAAGGTAACTTATGACTCCTATGTTCATGACATGATGAACAAAAACTGATAGTTTGACTAGAAACAGGGAGAGAAAACTTGGAAACAACTTTGCGAACTGTACGCATCATTGGATGTCCCAATCTAGAGTGCCAGTCTTGTAAACTAGCACGTTCGCCTATGCAAGCTTTAGAAGAATTATACGAAGTATCAAGTTGATAAAGACCACCCTCCCTACGACCGCGAAGAAGAACCTTCCCGGTACATCCATCCTTCACAAGACAAAAATTTGGATGAAATTCAAATAAGACATTATTATCAGTAGTATTATGAGAAATTTGCGGAGCAAAAAGAATATTACGAAGGTGTAACTTACGATTTGGAGTTCCTAAGATAGATGAACCAATATTAGAAATTGGAATAGAGGAACCATTACCCATTTGAACCTGATCAGGACCGGTGTATTCAGAGGGAAACTGTAGACGAGAGAGATCATTAGTTATATGATCTGTGGCACCACTGTCAGGAACCCATGGAGAAGAAGAAAGCAAAACAGGTGCATGGGCAGTATAAGCACGAGGTGCAGTCGAAGGTGGTTGGCGACGAGGTGGACGAAAGCTACGATCATAGCGATTCCAGCAGTAATTAGCTTCATGATTTTTGCGACCACATAATTGACACACAGGTTCTGAACGGCCAGATTGGGAGGAAGCTTCATAACGGCCAGCACCACGTTGAGATTGTGGTTTGTTGAAAGTATTACGAGACTGATAAGAATTATATTGTCCAGGAGAAGACGTGTATGGTGCAGGTGAGCGAGATGATGTCGATGCAGACGAACGAGATGTTGGAGATGCAACCATATTAGCTACAGGCTGAGAATTCAGAAGCTTAGCCCGTTGTTCAATTCGGAGCTCAAAAGTAAGCAGATAGGTGAGAAAATCCTCCGTGGTTTGAGAGCTCATATTGTTAGTAAGAGAAGTAACAATTGCGTCGTATGAACTGTCCAAACCAGCAAGAAGACAGTGTCGGAATTCTTTATCAGTGACAATGGTATTGGCAACGACAAGGCTATCAACAATATCTCGAGCACGATCTATATATGCTCGCATAGTTTGAGACCCTTTCTTTAAAGCACGTAATTCACAATGGAGATGATGAATTTGAGCATCAGATTTGGAACCATAAAGAGACTCAAGAGAGGACTAGATTTCCTGAGATGTAGTTAGACGATGTACATGGCGAAGAACAGCTGGAGTAAGTGATGAAAACAGCCAACTAACTAGAATTTTGTCTTGTTTTCTCCATGAAAGAAAAACAGGATTAGGTAATTGATCAGCAAGGGTAGGTATGGGACAAGGAGTTGCACCGGTGACATGACCATCTAAATCATATCCTTAAAGATAAGGTAAAAACTGTGCATGCCATAATGGGTAATTGTTTTCCTCCAAGTTGACAGTGATTAGGTGGTGGGGTTGAGAAAATTGAAGAGACGACATTACATAAGATTGTAGAGAAGAAACAGATGATGTGATAAGAGAAGAAGTAGTAGAGGATACCGAAGAAGATATAGTTGAAGATTCAGTTGACATTGTAGAGGATCGAGAATGGCTGATACCAAGCTAGATTTATTAGAGACTTAGGTTTAACAGAGAAAGAGAAAAATAAACTTTAACAGAACTTTGTTATTATTGATTGAACTATACAGTGTATTCATAAAGAGACTCAATATATATATACACTAGTTCCTTGAACTTCAAGGCAAGGTGTTTCCTAACTGATTACAGTTTTGTAATACACAAGTAATACTGAAGACAATAAACTCTTAATAGAGAAACTTCTGTGTACAACTTTGGGTCACGTTGGACATGTACGGAATGTTGTGTTAACATCGATGGATCACCTTGGCATTGTGAAATACTCTGGAAATGGCCGGGAGGTATCATACTTCTTTTGATAAATTACTTTCTCTTAGTAAGCATAAAAGTTATATGATCCATGAACTTTGGACTATTGCTGCTTTTATGGCTCACCAGGAAGAACTGTGCTTTGATGACTATGTGCCTGACACTCTGACAGTACTAGAGCCTTACAAAGAGTGTTGTTTGTAAACTCATGACTTTGAAGTAAGATTTAAATTGGTTATGCATAATTCACCCTATGATCTGCACATTTTAAATGCATTTGGCATAGCATGCAATAAGGTGAAATATGTCAGTGTTAGAATGCTATTTTAGATTGCCTGTTGATGATGCTATTTTGATTTGTTATGATGGGCATCAGGGGGTAATTCAAGAGTATCACGATATAGTTTTGTAGTTTGAATTACCATTGGTGAATTCGTAATGGCAGAATCAGGTGGGAAGGGTGTTTCAAAAAACTTTATGGCCTAGGTGATAGATACTATTCATGCACTGGAATGGGCAGTGGATAATCATAAGTACAAGATCATTATTCATTCTAACTCAAATGCTTCTATTTAGTATTTAAGGCTTTTATGAGTCATAAACTAGCTTGGGATTTTTCTGAGTAGGTGGAAACGTATCTGTTATAGTCTACAGGAACTTCATCTTAGACATGCCTTTCGTTAAGTGAATTTTTCAGCTGATTTTTTTACCATGAAGGGTGTGCATTTGCAATGTGGCAGGTCTTACATTTTGAATCCATTCCTGGCAATCTCATGAGAATGAAAGTTCCTGATAAAGTGTATTACAGGTTTAGTCAAGCTTAGAACATGTTGTCTTATTAAATTTTTGTTTGTGGCACATGTTGTCCCTGTTTTTAGTTTAGTGGTTTAGTTTTTCTTTTCGGGATCTTCTGAGTTTCTTTTCTCTACTTAATTTATTTCCTTTTTAGCACATGTATGCATTTTTTTTGAACCCAACCAGTCGACCGTTAAGGAGGCGATAGTTATAAGATCCTACGGATATGTCCGTACATACTAGGCGACCGTCAAAATGATGTAATCAACTATTTCCTCAAAGCCGGGAATTTACGAACAAAAGTTTTGTCGGGAGCCAATTAGAATTTATTAAACATGCACAGAATTCATTTACTTAATTGGAAATGTCGTCCGATTCATTTTATGTAGATATCACTGACTTTGGAAATCCTCTATGGGTTCCTTATTCCCATGCAAAATAAATTACTAAATTTCAAAATATAAAAAGACACGATGATTAGTGTCTTCCTCGGTAAATAGGTTTACTTATATCTTTTAGTTTATATCACTTCCCTTTCAGCGGGTCTAAGCAGAACTCCCCAAAACTCTAAACTTTTTCTTAGCGTTTACGAGAAAAAGGATAGCATGTTTTGCTTAACAACATATTTAGAGACTTGAGAACTGTAAATAGAAGTCAGTTAGCTAAATATATGCCGTAACAGGCCACAGATACATGGAAAAAATTCTGATCAGATGGTGGTCGGTGATAATATATTTAGTTCACCATTCTATTACAACTTAAACACGGATTATCACTGAGTAACTAATTATTACTTCAAAAACATTTTGGGAAAAAAAATGAAACGATCGGGTTATTTAAAGAGAATCCCATTTGTATTATAATGGGGAGGTTAGAAGAGAATCCGAGTATTTATCGCGACAGTTGGTGAAGAGAATCCGAGTATTTATCGCGAGGTTATAATTTCAAATACACTGGAAAAACAAATACAAATTTCCACTGCTGAAATGAGTTGATAACATATTAATAAATTAATTGGTGTTTAGAATTATTTAGTGCCCCAGGTTAAAATAGTGCGAAACGGCACGGGTCATTCCCTAGTCCACTATATATATACACTAAAGTTTTATGAAGATTTCTAGAAAAATGAATCAGTTGTCTTCTGTTTTTTGTTAAAATCAATATCACACTGAACTAATTTTTCTTATCGTAAGAATTTCTAGTGTTGTTTCTCATAGCCTAGTGAGAAATTATTTAATGTGATTGTCGCTTTAACAACCTAGTTTTGTGAAGGGGATCTATTGTAGAACTTTCATCATCTTTTTTCCCATCTTTATCAGTTCTCATAATGCTCTCAATTATTTCTTCATCAGTCAACAATTGCGTAACTTCATTTTCTTCCAGATATTCACGACATATTGACATTCACTGGATTGCGATAACCCAACTTTTCGATCAAATTTTGCAAGTCTTGACTGATACCGCCGTCTAACTGTTCATCCGAATTGTCTAAACCTATGTTATTTGTTGATCAAAGTTAAATTTATCTATAAGTTAAATAAGATATTAATAAACCTGGCTAAATTGGGGCCCATGCCACTTATTTGGGGCCTGCTACTAGATGACAAAAATGGTCATCAGAAATAACTTTCACACACCCCTTATCCAACAATTACCTAAGTACCTATTTTACCCCTGATTAATTAGCATTAGTTAATCGTATTAGGTGTTAATTATGTTTTAGATGTGAGATCAACTAATGTTAAAGAGTTCTTCAAAACATCAAACAACTTAATTTTTTTGATTTTTTTTTTCGTAAACAGTACCTAGAATCGATTTACGTTCATGCACTTGTAAACCGATTCTGGGTTGGTGTTTCCAAAATTAACAGAGGACTTCCATAATCGGTTGACGTTGGCATATGTATAATCCGATTATCAAAATCGGGGTTTTCTGTGACATGTATAAACCGAATGTTGTCTTTCATAAGATTTTTTTTTTCATTCATTTCATTATTGTAGGATGCATTTAGCACATGCACCAAGCCTTTAAACCCCTAGGCGACCCTAGTGGACGAGTTGTAGTCTCATGAGGGTTTACATAGAGATCTACCCACAAAACCTACACAAAAACTTCTAAAACCATCAATCTTCATCGGAGGAATCCGAGTCGGATTCACCCACCATCATCATCTCCGGGGCATACTCCGGGATTTTGGAAACCATGAAGTGATAGCTTGCATCGAATGCGAATGCTTCCCCCTTTTCCTCCAAGTAGCGCGCTTTCACGGCTTCATGCTACAAAATCACAACGCAAACTTACTTTGTTAGTGGTGTTTAGTAGGAAGATCAAACAACTTGGATTACGTAAAATAAACCACAAAAACACTTACAAATTGTTTAATGGAGTAGCTAAAGTGGCTAGCGTTCAAAATCCGTTTTTGGATAGCTAAAAAAGCAAGTATCGCATTTTCGATGACTAGGTGCTTATCATGGACTTGTTGAACACTTCTACCATTAGGATTCCCAAAATCTTGCCTATATTTTTTATGCACCTTTGTCCAAAAGGTTTCGGCATCTACCCTTATGGAGGACTGATTTTTAATTCGAGTTTCGGCGTACCATGCTTTGGTGATGGATAGATCTTCATTTGAATCAAATGATGTTATTTCTTGTATGTGGAGGTATGAAATGAGTAGTTTTGGAGTATACAGAGTGAAAGGGAATATAATGAGCAATTTTGGGCCAAATGGGGTCCAAGGATGAGTTCTCTATATATAGACAAAGTCCCTAACGGTTGTTTTTTTTTTGAAAAAAAGTGAAATAATTTGAAATAATCGTTCTTCTCGAAGGTCTGTAAAATCCGATTGTATTTTTATGCCACCAGGAATCGTTCTTTCTTGTGACCAACATAAACCGATTAAAAACATGTAAAAAAATTGAATTTTCACTGACACTAATCGGTTTATATAGATGCATATGTGATCTGATTGTAGCTTGAAAAACATATAAGAAAAACAACATTTCTAAGGCATGAAGAATCGGATTATACTTACCCCACACATAAACCGATTCCTTTATGGAACCTAGACAATCGGTTTATGTTGACATATCGAGTAGCCCGGTTGCTGGCATGTGTTCAGGAAACAGAATTATTGAGCATGCATAAACTTGTTTGATACACATAATTATAATTAAAACTTTAAGTTCATTAAGTTCAACACCATGATCATCAAAAATACAAATCTTAACCATCCCAAAAGAGTGTTAAAAACTTAAAACAACCATAAGTCTTATAAACTTAAACTTTTAATATCTAAAACTTAAACTTAAAAACTTAAAGAGCAGGAGCAGCAGCACCACCGGGAGCATTTGTAGCAGCAGCAGCACCACCATCAGCAGGAGCAGCACAGCAGCATCAGCAGCAGCACCACCATCAAGAGCAGCAGCTTCTGCTTCATCCATGGCTTGATATTGAGCCATTTCTTCCACATAGCTTCCATAAATCCATGGCGATCCCTCTCAGCTGAAATCATGTCTCTCCTTCTCCTAGTGAACCTCATGACCTAATAAAGCTCTTCTAGTGCAAGCTTGTCTATCAATGCGAGGGCTTGTTCAAGACGGGTCTCACGCCCAAAAGCAAACTTATAGAGGCTTCTTTCTAGCACTGGTTCTGGTTCCCTAAGAATATCCTCCAAGGTGAGCACTCGAGTGTAAAACGCTAGGTGCCCGAAGTCCATATCATTAAAAAAAAAAATCAAGTTAACAATCGGTACATAACTAAACATATGTAATCCGATTCTCAACAACAAAACACACAGGAATGTCAAACATAAACAATCGGTTTATGTGATACATATATAAAAACCGATTATAGAAAGGAATCTAAAGAGACAATCTTAATCGGTAAATTAACAAGCACATAAAACCCGATTATGGGATCGCATAGTTTTTAAAAAAAAATGTACCCCGAATCGGATTATGCTAATGCACTTATTTACCGGTTCTGGTGATAGTCTTATCATATTTCGTTTCTAAACCTAGAATCGGTTGATGTTAATCATCATATAAACTGATTACTCTGCATGCTCTTCATGGCCGAAGAACAAAATCCAGAATCGGTTTATTCGATATGTCAACATAAACCGATGCTGGGTGTAATCAAAAGTTTTGATTTTCGAAAATCGAAGATTTAAACATGTAAATCAATGAAAAAATGCGAATCATAGAATGGGTTGATGGAGATTTACCTTTTTCTTGGTTTGATCGAAGATTGTTGAAGAAGAGGATCAAAAAAAAAATTGATTAGGGTTTTGAGAATTTGGAAAGATTAGGATGAAGATAGAAAGTTTTGTAGGTTTAGGTTTTTTATGTTTTTGGATTTACTGAAAATTGAAAGATTAGTATTTATATGAGATTGTTTTAGGAATTAATGTGGGGGTAAATTAGTATTTTTGAGAAGTTTGGTAGCCCATAGCAATTTGGTGGAGTGGAAATGGAAATTTGATAGGCCCCAAATAAGTGGCATAGGCCCCAATTTAGCCAGGTTAATTAATATATAAATTATTAATTATTAATTTATCGGTTAATTAATATCTCGCTTAATTAATAAATTTTGGTGGTCCCAACAACATTAATTTATGGAGTTTCTACTGTAGTCCATTATTACTTTTTTTGTCTCTCTCTTGATAGTTTAGAGAAATAAGAAGAAAAAAAATCAATTCAATTTTTTTTAAAAAATAATTGATTATGATAATTTTTAAAAACACATTTCTTGTATTTATGATTATAATGAGTTCTTTTATTTATGATTAAAATAATCAATTATTATAAATTTTAACAAACACCCATATAATGGTTACCAAATCCATCGATTATGTTGTCACCATTAGTCTATGTATCAACAAATATCCGTCGATTTTTTGTGTTCTTCGTCCATGAAAAACAGCAACCCAGAATCGGCATACATGTGTCATCGTATCCGCCGATTCTGAATTGGTGTTCTTCAAAAAGTAAAAAAATCAAATTTCCTCCGACTTTTTCATGTTTGGAAGTTTCATTAAAATTAATTAATCTCACGACTAACAAAGTTAATTAACAACTAACACATTTAATCAACACTAATTAATTAGGAAAAACACATTACCCATTAACAAAAATAGGTGGAGAAGTCATTTTTTAAATTACTTCAAAACAATCATATTTTAACTTATTGAATAGGGCCTCAAATAGTTGAAGTGGGCCTCAAACTTGCCGGGAGAAAATAAGTTCCACATTCTACAAGCAGATTTGCTTGCATCACAAGGAGCTTCTTCAACCTAGGGACATTAAAGTACAAATCACCCAACTGTAAAATTGTTAGCAGGACTACGGTAAGAAAACGAATTTTGTTTGGGAAACTTAGGCTAAGGCACCCATGGATTACCTATAATATCAAGCCCTTAATTAAAAGAAGTTTAAATCTAGACCCCGAAATATTAAAAAACGTTGATACCCTTATGCATATTGTCAAGCCCATAATTAAATAAAATTTAAATTTAGGCCCAATATTATTAAAATATATTGTGATGATGTTCCAACCAACTCCGACCACCATCGCCGCCAATCACCTCCGACCACCACCGTCAAACCACCTCCGACAGCCACCTCCGAACACCACCACCACCAACCACCACCGTCATACCACCTGCGACCACCACCGCCAGCCACCTCCGACCACCACCGCCACCAATCACCTCCGACCACCACCATTAGCCACCTCAGACCACCACAAACCACCTCCGACCACCACCGCCACCAACCACCTCCGACCACCACCGCCACCAACCACCTCTGACCACCACCGTTAGCCACCACCGACCACCACCAACATATGGATGTGTTACACATTCATATTACATGTGTAATGCAAAGTTACACTTGTATATAGATGTGTACTCAGTATTACACATGCGTATGGCATGTGTAATTAAAAGTTACATATGCATATGGATGTGTATTCATTAATTATACACATGTGTAATGATAATTTACACATGCATATGCCTTGTTTAGTCCACAATTACACATGCCATAACAGTTGCACATCAAAAGAAACATACAAAAGTTACATGTATTAACCTTAATATTTATTTACAATAATTTCTCCGTCTATCAGTTATAGTAATTAGTTGTTATTGATATCAATACATGAGTTAAAGCACTTGATATGCAAAACAAAATCCTAGAAATGAGCCACCACATCCTATAATAGAACGGTTCCTATCCATTCTTGCCTTCCTCGATACCAAAATGCTTGCATATCTGCAACATTCGTACAGCAAGAGCTTCAAAAGTGATACATACACTAAGATAGGGTAACTGAGTATGAAAAAGATGGATAAAGTTAATTTGGCCAAGTGTGTCATGTATTCATGATAAACGTGCCACAAAACTGCTATATTTATAGCAAAATAACACACACAAAAAATGAAGTTACCTAGCCTTCAGCAATTTCAAACTTTTTATGGCTATCATCCATAATAAAAGAACAGGATTCAAACTTCTTATGGCTATCATCTAAACCGCAAATCAAACTGCAGATTCAATGGATTGGTTTCACATGAACAACATTCTTGGTTTAGTTTAAATATGTCAATATATCTCATGATATCAATTGCCAAAGCTAGTCTATCAGTCAAGTCCTAGTAATTTGCTTGTATAAGTTTCAGACGAAATAAACCAAAGGTACTGGCATTTAAAAATCGAAATACAAACCTTGATCCTTGTACTTCTGATACTATTGAGCAAGCTCTGTGTAGTTTGAGGTAGCTAGTCAATCCACTACAAAAAAACAATTCAACAACAAATAAAGCAATCAAAATTATTGCCAGCATCATTCAATATTTTCCATCATACACTGACCATAAATGAACCAAGAACCATATAGAGACATATCATTGTGTAAGCTTACACCAGCTGACTTGTGTAACTGAGAGTTACACATGCATATATCATGTGTAATTAGGAGATACACATGCATCTGACTTGTATAACTTCCAGTAACACATGCATATGACTAGTGTAACTAGGAGTTACACATGCATATGGCTAGTAGTAATGGATAGATGGATAAATTCAATCAAATATGAGATGATGATCAGATTTGCAAAGTAATTAATCAAATGCACAAAAGATGAACACATGCATACCTAACTTCATCAGTGAAAGCACCTTCTTTCTTCACCCAGCAAGCAGCCACTTGAATCTCAGGATACAATGAACTTTTAGCCGAGGTAAGGAACACAAATGGAGGACTGACCACAACCTGTGTACAAAAAACATTCCCAACTACATTTAAATACTTCTAATCCATAGGAATATCACATGTAATTAGCATATTCACAACATTATCAATACATCCAATCACCAACAAAATCTATGGATGCAATTTCAGCACCATTAGTGAGTCAACAATCTTTTTCACTTGGTCCTCAACTCCATTCTGAAATTCCATAATTACTCAATTATGAAGTCCACCTCCTAGTCCTCATTTCATCATTTATGCGCCAACTCCATTTCCAGAGAGATCATCCTATAAAAATACCACAAATAAGCAGTCATTTTTATTGAGTTATTGGCAACCTGAAGAATAACAAAAATCAATAAGATTTTATGAGATTAAAAAGAATAATACACACAACAATGTATAACCAGTTTTACATGCACTTGACCAGTGTAAATAGGAGTTACACATGTATATGACTAGTGTAAAACAGACATGCTAATTGAAAGAAAAAAACAGACTCAAAACTAGAAGAAGTTATATTCATATGTAACTGCGAGTTACACATGCTAATTGGATGTGTAGAACCAAGTTACACATGCAAATTGGGTGTGTATACGAAAGTTACACATGTTAACTGAAAGCAAAAACAGACTCAAAACTGGAAGAAGTTATATTGATGTGTAACTGCGAGTTACACATGCTAATTGGATGTGTAGAAGCGAGTTACACATGCAAATTGGGTGTGTAGCTAGACGTAAGATACACATATTGTATATCATCACATAACAAATAAAACGAAAAAACAACTTCACTATCAGATTCAAAACATAGATGTTAATGAAAAAAAATCATGGAGAGAGTTTGAGAATCATGATGTTGAAGATGATGATTAGTAGTAGGAGTAGTTACCATGAAGAAGGAGTTTGGGGATTGTACCAAACGCTTGAACTTGTGACTCCTCTATATCATTTGAGAGAACCTACAACACACAACAACACGGATCTGTATCATCAGATTGAATCTGAACCTGATTGCTTTTAATTAAACAAAATTGAAACGAGATTTTTCCTTTCACACTAAAATCAAATTGAAACACCAGTGAAATTTCACTGAAACCATACTAAAACAACCTGAATAAGATTAAAAAAACATAGATCTATCTTGTATAACCAGAGAAATCAAAACTCGCATCTATTAGCAAATCAAAGACGAAATCCAAACAAAAATAACGAAATCAAGATAACTACATCAAAAACAGTATGAACTCAAAATATTGCATCAAAATTTGTTATCGCTTCAAACAGATTTTCTCCCTCTAATAACAAACATGCAGATGATTTATCATCGTTTTTCTAGATCTAAAAGAGCAGATGAAAAATGAAATCAGTGAAAGAAAAATAAACGTAGATGAATCTTGTTTGCAGGTCGATTTGATTTTAGAGATGAATCTTCAGATGCAGATGATCTTCTTTGGTTATAATCGCATCAAACAGATCTTCTTATCTAAAACTTCTTCACCATTGTTGCAGTAGAAGATCTAAAAGAAGAAGATGAAAATGAATCTGAGAAAACCCTAAAAGTTTTTTCTCTGCAACCGAGAGAGAGAGAGAGATGAGAGAGAAAGAAAATGGAGAAATGAATGGATCTTATGATTTTTCTCTTGTATATATTGTAAAGGATAAATTTGACATTACGAAAATGTCACTTTATTATCAAACCCTGAAAATAAAAAAATTGGGCCTTGAAATATCAAAATGTGAAAGAATGAAGTTGATAGAGAAGGATCTTTGTGGGGCTTCTATATGTTGAACCCATATAGTAGGGGAATTATAGTATTTTTCACAATTTTTGTTATCCTGAAAGAAAAAAAACTAGCTCTTGCCACTTGCACACAAGCTGAACTTGTTTACAGACTCTTCTCGTGGCCTCTTGCACCAAATTCTCCACTTTTGCTGCGTTCCAAACCCAATGTCACTCTTCTTCCCTGCCTATAGAGAACTTTTGCCTCAGTAACTTAGTAGAACAGAAGAAAGAGAACAGCATCTCAAGAGAACATCCGGAGGAAGCGGCTATGCCATCGGATTGACATCTAGGTGATGCTGCAATATATTTAACACCAACAAATAGAAAGGAATAAGCTTCCTTTTACAAATCAAGAAAGCAGCTACGAGTTGAGAGAATCTTGTACAAATGTAGGTTCCAGATTTTGGTATCATGGTGATAGGTTTGAATGTTTGTACTGAGTGGATTAGATGAGTTAACTTGCCGAACGCATAATACAGACCCTAAAACACATACAAGATGGTATAAAACTTGTCGCCTTGGTCTGAGATTGCCAAATACAGAACCGAGATAACCAAATTAAGGGCCGAGACGCATGAGAAGCTTGCTTATTGGGTTCAGGGGAAAACAAAACCTAATTGGCTAGTTGACTTGGACCATAGCTCACCACTGTTAGATTAGCACCGGCATGAACTCAATTCTATTACATTAAACTAGCTAAGTGAAGGCACATGAATCGACTTGATGCAAGATATGACTCTAAAGCGAGCTCTAAAAGATATAGTGGACACAAAACGGTGGGCAGCAAACAGTTAAAAAGAGGAATGAACACCTCTAAAATTAGAAGGTACTCACCAAAGCAGAGAAAATAATGATATTTGGCTTCATACCAGAGGCTTCAAACCTTAATTACTTCGCCACAGTAATTTGGAGCAAACAGTACAGTACTAAGTTTACCACCATGCTCAATTTCATCTCCTTCATCCCTCACTTCATGAGATAGAAACAATACATATGTGAGGGTAAGTGTGTGCTTTTTAGGAGCTGGTAAGATAAGAAATGAGGGACTTAAGAATAGCAACAGCATGAGGTAGTAAAATACCTAAGTTGTTCTCTCGCAAGAATCTCGTTGTGATGTTATCACCAAAAGAAAGACCTACATCTCATTTGCTGGGGCCTCCAGCAGGAAGAGATTGTGGATCACTATAAGCAGTTCACACATCAAACCTGAGGAAATACATGTAAAATGCATATCTCTATACACCTCGAGCATTTAAATGCAATACACCTCATTTGGAATAAAGGATTCAAGACAAGAGAAAGAAGATCAAGAAGCGAGCACGTTGTTTTGTATTTTATTTTCTTGTGTTTTCCAATTACAAGAGGACTCCTATATAGAGGAGTTTTGTTACAAAAGATATTATGCGATATCCTAACAAAGGTAAATATCTTTATATCTAGGTAAGTGAATAATTACAATATATACGAGAATATACATCTAATACCCCCTCAAGTTGGAGCATGAAGAGTCAAAATGCCCAACTTGAGAAGAAGAGTTTGAAACTGCTGACGTCCCAAAGCTTTAGTCAAAATATCAGCTAACTGAGAAGTAGTATGAATATAAGATGGAACAATAGTACCTCGTAGTATTTCATCACGCACAAAGTGACAATCAATCTCGATATGCTTCGTACGCTCATGAAAGACCGGATTATTAGCAATATGCAACGCAGCTTAACTATCACAGTGAATCGAAACTGGTTTTGGATGTCCTATACCAAGACTTCGAAGCAATCCTTTTAACCATATAATCTCACAAGTTGTTGAAGCCAAGGCACGATATTCTGCTTCAGCTGAGGAGCGAGAAACTATTGTTTGCTTCTTCGTTTTCCAAGATATAGAAGAACCTCCGAGAAAAACGAAGTGTGATGTAAGTGAACGACGACTAAGTGGACAACTAGCCCAATCTGCATCACAATAAGCGTCAAGAACTAAGTTTGAATCAGCCCGAAGTAAAATACCTTGTCCAGGACTAGATTTCAAATAGTGAACAACTCGAAGTGCAGCATCCCACTGGGATTGAGTTGGATGTTGCATAAACTGAGACAAAATATGAACAGAGTAACACAGATCCGGACGTGTAATATTTAGATAAATCAGTCGCCCCACCAACCGTCTATAACGAGCAAGATCAGTCATGGGCGTGTCTGATGCAAGAGCTAGCCGATGGTTCTCCTTCATTGGAACACTAGCTGGCTTAGATCCAAGAAGACCTATTTCTGTCAAAATATCTAGAGCATATTTACGCTGGCAAAGAAAAATCCCTTTGGAACTTCTGGCTACCTCAATACCAAGGAAATATTTTAATTTTCCCAAGTCCTTCATATGAAAACATCTGCTGAGATATGCTTGAAATTCGCAAATGGCAGCTCTATTATTGCCAACAATAACAAGATCATCCACATACACAAGAACATACATTATAATATTTCCCTTGCGATAGATAAATAACGAGTGGTCTGAAGCACTGGTAGAGAAACCATATGTACGCAAAGCAGTTGCTAACTTTGCATACCAACACCGGGGAGCCTGTCGTAAACCATATAGAGACTTACGAAGTTTACAAACTTTGCCCGAAAAACCATTACTGAAACCAGGGGGAAGTCGCATAAATACCTCTTCATTTAAATCACCATGAAGAAACGCATTGTGGACATCAATTTGAAATAACTCCTAGTTATTGATGGCAGCAACAGCAAGAAGAGTTCGTACAGTAACCATTTTTACTGTGGGAGCGAAAGTCTCGGTGAAATCAATTCCTTCTTTTTGATGATTACCAAAGACAACTAATCTAGCTTTGTAACGCTCAACAGTGCCATCAGATTTCAGCTTAATCCGGTAAACCCACATACAACCAATTGCAGATTTGTTAGAAGGTAGATCTTCAATTGTCCATGTGTCATTGGAAACTAGTGCATCAATTTCTTCCTTCATTGCTTTGCGCCATTTCGGATCACCCATAGCTTCCTTGAATGAAGTGGGTTCAACATCATTCGAAATAGCTGCAACAAAAGTACGATGTGCTACAGAAAAAGCATTACAATTCACATAATGTGTTATAGGATAGGGAGTACCTGAGGACTTGAATGGTATAAGTGAAGCTTCAAGGGGAACCAAGGTCGTGTTAGTCTTCTTAGGAACACCCTCCCATCGAATAAAATCCTTGTGCCGAACGTTATCAAATTTGGTATGTTTACCCCATCCCAATTCCTCATCAGACAGAGTTACGGTGTATGGAGAAGCAGTAGACGCTGCTAAGTCAAAAGCATCTTCAACGGGACGTACATCAATCATAGCAGGCTCTGACTGAGGAAGCGCATGTACGTCCGCATCATTTGTGCTGTTTACTGTGGTCTGTACAGTTTCCTGGAGTGCTGATAGACTACCTGAACCACTCCGTTGAAGTGCACTGTCGCCAGAAGATGTGGTAGCAGCTGAAGAAGAACCAGTAGAGGCGATCATGTTACTGCAGTCGGCCTCAAAGTGGACAGCAGACATATCCCTATATGCTGTTCCAACAGCCTCATCGAGATACAACGAGTGCAGTCGCATAAGTTCGTTGTTGTCGGCTAAAGGAAAAGTGTCTTCAAGAAACTGTACGTCTCGTGACTGAAAGTATTGACCTGTATCGAGATCAAAAAAGTTCCATACTTTCTTTCCAAATGGATAACCAAGAAAAATACAACGACGACTTCGACTATCAAATTTATCGTGAGGACTAAGATTTTTCGCATAACAAAGACATCCAAACACTCTAATAGAGTTAAGAGTTGGAGCTGAACCATAGAGAAGTTCAAATGGTGTCTTGAAATTAAGCACGCGAGAAGGAGTTCTATTGATCAAATATGCAGCGGGTAGCACACATTCACCCCAAAAATCAATTGGTAAACAAGCTTGAAAACGTAAAGCACGAGCAACATTGAGGATATGACGATGCTTCCTTTCCACTCTAGCATTTTGTTGTGGTGTCTTAACAACAGAGGTTTGATAAACAATACCATTCTTTCGAAAATAAGAAAGTAGACCTTTAAAATCAGTCCCGTTATCACTACGTAGAATCTTAACTTTCCTTGTAAACTGGCGTTCAATCAACGCAAAAAAAAATTGTTATCAAAGTAGGCACCTCATCTTTGGTTTTCATCAAATATACCCAAACACATCTAGAAAAATCATCCACAATAGTTAAAAAAATATCTCGAGTTACAGGCACGATTTGCACGATAAGGGCCCCAAACATCACAATGGATTAACTCAAACAAATCAGCTGCTTTATTATCACTCAACGGAAATAAATTACGAGTTTGCTTGGATCTATGACAGACTTCACAAGCATGGAAATCAAACTGACTATTAATGCTACTGACTTGAGGTAGAAACTTCAATGCTTGTATAGAAGGATGTCCAAGCCGTTTATACCATAATTCTGTAGTAGCCTTTTCTAACACGACGTTAACACGAGCTGGTCCCCCGTTATCAAGCAATAAAGCCCATCGGTGAGCTTACCCATACCAATCTTCGTCCTCAAGGTGTGGTCCTGTATAACACATTCAGAATTAGTGAATTGAATACTTATAGTATGCTTCTTTGCACGATTAGCATGCGGTGAATAAAAAAATTGAGACACGGATATGAGATTACAAGTAAACTTTGGAACAAACAGCACATTATGCAAAACAAGAGAGTCATTCTACTTCACAGTCCCAATTTTTGTCGCCTCTATACTTACACCATTAGGCAGACCAACTTGAATAGGGAAAATAACACGACAAGATTCAAACAAAGTGTCATCGCAACAGACATGATTGGAGGCTCCCGTGTCAACAATCCAGGTATGACCACTCTTACCATTTAGACGAACGTGATTTGTAGTGGCTGAGACTTCACCAAAGATGGCATTCGCCTTAGTTGGTGGTTGATTACTGAAAGATGGTGACTCGGTTTTGGTATGAGCCGCAGGCAGGCGTCTTGGTTGGCGACCATCTGGATAACCATGCTTCTCCCAACAGCGATCCTCAAGATGTCCATTGTGACCACAGTAAGTACATTTCAATGGAGGTTTGGCCCCTCCGGTTTTGGAACCTTGTGGCCTATGTCCGTGAACAACGAAGGCCATTGGAGTGGTTGTATCCATCCTTTTTTGAGTATATAACTTCAGTTCTTCCTCTTGTATGAGACGAGAATATACAGTATGTAGAGAAGGAAGTGGTTCGGTGCCCGAAATACTAGAACGTGTATTAGCATAATAGGGTTCGAGACCCATTAGGAGTTCACGTACCTGATCATTATTACACCGATTACGAAGAAGCACATTCAAACCACAGGTACAACCGGAGCAAGAACAGGAGGGTAGAGCATCAAAATCATTTATGTCATCCCAAAGTTTCTTCAACCTCCCGTAATAATCTTGAATGGAATCTCCATCCTTTTGTTTGCAATCAGCAACATCGGATTTGAGTTGATAGATTTTTATTCCATTCCCTAGAGAAAAACGAAGCCTAATATCCTCCCATAAATTATATGCAATATCATGATAGGAAATTGAAGACCGAAGAACTGGATCAATCGTGTTAAATATCCAAGCAACAATCATAAAGTTGACAATCCACCAATCATCTAAATCAGGAGAATCAGCAGGAGGTATAGAAACTTTACCATTAATGAAACCGAGTTCCCTTTTCGCACCCAGTGAAATACGAAACCCTTTAGCCCATTCTTCATAGTTCGATCCTCTGAAAACTACATGTGTGATGATAGTTCCCGGTCCATCGTTTGAAGCTAGAGCATATAATGGATTATGATTTTGAGGTGAAGAAGAGGAAGATTTATTCAAATCGCTATTCAAATCGCCACCCATATATACGAAAAACAACTGGCTCACGATACCATAAAGGATTCAAGACAAGAGAAAAAAGATCAAGAAGCGAGCACGTTGTTTTGTGTTTTATTTTCTTGTGTTTTCCAATTACAAGAGGGCTCCTATATAGAGGAGTTTTGTTACAAAAGATATTATGCGATATCCTAACAAAGGTAAATATCTCTATATCTAGGTAAGTGAATAATTACAATATATACGAGAATATACATCTAATATGGAAAGTGCCATTTAATAATTTCCTATCGAGCTTTGCGCAGCCAACTGAGATAATATTTTTATTCAATCAATATCTGCTCATCACAGTATCAGTCAACTGAAACCTGATCCCCGAACCGCAATGCGTGACAACATCCAGCCTGAAATTACACACAAGTCAGCTTCCGAAATAAGATATGTTGAGAAACCTAGTGATTAAATATAGAAGTTTGGTGAAAAAGAAACTTGCAAACATCAACAGGCAAAAACAGTTGCATACATTCAATACAAGCGACAAAAAAAGGAAAATAGCCATCACAAGTCTCTTTACCTTCCTCCCCAGGTTCACAAAACTGATGAATTTTCCTAATGTCAGAAAGTTTCATCCCATCAACACTAAAATAACATCCACAAACGATGAAATCACTGCCACTCAAGACATGTGCTAAGGGTAAAGAACAGAACACTTCGGAAAGTGTTCAACAAATGCCCCACTCGACTTCGATTTAACCTCGCCTTCAAAACCATAAATCTTTCTCATGATTCCCACTAGCTAGATACATACCTAAGCTTAACAAATAAATAGTAGCTAATACAGTGGATACGAGTCACGACTGACAGAGGACCTAACCACCTTCAGGTAAGAATAAATGAAATCATACAAGATTGGATTCTTCTTTATAAAATAATACGTAATCCTCGATAATGAAAACAACTCTTCAAGCTTCTGGCTTTAACTAAAAAATAGAAACTTGTGCTTAAACTTCAAACTTGACTTGAGTAGAATGGTGTAAGAATGGCCTTAAGAGAAAAAAGACCCTCTGTCGACAAAGTCACTATGAAATAACTACGGATTTTCTTCTGAACATGACCATTCAGCTTAAATATGATCACAGATCATAGAACTGCAAGTTTGTCAAAAGATAAGTTAGAAATCCTAAGAATCAAAGATGATTAAAACAAACAAATCCATATATTTGGATGATGACCCAAAACGAATTCACATCCAGGTAATCTCGACTAATTCTTATAACTGACCTGTTATAGAAATATTTCTGATGGTTAAATGAATCTATATCAGAGCAGACGAGTCATGACCTTTTCGAACAGTAGTCTTGGACCATCATAAACCGAGTACTTAAAATCAAATGAAAAACTCATGCTAAATTGCAGTTTGGTACGGAAACATAAAGACATAAGCCTTAAAAATGGAAACATAAAGACATAACCCTGAAAATTGAACTTAGATGTAAAAGGCATAAACGAACCTACTTTATATGTCTGAGTTGAGAAAATCGAGTTGATAGAGTACAGTTGCTGGATTTTCTTCTAGCAAAATACGAACAATTAGACATCTAACCTTCACCTTCTAACGTAGAGCTGTAACTTCTGGCGAACCCACCCTGGAAAAGGCGATAAAGAAGGAGTTGTGGGATACTGTAAGCTTTCAGTTGACGATATTCCCATGAGATTAATCAATTTTCAGATAAGACATACAATTTATTCGAAAGAACATGTCATGTATAGTGATGTTATGCTCATTTTAGAACTATCAAACTGATTAATTAGAACATTTTTTCTGTCTCTCTTCTTTCTTTTGTTCCAGGTATTCAATATGTACTATATAACCGACCAAATAAAAAATCCATATCACTCTAATAGTCTGGAAATCTAATCAAGTATGTGACTAGATGTGTATATCTAGTCAAGCTGTGTACTAGTGACAAGATATACATATCTGGTTATCTAAATATGTAGGCTTCAAATGGAAGGTTTACATGGTAGGCAAAAAAGAAGAAGTGGCAGATTGAAACTTTCTCGTCGACTACAGCCATGGTTGTGAAAAAAACGACAGTAGAGGTTAATGCCTTTACCCCTTTATTTGTGTAAATAGCTTGTTTTAGTGAATAAATTGCTCAGTGGCCAAGTTATATAAATCATGTGAGTGAGATGCCTTGGCCCTGCACAAAAGAGCTCATTCAGAAATTTACAGAAGTTGATTAAAGTGAAAAAATATTTAATATTTTAATATATCGTCTTCTTCCTATAATCAAAATATAAAAAAGGGGAAAACCTAACGCACGCTCAAGTGAAAAACAGCTAACCAGCTATGATGAACATAGTGAACATCCACAAGGATGTACTATTTAAGTGTTGCAATCAAAATATCTCTTTAACTTCACTGAAGGCGAGATTTAGAATTTAGAACAAACCTCTAAAGAGTTTTCAAAGTCTGGAACAACTTGATGAAATTTATTTCTAGAACCAGAGATGCATAACCCCATTTTCCAATTTCATTTTACGGCTGGTAGAAAAGAAACAAAAACTGAAAATCTGGAAATGCATTCTGAAACAACGCTACAACAATTATAACAGCATCCAATTGTCAAATAAGTAATACAGGGAGCATGATGGTGTGGCACATTAATGCTAATGGGTACTTATGTCCTAGAAGGCCTCAGTGATCAGCAAGTCCTCTTGTATTGCCACTAAAGAAGCATCGAAGCGTGCTTGGCCACCTTGTATGTTCGAAATTAGACCTTATGGAATTACAGCGACATGACAAAAGATATAAAAAAGATTCATGGTGAACTTAAAGCGGAAACAAAGAAGAAAGAAGGTAAACTGCATGATGGAACGGAAATAATGCCATGATACAAGAGTGAAAGCACACTCAAATAACATCAAATGATGCAGGGGTATTTTATGTCTATTATCTGTATTTAGGATTTACTAGTTTCCCATTATATAGAAGGGTGTCTCGGTCCACAATTAGTATTGTTTTTCTTGTCATAGCGTTTTATGCTAGGTTATTAACCTCAGGGCCAACAAGCCCTAGTTCACCGCGATGGTAGGTAGAGGTATAGTTTGTGGTAAGAATGTGTAAACACAACAGTTATAGATGAGCTTCGAACCGAGGGAAGAACATGTTGCAGATGGTTAGAAAGCTGGAGCAACAGGGACGTGTGGACTCCGGAATGGAGGTACGTCCAATGCAACCCTTTAGATTCACTGAAAGGAGTATCTGAAGCAGATGGACACCCAGAAGTAAATAAAAATCTTTTTCATGGACCTGTTGTTCATGAGAAACGCTCTTCTCTGTAAATGAGAATGAAAAGGTGGAGTTATTGTGGATTGTAACATACCACCAGTCCTCGATCCTTACCCAAATGATGGGGATGATGTTTTGCCAAAAGCAGTTTGGGAAGACACGACATCATCCTTATCTTCCGGGCAGGAATCGTATACTGGCGGTAAGATCCAATAAACAATAATTTTATCTTCTTCATTTTCACTACCGAGAATATTGCTTTCTCATGAACAACAGGGCCATGAAAAAGATTTCCAATGACTTCTGCGTGTTCAACTTCTTCACAAACTCCTTCTGCTTGATTTTAAAGGGTCGTGTTGGCCCTCAAGTACTTCCATTCAGGCATCCGCACGTCCTTGTCGCTCAGCTTTCCAGCAGTTGCAACATGTTTCTCCATCGCGTTTTGAAAGTCAACTATTACTGATGCATTTGCATTACCTTTACCACCAACTACACCTGTGTTGGTCCCTCCTTCAAGCGCCAATTGATGGATTTCTTAGAAGTTAAACGGTATAATCATCATGCAAGATTCTTTAGAAAAATGTGGCCATCCCATTACACCTTTTAAGATGTGCAGAGAGAAGACAAAGTTATAGTGCATCAAGTACAAGTATAGCAACCGCCTATGGTCCAATTCTCAAAGTGGTTTTAGACAGAAGACAGATTAAGTCAATCGGAATTTCTATGAGTGGGGATAATAAGAAACTGCACAACAAGATCTTCCTATCTAGAGTAAGATACTGCTAACTTTTCTTTCATAATCAAACTCAGATAGCAAAAACTATCTAACCACTCACCAACAAAGGTTACTGGCTTACTGCCAGAATTTTACTAAAGATCTCATGATGGCAGCTTCAGAAACAAGAGGAGGGCAATTTTATCATTCTGTATTTGGGGAGAATTAGAATCTACATGTCTGAGCTGATTTTTTTTTTGCAATGTATAAGGAGAGCTATCAGCAGGTTTAGACACCCCAGTGCATAGTCACTTAATCAACATAAAAACAAACACAAAGATACCTTGTGAGAACAGCCATCAGTTTCAGACTCCTCGTGTTTGATCTCCTTTTATTTCAACAAGCTCGGACTCGTGTTTGAGCTGTAGTTCTTGATAAAGATACTGAAATAGAAAGGTTCAAACAAGCTGAAAATATTAATAATGTAAAAATACTTCAGCTCAGAAGAGTGATAGTGTGATAGCATCAAGTGAACTTCAGAAAATTTAGTGACAGACATTTCAGAAGCAAGTAAATTGGAAGGCTACCTGAACTGTTTTTCGTTTCGAGTGCCTTCATTTCCAATTCTTGAGCAGCCTCAACCATGCCCAGGGAATTATAGGCTTGAATCATGGTAGAAAAGGTAATGTGATCGGGTGTGCATTTATTCTCCATCATTTTCAAATACATTTCTTCCATCTTACCCAACTCTCTAACCTGGCCGAAAGCACTGATGACACAGTTGAAGAATGGTGTATCTAGAACTACATCAGAATTTTCTATTTGCTTAATGACTGTGCCGATCTTCTTTGTTATAAGCCCTGATTTACTATACGCACTAACCAGGGAATTATAGGTAATAGAATTAGGTTTTACTCCTTTGTACTTCATTGTTTGGAAGAAATATTCCATTTTCTCGATGTTCTTAGCCTTCCCAAATATATCAATTACTACATTGTAAGTTACAATTGTTGGAGAGAAGAATCTCTTCTCCATAAACTCCATGACAGCCGCCATCTTTTCATATATGCCTGCTTTGCCATATGACTTTATAAGGATATTGAATGTCTTTATGTCTGGACTGACTCCCATATGCTGAAATTCATCATACCATCGCTCCATCTCCTCAATTCTTTCAACAATCCCATAAGCCCATACGACAGAATTCAAGGTGAAAACATCCGGCAAGCATCTACCAGTATCGACCATATCTGTCAGCACGTTCTCCATAAGTTCAAACATCTCAGCCTTCCCATATCCATCAATTATCGTGTTGTAACTAACTGTACTGCAGCCAATTCCCAAGTATGACATCTCACTGAGTATACCATCAATTAAGTCAAAGCGTCGAAGTTTCATGCAACAGTTAATAAGTATTGAATATGTATAAATGTTTGGTTTGCAATTAGAAACAGATTTCATCTCATCAATGGTTTGAAATGCCTCGTCGAAGAGACCACCAAGGCCATAAGCACCTACTAGAGAAGTATAAACATAAATTGTCGGTTTGAGTCCTTCAGATAACATCCTTTCGAAAAGCAAGCTAGCAACCCTAGGTTGTCTGCACTTCCCCAGCATCGTCAACAGCTTTGCATAAGTCTGGGTTCTTGGCTCATACCACTGTTGCCTACGAAGTAGTTCGAATTTCTTCCAATTGATGAAAATAAGCAAAAAGCTACTCAGTAAATGCAATAAATCAACAATATATTTAAGAATGAAATTGAAAGATTTGACTAACCTTAAGGGAAGATTCCCACTGATTATTTGCAATAGAATCATCTAAAGCTTCCAAAACAGCTTTGGGAGAGAGATTGGTAAACTTCTGAGAATTTGCTTTCTTTTCAATCCCTTTAACAGCAGCTTCGGTTCTAAGAATTCTAGAAAGATTTCCTTTTGAATACTCTTTTTGATGAAACCCTTTTGATGTCTCAATGTTATTATTATTACTATTCTTTTTCCCCATTCTCACTAAGAAATGTGATGGAAATTTTGAAGTTTTTGATGGATTGAACGGCACTATGACATTGAAACCAAATTTGGAAAATGATGATGAGAAACCTACTAAGTTAGCAGAATCAATGAAGTTGAGCTCCATTTGAGTTACGAAACCAAGGTGAAGAAACGAGACTTTAAGATGAAGGAGATGATGGACTTCAAAATTGTGGAATTGGCTACAGGTGCCTTTGGTTATGAATTGAAAGCTGTCTTGAGGCATACCTCAGACTTTTGAGGCATAGGAAATGATTAACCCATCTACAAGGGATAAGGGGTGTCCTAGCAGCAAGTAGATTAGTAAGTTACACTTGACTATTTCAAATTATAAAAATGTCTTCCTGTCAAATTTAATCAAAATCAAAAATCATTTGCATTCTTAATTTAATTTAATCATTATTAAATCGTTTTGATTTTTTTCCGCGGCCGATTAATCGTTGATTCATAATTTTTTTATCATCAAATAAAACCAAAACTAAAGTGAACCGTTGAGCAAGAAATTTATCTCCAGATCTGCATGTTGGAACCAAGATCTTTGTTTTTCGTTGTCTTTTTTTCTTTTTCAAAAGAACAGTTAGGTTGATACTGAAATATGTCGTTTTGCCGAACCCAGTTTGTAATTGTAGTTACCTAAAATCGGTGAGAGGCTAAAGTGGGATTCTAGGGTTTTTGAAAGTGAGTTACGGGAGGTTGAGCACGAACATTTTTCGTCTAAACCACGCACAGTGGCCGTTCAAAGGTTGCTTCGGTAAGAGGAGAGGTTAGGGCTGGTCTTAGGGAGGGAAGCAAATGAAGAGAGAGATCAGAGAACTCTAGGATTTGAAGAAGAATTGCTCTGAAAGTTTATGAGAAAGTTGTGTGTTAGCTTGGAGAAATAGAGAACCTATTTATAGATGAATTCTCTAATCTCAGGTCAGTGGAGATAGGGATTGCTTGCCGTGCGTAGCACTTCTCCTGATTCTTCAAGAATAGATAGAGATAAACTAGGCTGAGTTTATCTCTTTATTCCACCGCCTTTACTCTCTTCTGCGGTGAGAAATAGGCCGGGTATTTCTCACACGTATCGTAGACCACCATACCAAAATCCTAATTCATATCCCCTCATTTTTATGAAGTTGAGTCAGCCTTTGTGATGATGTGTTGAGAGAGAGAAATATTCTCTTTAGCCGAGTTGGCCAAGATAAAGAGATATTCTCTTATTTTTGAGAATGACTAGGATGAGTCACGTGAAAAGGCATGGAATGCCTCAGAAATCGTGTGTAGAGTGTGATATGAGCTGAGGTTGAGTTCCCTCTCTCCATGACCGGTCACATATGTCACGTGGAGACCATATTATTTCATATGGGTCCCTTTGTTGAGCATGCAGATCTCAATGGAGATTATCCACGTTTTTGGATAAACTTACATTTCAGGCTCAATTTACTAACCGTGGGTGTGTTTGAGACGCTGAGAAAGAGAACTGAGGCCTAGGTAAGGCTTGTGCCTAAGTCTTACGCTTGTATAAGACCCTACATACGAGATGGTTTATCTCGGATGAGACTGTCTGAGATTTGGCCGACACGTCTGGGGTCGTCTGAGATTTGGCCGACGCGACTGAGGCTATCTGAGACTTGGCCAACGCGAATGAGGCTGTCCGAGACTTGGCCAACGCGAATGAGTCTGTCATAAATTTAGTCGACGTGGTTGAGTCTGTCTAAGACTTGGCCGACATAATTGAGTCTCTCCGAAGTCAGCTAGGACATGTTCAGAAGAGGAAAGTAGGCTTGCACGCCTAATAATGTCTATGCGAGACTTCGGATCACTTGTATTTGACCAGCGTATCTTGCATAGATGTGCTAGGAGTCAATTGTGTCTGTATAATGGGGCCGACATGACCAGTGTATCTCAAAAGGATGTTGTAGGAGTCTATCAAAAGGGCCTAGAGGCAGAATAATCAGCGTATCTCGCAGGGATGTCCTAGGAATTATTCGGAAGCCACAGTAAGTCGAGTCAGAACCTAGAGTAGACATGACCAGTATATCTCGCGATGATGTACTAGGAATCAGTCCTTGATCTCAAATAGGGTGAGACGTGCTTATAGGAGACACGTATGTCTCCGCTCTAGGTCATAAGTCCGACGGGGATGTTTTTACGCATCTATAGAGCCTACATGATCAGCAGTATCTCGTCGAGGATGTATACTAGGAATCATGAATCATGACATGACAACCAGCTGCGTCTCGCGATGACATGTTGGAATTGTGTCTGTTCTGGTTCATAAGTCTGTCGGGGACGTTTTACGCTCTACAGAACCTACGTGACCAGCAGTATCTCATCGAGGATGTGCACTAGGAATCACGGCATCACGACCAGTAGTGTCTCGCGGGGACGTATACTAGAAATCGTGGCTATGGGTGCCTTGAGGATCAAGGGCTTAGTCTTTCCCGCGAGAATTGAGTTTTGTCCTATGTTCTTGAAAGACACTTTTGCCTCTTATCCAAATTTCACCATCTACAGTAATGAATAAGACCTTTTAGTTTGGCTGACTATCTGGTATATTGGTTTCAGCAGAACCTATATTATTTTAGAGTAAATTCAAGTTCGGTTGATTCGATTATATTATATGTTTGCCGAACTTTTACCGTTATTTTACACAAATTTTACAAATAAGAGTTCGGTTAATAATGGATCTCCCACTGATAGCCGAACATATTTTTGTTACACACATTTTTTAGATTCTCAAGTGAACTTCGTTTTTTTGTAGCCGAACTCATATCAATTGTTAGTCGAACTTGGTCACTTTAGTCGAAAGTTTGATGATTGATGTATTAATTACATTGTTTACCTTGTCATGGAAAACAAACCAAAAGTACGAGTAACTTTGTTGGAATTTAGGCCAAAAGGCATAACTACATAGTGGAGATAATGGGCAACCGGGTTTCAACTTGTCGGCACGAAATCTACAAGTTATAGGTTTGGCTAACATTGACTACAGTTCGAATTATCCGAACAACAAATATTTGTGTCATACAGTGAGGTTCGGCTAAAAATTTATTAGCGAACTGTTCTTCCCAACAAGGTTCGGCTTTTAGGTTATCAACCGAACCAAACATTGAAGAACCAAAAAAGTTTGTAAAAAATCAATTTTTGATGTAACTGATGTGCGTTCTTTCCTTTACGAGATGAAGATTCTCCTTCTTCATTTGAATTACACATTTTGGTCACTTCCAATCACTAAAATCTCAAAAACCCAAACCCAAAAAAAAAAAAAAAAAAAGTCACTTCTCCTTCTCTAAAAACCCTTACTATTTTTCACAAATATGATTTCTCTTCAAATCCACCACTAATACTTAACTTTAATCAATCATTGACATTACTAATTAATCGTTATCATTAAATCTAATCATAATTAAGTAAGGGCATAAATGCCATTATTTTTAAAAAGTGATGGATAAGGGGTGACGAGTTTTACGACCTAGTGACCCTATTTTGGCACCATTAGGTATGCCTCAAAAGAATGTTGTATGCCTCAAAACAGGTTTCTTCATGTTCTGCAACAACTAGAGCTGAGCGTTTTTCAACTTTTTTCCGACTCGAGGCCCACTCCAACTTTTTGCAGGTGAATGATCGACCAATGCATGGATTGGATGCAGGTGTTGACTTAAAATCTCATTGGACGCTCGCATCTGTTAATGCAAGGAGGGATCAAGGTCATCCTAGGTTGGGGACTTTTATTTTGTGCCAAAGATAACTTTTATTTTAATTTTTTGATGGATGAGTTAATATTATTACTTAAGATATATTATATAACATATTTTTAATTTCTTGTTTGCTAAAAACATTTGAATATATACTAGATTTTCTAACTCTCTGCTGCAGGTGAGTTGACATATGTTAACGAAGATAAATTTTATTGATTAAGCAGTTCCCTGATGTTGATGGTGGTTTTTAGTTTGGGATGAAAACTGTAAAACTCTATATTTCTAATCCAGTATTAGAAATATTGTACTTTGATGTATCTTGATTCCGTAAGGAATTTAAGGGATATATTAAAAACCTAGGGAGTTTTCATCCCTGTCTTCCTATATGTGTATAACTATATCTATGAGCTTCTCCCGACTGAACTCAGAAAATATATGTATGCATATACAATTTTTATTTACTGTACAACTCAGCATCTACATATACGTAAAATTATCAGAATAATATTAGGGCATGTAGCAAATAGCAATACTCCCAGGTGTTCAATAATTTTATCACACTGAAACTCAAGCTCTTAGATGAATTGCTCACTAGCATAGAGGCTAATGAGTATTTATTTAATGTTGTGTTCCCCAGATGAACTCTTAAACTGACCTGACATCCATGTTCGTTCTCAGTTGAATAACATGGATTTCCCGAATTGTCTAATTAAGATATGCATAAAAGTACCTGATTAAGAGCATGCAAGTTGTGCCAACAAGACCAAGTAGCCACAATGTTACTTGCAAGAGTAGCAAAATTTAAAGATTTTGTACAAATGCGCGAAATTCACTTAGTTTACTCGATTTTGTGTCAATACGCAAAATTCATTTATTTGACCTAATTTTGTGTCAACTCACAAAATTTGGTAATTTTTGCCCTAAAATTGGAGCAAGCACGATATCTCGATTCCTATTGGTCGAGACTAAGCCTAGGTAAGCTAGGAATTAATGAATCTTGTGGCCGGTGGGTACAAAACCCTAGCTAAAGTCGAAAAATTGAATTAGGGGAAAACCGTGACTGACCTAGTCGTGCCCTTTTGCCGGCCGATCCAACAGGTTTTGCGCCTCCTATAGCCGACCAGTCACGTTTCATATTGGCTACTTGTCGTTAATCGACCAATCAAATCGCTCGTAGATTACATGCTCCGCTTCCAATAGCCGTCCAAAGTAGTCTAGTCGAGCTGCTTAGTTTTATTTAAAATTAAATCTTGGCCGCCCAAATCAGTCGCAAAACGATAACGACCACCTGAAAAAGCGGGGGTCTAACAACCACACCCAATGTTTCGTTCCGCAATCTGAATAGACAAACTCCAATATATTTTCAAGAGAATCAACTAGACAGTCAGACTCAATCTATAGAAAAGTATATCAAAGAGTTATATCTCAATTTCTCAATTCAATCTGTAATCAAACAAATAGGAATTTGTGAGCTCGATTGAATAAGAAAAATAACTGGGACGGTATCACAAACCAATATCCAAGTGTCAATCAATTCAATCAACAACCCAAAGGTCGGATTCAAGAACTGATTGAATTTAACGCACAACCTGTGATATTTCTATTATATAACAAAATATAATGCGGAAAAGAAATAACACAGACACCAGAAATTTTGGTAACGAGGAAACTGCAAATGCAGAAAAACCCCGGGACCTAGTCCAGCTTTGAACACCATACTATATTAAGCCGCTACAGACACTAGCCTACTACCAATGAACTTCAGACTGGAATGTAGTTGAGCCCTAATCAATCTCACACTAATCAAGGTACAGTTGCGCTCCTTACGTCTGTGAACCCCAGCAGGATTCTACGCACTTGATTCCCTTAGATGATCTCACCCACAACCAAGAGTTGCTACGACCCAAAGTCGAAGACTTGATAAACAAATCTTTCTCACACAGAAAAGTCTATTGGAATAGATAAATCTGTCTCCTAGATAAATACATATGAGTTTTATTTCGTCTTTTGATAAATCAAGGTGCACATGAACCAATTCATAAACCGGAATTATATTCCCGAAGAACAGCCTAGTATTATCAATCACCTCACAATAATCTTAATCGTATGGAAGCAAAACAAGATATTGTGGAATCACAAACGATGAAACGAAGATGTTTGTGACTACTTTTAATCTTACCTATCGGAGATAAATCTAAAGCAAATCTTAGCAAAGATAATACTCAATCACGATAGTAGAAGTAAGATCAGAACACGCAACTACAAAGGAAATAGTTGGGTCTGGCTTCACAATCCCAAAGAAGTCTTTAAGTCGTTAACCTATAGGGTTTCGTGAAAAACCTAAGGTTAAAGGAGAATCGACTCTAGTCGCAACTAGTATCACACAGGAGGTGTGGGGATTAGGTTTCCCAGTTGCTAGAGTTCTCCCTTATATAGTCTTCAAATCAGGGTTTGCAATCAATAGTACCTTGGTAACAAAGCATTCAATATTCACCGTTAGATGAAAACCTGATTAGACTCAAGGTAATATATTTCAACCGTTAGATCGAACTTAGCTTGTTACACACAAATGAAAAGTTACTTCATTTAGATATGAGTAACCGTACCTAAATGTGTACACCTTGTTGGCTCAACAATAGTTAACCTAAATTATCCATATGAACACTTTCATATCAACCTTATTCATCTTAACCACAACTAGTTCAAATGACTCAAATGAAACTAGTTATAGAGTTGTTCAATTGCAATATTCTCATAGAAGTATACAAGAACACAATTGAAGAAAAATCGGTTTGATTTATTCGAATCAATTCATGAACATTATAGCCACGGTTTGTAAAGAATGCATTCCTTATTATATAGAAATGTATTAGTTCATGAACAAACCGATTTTAGAACTTTAACCACTCAATTATGCAAACGGGTACACATACTTAAGTAGACGGACAGAGTTTGGGTTTGCCAGTATGCAAACGGGTACGCATACTTCCAAACACAACAGAAATTCCCGGACCCAAACCCTTCACCAGTACGCGTACGAGTATGTGTACTTAGGTACTCGTAATTTCACAACTAACAGGTACGCATACGGGTATGCATACTATAGTTCTGGTCATGGATCACATATATGCAAGAACACATACTATGTTTATAATCTAATGATGGTTAAGTGTTCTAAACTCTATTTCAATCATTGAAACATTCTTAGAGGATGACAATAGTTGTTTTCACGAACTATTAGCATCAAAGCAATTTTCAAGTTACTGAAATAATCATTATGAAACATTCCAAGTCTACACCAAATGATTGTACCACACAAACCATGTAAGATGTTACTCGGCGATTTGCACATGATCATCTTTTGACTTTCGTCAAGAATATAAGATGAACTTGGTTTAAGCGAAAGCTTACCAACACATATTTCGAGAAATATATAAGCGAGTTAAAATCAACTCGAAATCTCAAATGTGTATAATCGAATACTATATAGTAATACGACTTTTGTCTCAATATAGGAGATGGGGTAGAAATAGACTTTCCAAGTGATAGATGAGTTTTAGTCTCCACATACCTTTTGTCGATGAAGTTCCACAAGCTCTCTTTAGTAGTCCTTCGTCTTCAAATGATGAACGTCGTGAAGTCCAATGCTCAACTACACAATCTATCCTTGTCCGAGACATCACTATAAGTAGACTAGAAATCAAGAATCATAGTTTTGATCACTAACACTGTCAAACAAGCTTGGATAGCAACGCTTGCGAGTTTGACCGAGCAGTGCTCTAAAAATCTCCCCCTTTGTCAATTTTAGTGACAAAACTATCAATTCATATGGAATACAAAATAAATAAACTTTGTAGCTTCTCATCCAAATGCTTGATCTCCTTAGTTCTTCAACATTACTCGAAATCTTCGTCACTTCCAAGTACTCCAATTATTCTAAATGTTTTCAACTCAGCATCATAGTTGTTGAAGATCCGTAGCAATAACAATGAGAAAACAGTTTCTCTCAATCATTGTTATACAGTGTCAAGTATTATTACACAGCATCAAAGTCCAATTGTATCACAACTTTGATAACAATACTATGGTGATATGTATCACTCCCCATTAGTCAATACTTCATCTCACAATGAAAACCACTCCCCCTTACATAATGATCCGTAAACCATATGTATTTTTAATGTGAACTACACATTAATTCTCCCTTTTTTTGTCAATATAAATTGGTAAAGGTACGAAAACTAGTGGGATCCTCAATAAAATTTCATAGAGATACTTCATGACCAAAAGAGAACAACATATCAACTTGTTTCGATGATCTCACATAGTCGAAACTTAGTGTATTCATCAAGGAGTTTATGAAGATACAAGAAAACTCCTACAATATTCCACGGCCGCACTCCCCACAAAGATTTGGCAATTAAGCACAGGTTCAATTAAGAACTCTCCCCCATAAAATGTCATTCCCGAAAGAACAACAAGAGCGACCTTACTTTTACAAGAAAAGAATGATTTCTTTGGACATTAACAAATCACATGAAACATGAATTTGTATCCAAAAATATCAATTGAATTAACCACGAGTAAAATGATCAATTCAATTAGTCATGCTCAACATAAGAGAACTTTCGGAGCCGCACGGTACATACACAAAGATGTGGATAAGGTAAAGACCAATACTGCGGAATAATCAAAGATTCATTCTATTTTTCATCACTATTTGCACAACGACATATAATAGACTTAATTTTTGTAAACAAAAGTTCATCCTATCTTCCATCAATATTTGCATAATGACATAATAGGCTTAACTTTTGTAGTCAAAAGTTCATTCTATCTTTTATCAATATTTTCATAACGACATACAATAGAGTTAACGTTTGAGAAAATATGGGACAGTCAAGGTTCACGGACGTAAAAAATATATCCCGTAACAATTTGCAATATATAAAATCATAAAGATTAATACTGCAAATAACTTAGAATTTAAATAAATAAATCTAAAAACATTGCAAGATGAAAACGTTGGCAATAGCTATGTGTACTCACAATAATGGCTATTCCAAACCCTAGTTATCCTTCTTAAAAACACAAGAATAAATTCTCATAAGAAGTTTCCTAGACATTGAGACCTCTAAAAAATTCTTTATCGTCCCCGAACTCCTTGTCGTCAACAGCCATGGGAACATAGGGTTCATGAAGAAAGGAGTCAATTCCAACAAACCTTCTAGACTGATGGCGAACCAGGGCCTTCTGAATTTAAAGAGTTCTCAACACAATAGCCTTTATTTGCTGAATCTCCTTCCTCTTATCCTTCAACTCTTCAAGAACACCTGAAAACTTCAGAGAATTTGAAGGAATAGCTCTTGGCTTCCTCACATTCCTTCTTTTTCTTTTAAAAGTTAGAGGTAACGGAGATTTATCTATTTCCTTCATGATTGATGGCTTAACAATCATATTAACATCTTTTCCATCAGAAGACATAATGCTTGGAGTACGTATAGAATTGTGAGAGAAAATCACAAGATAATCTCAACAAGCAGTCTTATGATAAAAAGAGTTTCAAGGGGAGGAAAAAGGAATGTAGGGTTACGGAACCTTTAAACAACCAAGTTCAGGCACGCACAACTCTCAACCCTAAAGAGGGTAAAATTGTCGAGAATAACCCTCTTTTATTGACAAAACAGGGAAGTCCCTTCCAATATCAATAAGATATGAAGACTGGGAGAATTCCAAATTGGAAAAAACACAGTAAAACCAAAAAGAAAAAGAAAAACAGACTAAAACATTTTTTTCTTTCTTTTTCCTAAAGCCTGAGGTGTGCACAATCTTGTCTCTTTTGATTAGACACATGAGACAAGATACACCAAACAACACAATCAAGTTGTACTGGGGTGAACAATAATCTGTCCACCATAACCTTTTTGAAAGGGATTCATAGAACCATGTTTCTAACACACTTTAGACCGTACCCTTCTCTCTAGTGGTCTAGTCCTTTCTTTGGAAACTAACTTCTTCGAAGATGAGATGGGTTTACATACCTCAGGTGATTTTTGAACAAGTTTGAGCTTGTTTGCTAATCGATTTGCTCTTCGTTGAAGTTTGTTGACGTATCTTATTTTTTGTTTGTACTTGAAACACTTTTAGAGTTCATGACCTTTGAGAGAACAATAAGAACATGTCAACATGGAAGATGGTTTAGATGTCAGAGATGCGTAAGCAGCTAGACACATAGTGGAACCTGAAAAATCAGACAAAGAGTTTCCAGCAGAAACAGATAAATCAATTTTTTTCTTCAAGAATGGTTGAGGTTTCTTCTGAAAGAATATCAAGATTGATGTATGTATTGCTACAATTATCAAAATCAATATTTTCACAAAAAAGTGCGACACTTGACTTTTCGTCCTCATTAGAATCATAGTGATCAGACATTTCATCAAGAGTTGCAGCAAGACCTTTGTTCCCAGTGTATTTTCTGCGATTCGGACACTCATTTGCAAAATGACCAAATCCTTTACACTTAAAGCACTATGGCATATCCTTGTCATCAGTTTCGTCAATATCCCTGTTTTTAGGAGGAACACGATTATGAGGTTTAATTGATGACTTAGGTTTATCTCTGGAGAACCGTTTACTTCTCTTAAACAAAAGATCTCTAAACTATCTTGTGATCAAAGAGACTGACTTGTCAAGATCTTCATCTGATGAATCAGCCTCAGAAAGATCATCTTCAGAGATGCAAACACTTTTACTTTTGTCAAGTAATTTAGTGTTCTTTTGTGCTTTGAAAGCAACATCCTTTCCGGATTTGGATGTATGCTCATGATCAAAGATTTTTAACTTCCCAACCAGAGTATTTCTGGAAAGAGTCGCAAGGTTATTTCCCTCAACGATGGCATGCTTCTTAGAATCGTATATGGATGGCAACGATCTGAGAATTTTCATCACAATGTCCTTTTAAGGAATAGTCTTACCCAACACAAAAGATGCATTAACAATTTCAGACACTTTGTGATTAAACTCATCAAATGAATCTTCATCTGCCATATAAAGGTTTTCCCAATCAGACTTTAGGTTTTGAAGCATATCTTCTTTTTCACAGGTATTCCCTTCAAATACGGTTTCTAAGATATCCAAAGCATCTTTAAACTTTGTGCAAGTAGTCACATGATGCTGGAGATCTGGGGTAATGGCATGGATGATAGCATTTAATCCGTCAGAATTTTGTTTTGCAGCAAGAATCTCGGCAGCATCATATTTACCAATATCCTTTGGAACTGTTACATCGTCTTCTGTAACTTCCGGAGGATCATAGCCATTAATAACATAAACCAATGATTGAAAATCACGCGCTTGAAGAAAGGGACGCATAGCAATTTTCCACCATAAGTAATTTGAGCCATCGAAGACTGGTAGTACGTTTATAGAGATAACACTTCTTTCCATATTCATATCGCTACAAACATAGACTTATGAGGTCTTAAATGTGTTTTCCTGCTCTGATACCAATTGAAAAAGCAGGGGTCTAACAACCACACCCAATGTTTCGTTCGGCAATCTGAATTGAATAACTCCAATATACTTTCAAGAGAATCAACTAGACAGTCAGACTCAATCTATAGAAAAGTATATCAAAGAGTTATATCTCAATTTCTCAATTCAATCTGCAATCAAACAAATAGGAATTTGCGAGCCCGATTAAATAAGAGAAATAACTTGGACGGTATCACAAACCAATATCCAAGTGTCAATCAATTTAATCAACAACCCAAAGGTCGGATTCAAGAACTGATTGAACTTAACGCACAACCTGTGATATTTCTATTATATAACAAAATATAATGCGGAAAAGAAATAACACATACACCAGAAATTTTGTTAACGAGGAAACCACAAATGCAGAAAAACCCGGGACCTAGTCCAGCTTTGAACACCACACTATATTAATCCGCTACAGACACTAGCCTACTACCAATGAACTTTGGACTGGAATGTAGTTGAGACCTAATCAATCTCATGCTGATCAGGGTACAATTGCGCTCCTTACGTCTCTAAACCACAGCAGGATTCTACGCACTTGATTCCCTTAGCTGATCTCACCCACAACCAAGAGTTGCTACGACCTAAAGTCGAAGACTTGATAAACAAATTTGTCTCACACAGAATAGATAAATCTGTCTCCCACAGAAATACCTATGAGTTTTATTCCGTCTTTTGATAAATCAAGGTGCATAGACACCAATTGATAAACCGGACTTATATTCCCGAAGAACAGCCTAGTATTATCAATCACCTCACAATAATCTTAATCGTATGGAAGCGAAACAAGATATCGTGGAATCACAAACGATGAGTGATACGTATGATCTCTGTACCTTGGTGACTATTATTATAGAGGCGGAATTCAAAATAATAATAGACGAAAACTAGAAAACAGAACACACTAGAAACCATATTCGAAGAAAATATCTTCTCTAGATTATATACAAGAAACCTATTACAATTCTCTCTTTGTTACACTCACAATCTCTTTAGGTAAATAACCTTAAAACATTTGCTAAGCTTGCTTTTACAATAATTAATTGTCTCACAAACTTCTCAAGGTGATTTTTCTTTCAAACCTCCTTTCTTAGATCTAGGTGTGTCTGTAACACAAACCACACTCTAGATGTCTTAGCTATGAGCTAAACATCTCTATTGATATCTTTAACGGTTTCCCAAACCTTCTAGGAATCTATTTCCTTATCTAGGAATAATTCCTTTTCTAGGTATATTTCCTTATATAGGAATATTATCATGTTTAGGAATATTCCTAATCTATGAAAAATTCCTTTTCTAAGTATATATTTCCTTATCTAGAAATATTACCTTGTCTAGGAAATATTCCCTTTCTATGTATATTTCCTTATCTAGGAATATTCCTTATCTAAGAATACTGCCTAAAAATCAGTATTCCTTCCTTAAATTACAATTATATCCTCAATCCTTCTTGAGGATCACTAGTTCCCGGAGAGAGGAAGATACACATGTATCATGCGCCCCCACTCAAGAACTTGAACTCCTGTGAAAGTTAGATTTGGTAGTTAGGGAACTCGAGGGTTCCTTTCACCCTGCTGAACCATCTATCTTTGCTGGAAAATTGACCTTGACGTTTAATTTGAAAAGCATCCATATCTCCTCGTCTTGTCTTAGTCACTATTCGCTCCATAATGCAATCTTCTTCGAGTGGTTCTTCTTCTTTCTCGTTCTTTTCTTCAAAAACACCAGATGAAGATGTAGTCTTTTTCTTCGCCTTCGACTTGGGTGTATGAGACTTCATGTCTGTTTGTAGCGTATCTACCTTTTCTTCCGTAGTTTGTGGTTCGCTTTGCTTAGGATCATCAACTGACTTTCCCATCTTATGTTCTCTTGTTCTTTAAACGTTTACTTGCTTCTCGAGTAACTCACCAAGCTTTTTGTAGAGAGATCTAGTGAAGACCATAAACCACAAGAATCTTCCCTAAAAGAAACGAACCTTTCTCTGATACCAACTTGATACGTATGATCTCTGTACCTTGGTGACTATTATTATAGAGGCGGAATTCAGAATAATAATAGATGAAAACAAAACACAAGTAGTAATTAGAAGAAAAATATCTTCTCTAGATTATGAACAAGAAAAAGATTACAATTATCTCTTTGTTACGCTCACAATCTTCTCTAGGCAGAGGATTAACCTTAAACTGTTTGCTAAGCTTGCACAGGTATTGTTCCAAGCTTTCTCTAGGTTTTCTGTGTCTTTAGCTATTAGCCAAAGCTCTCTATTTATAAACTTTTTTCGTACTTAGCCGACTAGGTCTTCTATTAGGAATCTATTTCCTAAACTAAGAGTATTGCCTAAAACAAAACTCTTCCCTAACTAGGAATTCTGCCTAAACAAGGATTCCTGCCTAGAATAGGATTCTTCCCTCAACTTAGCTTGAGGTTAACTAAGTTCCCTAAAGGAGTACGGATACACCTGTATCAATGAGACGAAGATGTTTGTGACTACTTTTAATCTTACATATCGGAGATAAATCTCAAGCAAATCTTAGCAAAGATAATACTCAATCACGATAGTAGAAGTAAGATCAGAACACGCAACTACAAAGGAAATAGTTGGGTCTGGCTTCACAATCCCAAAGAAATCTTTAAGTCGTTAACCTACAGGGTTTCGTGAAAAACCTAAGGTTAAAGGAGAATCGACTCTAGTCGCAACTAGTATCACACATGAGGTGTGGGGATTAGGTTTCCCAGTTGTTAAAGTTCTCCCTTATATAGTTTTAAAATCAGGGTTTGCAATCACTGTTACCTTGGTAACAAAGCATTCAATATTCACCGTTAGATAAAAACCTGATTAGATTCAAGCTAATATCTTTCAACCGTTAGATCGAACTTAGCTTGTTATACACAAATGAAATGTACCTTTATTTAGATATGAGTAACCGTGCCTAAACGTGTACACTAGGTTGGCTCAACACTAGTTAACCGAAGTTAGCTATATGGACACTCCCATATCAACCTTATTCATCTTAACCACAACTAGTTCAAATGACTCAAATGAAACTAGTTATAGAGTTGTTCAATTGTTATATTCTCATAGAAGTATACAAGAACATAACTAAAGCAAAATCGGTTTGATTCACTCGAATCAATTCATGAACATTATAGCCACGGTTTGCAAATAATGCATTCCTTATTATATAAATATATTAGTTCATGAACAAACTGATTTTAGAACTTTAACCACTCAAGTATGCAAACGGGTACACATACTTAAGTAGCCGGACTGAGTTTGGGTTTGCCAGTATGCAAACGGGTACGCATACTTCCAAACACAGCAAAAATTCTCGGACCCAAACCCTTCACCAGTACGCGTACGGGTATGTGTACTTAGGTACTCGGAATTTCACAACTAACAGGTACGTATACGGGTATGCATATTATAGTTCTGGTCATGGATCACGTATATGCAAGAACACATACTATGATAATCCAATGATGGTTAAGTGTTCTAAACTCTATTTCAATCATTGAAACATTCTTAGAGGATGACAATAGTTGTTTTCACGAACTATTAGCATCAAAGAAATTTTCAAGTTATTGAAATAATAATTACGAAACATTCCAAGTCTACACCAAATGATTGTATCACACAAACCATGTAAGATGTTACTCAACGATTTTCACATGATCATCTTTTGACTTTCGTCAAGAATATAAGATTAACTTGGTTGAAGCGAAAGCTTACCAACACATATTTCGAGAAATATTTAAGCGAGTTAAACTCAGCTCGAAATCTCAAATGTGTATAATCGAATACTATATAGTAATATGACTTTTGTTTCAATATAGGAGATAGAGTAGAAATAGACTTTCCAAGTGATAGATGAGTTTTAGTCTCCACATACCTTTTGTTGATGAAATTCCACAAGCTCTCCTTAGTAGTTCTTCGTATTCAAATGATGAACGCCATGAAGTCTCATGCTCAATTACACAATCTATCCTAGTCCGAGACATCACTATAAGTAGACTAGAAATAGGGACTTATAGTTTTGATCACTAACATTGACAAAGAAGCTTGAGATAGCAACACTTGCGAGTTTGACCGAGCAGTGCTCTAACACCACCCAACTTTTCCGGTCAAATTAGCAAGCCTAGCCCCTCCCATGCTCGGCCAATCAGAGGCCATAGTGACCACTTTTCGCTCAACTATTATCCTGGACAATCAGATCGCTCGTAACCTACATGCTACGCTTCCAATACCGGCCAAAGTAGGCTAGTCGAGCTTGTAATACCCTGTATTTTTAGCTATTGTTTCGGGTCGGGTTATACCCGGATTAGTTAACCTTGTGGCTTAGTTTGTTGTCCCTTAGCCTTAGCCTGAGTGGGTGAATTGAACTATAAAGGCTACAATTTAGGGTGGAAATAGAATAATCAATAATAAATAAAATTAAGGGAAAATGAAAAGATAAATGAAAATAGTAGTAAGAAATAATTTTAGATTTGGAAAAGAATGAGAAGGAAAAAGAGTTGGAGATTGAGTTTTTAGAGAAGAAGGCTATGGATAATCTAGAGGAGATTGTAGCTAATTAAAGGTAGAATGTGAAACCCTTTTCTCTTTTGGTGTTTTCTTTGGGTGTTTATTTTGTATGATTTCGTATTGTTGGGTTTTAGTAATTTAATAACACAAATATATATCTTCTAATGATGATCAGGCTTTTGAAATTGTTATATAACATGATTAGGTACCTATGGTTAAATTTTGAGAATAATACACCACAAATTCACCGTTGAATGTTTGTTGAAGAATTAGGTGATAGTTTCTGAAATTCTGGACAGTTTCATTTTGCTGTGATTTTGATGTTCTTAGGCAGTCTTAGTGATGTTAAAATTATTTGAGGTCTAAACAAAAGTTATAGATAAATATCTTATCTTTCATTGTGCTTTGGATTTTCTTAATTTGAAACTAATATGAATTTATGGTGAATACTTTGGTAAAATGATGTTATCTTCCTATATATTGTGATGTGTTTGTAAAATCAATATCTTTTGATTGAGCCGTTAGTTTAATGTGAAATTTGGATATGTTATAGATAAACATATCGGGAACGTTCATATGAAATTTGAAGAAGATCGGATAAATTTATCACTATGAAAACTATAATATAAGATTATGTAGTTAATGTGTTTGTTTAAATGCTTGAAAGAAATTCATGTTGTTAAGCCATGGTTGCTTGTGCTGTTTGTGAAAATGATTTATAAAAGAAAATGAGTTCATGTTTTACCGTTATATGGAACATGTTTCATGCTAACGGCGGGTAATGATCCCCGAGAGTTAAATGGGTAATGATCCCCATGGGAACTTTTGTTCCTGACCATCGATGGAGGATGTCTGTGCCGATAAACGATAGGTGGGTGTACGAACCAAGGTTTTCATACCGTGAACTCATGGTTTCTCTGTGATGATATTAATACGTGAATAGATGTGTTGAATCATTTATGAATGACTTGTTGATAATTATTTTGGTATTGTAAACTCATGGTTTGTTGGTGACAATATTGATATGTAACTCATGTTTTGAAACTTAAAGGATGGGTTGTTGGAAACATTATTGATGATGTTAATTGGTGTGTAAAATCCTAAATGGATGATTTGTTGGCAATAATATTGGTATTGTGAACTCATGATTGAACAAATGAATTAGATGATTTAGTGAAAATAATATTTGTGAGGTAATGTTGTTAATTGAATATATTCGTTGAAGTTGCATTGTATTTCTTATCGTATGTTATTCCTTGATAAAATGATTTTGTTTCCGCATCTTTAGAGAATAGGGGTGCATTCTATTGAGCTGTCATCTCACCCCAATTGACATCCTTGCAGATTTATCAGAGTGGCACAGCGAAAGCTAGGAATGAGTAGCTTAGTGATTGAATTGTTTTATTGTATTGCTTGAAATGTAATTTGAAATAATATGTTTGTTGCAAATGTTGATAAAGATGATTAGTGCATTCATATGTTTAAACTTATGTTAGAAAGGTTAAATTACGTTTGTTGTAATAAATAAATTATAAAAGATTATATGCATAATAAGTCTCTTTCCGACCCGTAACGCTTCAAGTTCGGATCTCCATACGGGTTTGACTCTGGTCCGGAACTCGGGGTGCTACAGAGCTGCTTAGTTTTTATTAAAAACTAAATCTTGGCCGCCCAAGTCAGCCGCAAAACGATCACGGCCATCCAACTTGGACGGACGATTTAACTAGCTTCGCTCTTGCTATGCTCGACCGATCAAGCTCCATGGTGACTACATGTTGCCCTTCTATTTTTTCAGCCAGTTAGGTCGCTCGTATCCTACATGCTCCGCTCCCAGTGACTAGCCAAAGTAGGCTAGTCGAGCTGCCTTAAAACCTTATTATGTTAGATAAAATCATTTGTGTCATTCGCGGATTGATCTCAACCGCTCAATTTAGCTGGCTGATTTGGCCTGTCTAGATTCAATCATGATAGACCAATGAGGTGCCTTGACTGCTATCTGTCATCACTCTTCTCGATAGACCAATCACATCGTCCATAGTTCACCTGTACAGCTCCCAATGATCGACCAAAGAGAGCCGGTCGAGCTGCCCTAAAATCATGTTAATTGCACATGCGACTATCCATGTGAGTCGCATGTTCCAAACGATTTAAAACATTAATTAAAACGTCCGCGACTCGTCCAGTCGGTCTATTACACAATGATATTTTACATGTATCGATTATCTTTGGACGACTTGCTTAATGCGAGTTGTTTAATCAAACACGAAACCTTATATGTATTGAATTCGTCTGAATAACCTAACAACATAAGTTATTCAATCAAGAGCACTACGTACTAATCTTTGAATGTTTCTCCTGGCAAGTCATATGAGACTTGACCTGCCATTATCTACCTGCAGCATAGCTCACATTTGATTGGCTAAAACCTGGAGGTCTTACATACATGATCAGCATCACATACTTAGTTGATTAGATCACCACATCTTTTTCTCCACCTCTCATAACCACTCTTCATGTACTACGATGTCAAGGAGAGGTGTTAGAATAACCACGTTCCATACAACATAACTTGTCGACCTAGTCATACAGGTCATCCTAGTCATGTAAGATGACTTCTTTCATATTTTTACTCGAGACATCAACAATGTCACAAATGGGAGATGTTCATCAGGGTATTGGTCTGGCAGCCTACATCATGTGGTGTGCAATACACTCATTATGAGAAAGTGACGGGAAGAGCAGACAATTGACGAGTATAGCATTAGTGGGTGCATAACCGTCTAGTCCTCCCTTTACAATAAGGAGACGGTTTCTGTCACTTTTACACGATCTCCACGATCTCCCTTCTCCTTCCGTTTTGACCGAAGCAAGACTGGAACGGTCATTTCTTGGTTTAGGCCAGAATTGTACAAATTGATCTCTCGAATCTAAAGTACTCATGTGCAATACATTTGTTTAGGGTTTAGACTCGTTTCTCATCAACCTACCCACTTTTACTCTTTTCTCTAGAATCAGTTTTTACCCTACTACACCTGATCAAAATTCACATACAGATACTCTTTTATGACACTAGGTGGCTTATCATACCAAATATTTGATATATTATGCCTACGGCTAAACTTCGTTGTCGGCTGCCTAATTATAGACTCTTGGAATGAACTTGCATTTCCATTTTACTTTATTATTATTTATTTAAAAGACTCAAACTCAAAGCATCTAAAATAAAAGTTTCATTCTCCACCTAGGTAGTTACCTCCGCCTAGGATTATAGCTAACATCTTAGGTGAAGGTCTTATTAACGCCTCTCTTTTTTTGGGTCATTACAAAAAAAAACAATCCAAAGGTAGAGCATCTCTAATGCAAGGTGTAAAGGTCTTAAAATAGCATTGTACCTAGGAATTAAGACCTTTTCCACCAAATTTTAAACTCCAATACAAGGGTCAAGGTCATAAAGAAATATGACATGGCTAAGTGGGGGTAAAGGAGAAAGTCTAGAATAGATTTTCTTCGTGACCTTGGGTCTTAAGTCCATATCATCATTTCTCTCTAAATTTAAATAAAGTTTGTTAAATAAGACATTGGGATTGGAGATGCACTTTAGATAAAATGTTTTATCTTTATTTATTTTTTTGTTATTTAATAATGACTCACAAAAAAGGGTGCTAATAAGACCTCCACCTAGAATGTCATTGGCCCCTTGCATTGGAGATGCTCTTAGGTTAAGGATGTTTATGAGATATTTTTTTTTTTTTGACTTAAGGGGCAAATTAGATTAAAAATATCTTTATGTCACCAAAAAAGTGACACAAGATAGCAAAAAATTACATGGAAGTGTGCATCACTGCATTCCAATTACATAGCAAGGTAGACAATGAAAATCCAGAAAATAATTGAGACTTCAAACCCCAATTAAACATCAAACATTTTACATCTGTAATCAGCTGATCCAAGTCCTTCTTCACATTATTATGAACTCTCGCATTTCTTTCAGTCCAAACACACCACCAAATGGCAAATGGCAAGATACTCCAAATTTTCTTTTTTCTGTTTCTATATCTTCTCCAAATGTTTATGAGATATTTGGAAGATATGGAATAAACTATAATGGAATTTAAGTCACTTTGCTTCAGTTTAGACTTGAGAATACAAGTATATGTATGTGTCTGAATTTATGGGAGTGCATTTAGTTTATTAAGATTCTTTTATTCGGCGAAACATGTAGTAAGATATTACTAATCAGAAATTGAACAATCTTTAAAGGCTACTTCTTAGTTTCGCCTCTTTTTTTTTTAATAACTAGTTTGTCACCCGTGCTACGCATGGGTCAATGTCTCGCTATAAAATATTGGATCTATGCTTTCAAATTAGTTTCATATAAAACTAATAAAAATATTAAAAAACTAATAAAATTCCAGTAAGTTCACATTTTTCAGAGTGAAAACTAACAAAACATGGAATAAACTAATAAAAAACCAATGCAATAGGAAAAATTCATTGGACTCAATATCCTTATAAACTAAAATAAATAATAAAATTGTATTGTAATTATACGTAAAATCAATGTAATTAAGAAATTTAGTTTTTAGTATAATTGTGATAAATTAATCAAAATAACGTTGGATATTTAGTGGTGAGTAATTGGCTATAATTTAATTATAAAAGAATTAGTACTGAATCCACATTTATTAAATTTAGAACCCACATTTGGGGATACTCTAAGCTAAATAATTGCTAGGTATGATTAGGGGTGGGACTTGGGTTGGTTGGTCGGGTTAGAAGGTTTGGCCGAGCGAGACCCAAGTTAGAATTCCTTTGCCCAGATTGCCATCGAACCCGTGGAACCCGTAGATACTTCTCAAGTCTTCCCAAGTTATATTCCTCGGGTTCCACGGGTTCCTCGGGTTGGCCTAAGTTTGAAATTTAAACCCTGATATCTTACAATTTATTATAATTTAATATGATAATAATGAATTTTGTAATAATAACTTTTAATTACTATATTTATTTTAAATTTCCAAATAACTTAAGATTATTTACAATAGTATAATGCGTTTTAATATTGAATTATTAATAAAATATATATAATTTATATATTCTTTATTAGATTTAATTTAATATAGTATTGTTAAATAGAGTAAGATCTCAAAATATGATCCCAGATAATAAACTCCAATTAAAGTGCACCGACCTATATACTTCCACGTGGCAGTGGAGAACCTAATGCTCCAGGCAGAAACAAACCATCACCAAATGCAGAGAAAATCACGAATAGAGGAACCCATTACTAACAATCATTAAATATACCATTTGTTAGCAGGAAAAAAAGTACATAAAATATGATGGATCTCTCCTTGGCAGTCGAGTCTCTAAAGAGCCTCAATTTCATTAAAAAAAAGTTTATTATTAGAAAACTTATAAATATTTAATAAAACTGTTAACCCTTGAAATTAATAAAATATATATAATTTAGCAAAAATCGGATACAAATAATTTCTTTTATTAGAGTTATAAACTTGGGGTGCAACATCTTCAAAGGCATATTTATTTCAGCTTCGGGCCTTCAAGTGTTTCTCCAAATTTTTCTTAAATTTTTTGGAACCTATGTTATTGTTTTTCAGTATATTAATCTTGTCTCTTTTGGTCCATCTGCCATTATATGCCTTTGATTATATTTCATTATGAGAAGCGCTATTGAGATTGTGATAAATCAGAATCTCAAAAAAAAAAAAATGTATAGATTCATAATTTAGAAGTAAAAAATGCACAAAATTAGTCACACAGGGATGAGATCAATCAGAGGCAAAGCCAACCCAGTGCAAGGGTATGCACTTGCAGCTCGCTCAGTTGACTCCGAAGCCTAAATTAGTCCCAATTACAGATTTAATTTTATTCCTAAACTTAATTTTGCTTTTTTGCACCCCTAAAATATTTTTCACACCTAAAAGCAAATATTTGCTATCCCAAATTAGAAATCTTGGGTCCACCCTTGTTAAGAGTGTTTAAAAACCAACTGCAACGCCAACACATTGATACTTTTTTATAAGGAATAAATCTCCACAATAAAGTTTTTAAACATGAATTTTTGATTGCCTTTTTAGTGATCAAAAAAAAATAATAAATAAATAAACATGAATATTTGAGTGTTAAAGACTATAAAAAAGCTTAAGCTACACATTGAACCGTATGAGAACCATTTAGATATGGTCACTTCGAACTTCAATTTTGCCTATGATTTCTCATCAACTCGTGGTAATGATCCTAACTTATATAGATAGCTACTTGTATCCATGTTCCGGTAATATATAGATATCATATAGTCAAATAACTACCTGAGCACTTAAAATGTTACCAATTTTCATGTGTGATTCTTCTGGCATGTGGTTCTTTTGTACAGCACGAGCTAACGGGCCATATCTTATTGCGTTGCATTTTAATGAATATTCCCTTTATTAGTTGGAATTAAATTTACAAAGCTAAGGTTAAAAAAGAAGCCAAAACAAATACCGGGCAATCAGTAAATAAGATAATTTCTAGGATGAACTTTTTCCCCTTTCTTAATACTCCCTTTGTTTCAAAATAATAGGCTAGTTTATGTACAAATTTACACATAAATCAGCCTATTACTTTAAAACGGAGGTAGTACAAATAATCAAAGATAAACATAGATCAAACGACACATAAAATTTGGGTAGTTGAAATTCTCCACGACACTATCCCAGTACAGCAAAGCTACCAAAAAAAAAAAAAAAATCAAAGTTTCAGGACCCTAACGATGAATCCATCTAAACAAACTTAAAACTTAGTTTATAGAATTCAAAATCACTTCAAATCAAACAATTCAAAACCCAAATTCAAAGCATTCCAAATCTTTCCATACTTGCAAGATGCAAATAGTGCAAATAGAGTCTGTGTAAGTACAAATGAAAAAGAACGTACAACATAAAAATATGCAAAGTAGAACCCACCACACCATCACCATATAGTTCTTCCCCGGACATGTTTTTCCTTATCTGGTTGTGTGCCTACCATCAAAACTACATCATAATCAAGCGCACGCCATGCTGCCCATGCATTGGAAATAAAAGTATAAAATTACTATAAATCCACGAAAAAATGGTCTTAAATGGCAAACAGATGGAACCACTAATTGTTCATCACAATGCCGGAGTCTTCGCCGATCAACTCATCGTGATTGAGAAAACACGATCAGCTCATCAGTGTAGTAGCTTCTGAACCTATAAAGGCGAAAACAAAAGCACAGTATGTTAGTTAGTCACGAAAACAACCAAACATGCATCTCATTGATAAATCCTCACCCATCTTGCGTAGTCATACAAAATAAGAAACAAATAAAGTCAATAACTAATAACTGATCACTTTTAGTGCATTGGTAGCCCGTGGATTATAAATACACTGGTGGCCTGTCATAGCATAAACCTGTGAAACCCAGTATGAAAGTGTTTCTTCACCCAGAGAGTAGTAGTAGGAGAACTACCAAAACATATTAAAACTAAAATAAAATAAAAACCTTGCATCAAAGGTTCAAGTCAATTATTTAACTCTATAATAAAATGATGATTTACCGTTATGTAGCAAGGCTTGAATTAATTAGCGCACAGCCGAGAGAAGGAGATCAATCAAATTAATATTGAAGTGATCACCAAAGTGTTATGCTCCTTAAGCTTGGACACACGATTTTCTTCAGCTGCAATTGTTCTCCCTTTCTTTACCATTGGCATAGGTTGAATTGGGTGAATGACTGAGATGCAAATATTGAAACAAATTGATATTATTTCAGTTATAATATGTAATCAGTCCCTTAACTCTAGAGTTAAGAAGTCATAGCAAAAAAACTCTCGGTTAAGAGTAAATTTAGTATATACATATTGATCAGTCTCTACTCCCTACAGAAAAAGGTTATATCAAGCCTTAAACAGAGAACAATCACATGATCATTGATTAGTAATAAGAAATTGAGCAAACCATTGATTCTTAATTTAGCAACAGGTGAATTAGCGACGATCTAAAATATTTGCAAAAATGAGTTTATACCTTGATATTGTTACGTGTATCACGTATGCGCGGTTTCAACAGCCAAAACAGACGAATGATCCGAATGAAAAACCCCTAAATCGCATGAAGAGAGTTCCACAAAATCGTAGAATAGAGAAGCAACCTGGAAAACGATGGGTTTTGGCTTTTGCACGGATGCTTTATATAGAGAGACACCAAACCCATACATTCCGTAAATAACAACTTTGTTTTTGGAACAATATTCATATCTTTTCGCACGGTTTGCTAGTACAATTAAAAAAAATCCTTTTTTTGTGGAGTAAATAATATCATGAAAAATAGCATTGAAAGACTTATTTAGGAAAGTATCAAGCCTAAGAATATTTTCTTTCTTGTTATTTTGATATCTTTCAAAATCATATTCTCATTCCTTTTTTTTTTCTTTTTCTTTTTTGTTGTTGATAACAAATTTTTTTTCTTTGGAAATCATACTTTTAATGATTTTGTATTTTTCATTTGTATAGGAAATCATACTTTTTGTTGTTGCTGATAACGATTTTTTTTTTCTTTGGAAATCATACTCCTAACGATTTTGTATTATTTTTATTTGATTTTGTATTATTTTTATTTGTACAGGGTTAACAAACCCTTCACTCTATTCATGCCTGACTCCCACAAATCAGGTATTTTCTTTTAATCGTTGATCTAAATTTTTTCTTTTAATCAGGTATATGCTTATGGATTTTTTTTTAGGGACCAACTAAAAGTGTAATTGCAAGTATTTTCTTTTACCCGCAAAGTGTAATTGTTCAATTTCTTAGTTTGGAGCTGTAATTAGGGAATTTTATGACAAAAACTGTAATGGACATTGGACATTGGATTATTTTTTTTCATTCATATGATTGATCTAATTTTACGATGAAATCACGATGAACATTGCATATTTTATCTCGATGAAATCGCTTTTTTTTTTTTGGTAATGTTGAAGTTGTGTATATTTGTTTTGATATGTTTCTAAGATTAAATAAGATTTATTAATTTTAGAAAATTCTTTTCTAATATGTGATTGGCCAAATAATATTATGGTGGGCCAGAATCAAACGGAAGTTCCGGTTAACCACGTCGCTCGAAAAGACTCTGTTTTTATATAGAGAATAATAAAAATAAATCATTGGATCCACCGCGTTCAATACGCTCATACGCCCATCCATTGGATGTTGAGTTGGACGTTGATGCCAACTTGAAATCCTCGTGAACCGTGTTAGATGTGAATAGGGTCAAATCCTATGGATCCATCTGCGGCTCACCCCCTAGCAACAACAATAACATGGCAGAAATATAGGCATTGTGAAGCGGTTTTTTGGTTTTAGTCTGGATGTTACACATTTGGGAAGTTAAAGTTGATTCTTTGTCGGTGGTTAGTGGTGCACTGATCTCTTTTTCGTGCCCTTGGTATCTGAAGGAGCTTGTAACTCATTGTTTTAGGTGTAAAACAAATACAGCGAGAGTAGGGGTATTTGTGTGGTTTCCCTACTTGTGTGGTTCCAGAAATCAAAATTGTATGGAACTCACCTAAACCGAGAAATAGTCGTTCGAGCGCCGTTTTGATCACAAAGAAAGGATATATGGTTGATCTTAAGGAGGGAGGCATACAAAGAGTGAGGGATCATTGTGGTACTGTGATGGCAGGTGGTGTCTTCGAACTGTGAATATCAAGTTCTTAGACTTTGTTGTAAACTACTAATATGAGAATTCTTTGACCTTACTGAAAGATTACTTGGTAATTTATAATCGTTTAATCTCTGGAAGAGTTCATAGCCGTTCGACGTTTAGTACGGATGCAGAGACGCGTCTACATTTTGTCTTATGCCAAAGAGTATTGTCTTCATTTACCGAAAGCTATGTCACCCGTACACGGCTTAAGCATAATCCGTCTGCCAAGGTATAACTCAACGGTAGGAGGATATGTTAATATTGAATCTCTACAGCCTACTCCTATGCATATGGTATATGAATTGACTCGCCACCTTTCCACCCACTATGGGTATGGCAAAGTGGCAAACACAAATGGTCAATATAACACTTAGGCACATGTGATAGACACTCTACCGTGCCATAGAGACTCCATCGCTCGATGCTCTTATTATCAATTGGTGGTCATTAGAGCGTCAATGATAGTCTTTATATCGCTCGGTGCTATGATCATCGCTCGGTTATTTATCATCCAACGGTCAGGAATTCTCCCCCTGTAAATGCTTAACTTCAAATTTATTTCAAGTCACACCAAAATTTCTAAATCTCTCTAGAATTTCTCAAACTCACACATCTTCCATACTTTTCAGAACTCTTCTAAATCTTCCAATTTTCAAATATGAACATGGCCGAGTTCATAAAAAACCAACATGTCTCCGAAAATCAAAGAGCTATTAACCGAGCTAATGTGCAAAATCAAATAAGATGGGGAGTCCATAATTTACTATTGCGAAAGATGCATGTATTTGCAAGAGTTACGTTTTTTTTTTAACTGATCATCCTAGCGTTGGTGGCGCATTTCAAGCCAGGCCATTTTAGGAGAACATCTATGTGAAATTTCAAGAAGAAAATGAACCCCAATCATCACGATGCGAACGCGTTGAGCAATCACTTCAATGTAATCAATAAGGAAATTATTTTGTATGTTGCTTTAGTAATGCAAGCGGGTCGAAACTTAAGGAATGGTGAAACCACGATGGACCTTGAAGAAAGGTATCGAGCGGAGTGGCTCCACATCAACGTAAATAAATTCCAATTTAAAAGTTGTTATGAGATCTTAAGAGTGTTACCCAAATATAATCCAATTTTTATGTTTTTTACCCAAATATGATTCATTTTTTATGTTTTAATTTTTTAATTGTCAACTTAAGCTTAATTGTACGTTTTAATATTTTTCTTACTTCATTAGTTAAAATTCAAATGTAAGTCTGAATTAAGAATATAAGCTTAATTTTCAATAATACAAGTCAAATTTTCAAATCAGCAAGTGCACTTTTTTGATATAAACTTCGAATTAATCATTAATAGTCATTTTACAAGATATAAAACTAGACAATAATAATTTAAAGACAAAAACCTCGGACAATCTTCTTCGTCTTGTTTTCCTTCTTCAATTCATATAACTTCCAATCAATGTGCTCATGAACGGAGTTTCCTTTGTTTTTGTGACTAGTACTCTTCTTTGTCTTCAAATTGGCTTCGCCTTGATTTTCCTTGCCTTGAACTCTTCTTTGCCTTTTCTTAGCTGCAGCCCTCTTCAAGTATTACTCCTGAAAAATCAAGTTGGGTTGCCGAATCAAGTTGGGTTTGAAATTCTGTCATTTGAGAAATTTTTAGAGATTGAGAAAAAGATAAATATAGAAGAAAAAAATTGACTAAAAATTTTGGTGTAAATTTTCAGTTTGAAAATTACTTATTTATTATAGGCGACAAAGAACTAACCATTGGCGCTAGACTTTCAATCGAGCGATATTGTTTAAATTGCAAGCGATAATGAATATCGCTTGATGGAAACACCATCGCTTAACACTTTCCCCATAATAGCACGAGGTATGTCAAATGAGTTTCGCGGCTGGTTTGCCATGCCACCCGGAGTGGCAAATGAGTTTTTGCCATGGTGCATAAATAGGCCTAAGGGAGGTTTTGCTAACTCGCAAGCTTGATTGAGGAGGAAACCCAAAATACCCCTTAAAATTAGAAAGATAGGAAGTGATAAAAAGTTCCATTTAGCTGAGAATTAAGTTATATTTTGATTGGACTGTGGATGAAGAATGTATTGTATTTAGAGTGGACTGTATATAGACACACTCCAAAAGAAATGCCATTTTACAAACTTAAATTGAGCAGCGTTTAGCAGCTACATAAATCAGCTAGACATCTTACCCTTAATGAGCAAAAGATAAATTTTGATAAAGTGACTATAATTGTATATTCAGTTAGTCGCATTAAATTGCTAAAAAGAATATTGATTACTAGAAGAATTACAAAAATGTTTGTAAAATTGAAATTAGATTACATAGGTCAAAATGCTTACATCTTTTGTGCGCTACGATTTCGAGCAAAAATCTGTACAATTGCTAAAGAAATTATAAATTCTAACACTTCACCCTCCTGATAAAGAGTCCACCCTGGAAGAACAATATCCCAAGTACACAGTTGTGCGTTGTAGCAGGCCTTCGGTCGCCAACATTCTTATTGATGTTAACAAGACATTAAGATCCAATCAGTCATGCAAGTTAAACAAAAGAGCATAAGATTTAATAACGTTTTGACACTCGTTTTATACCATAACCTGATTTCAAATATTGAATGAGGCATGATTTGTACTTGTACCACTAATAATGAGATACATATCTAGTTATGCGCATGCAAGCAAGCTCCAAAGGAAGGTTACCTGATACTGAAAAAAAATTGATTAACATATTCAAAACTTGTAGACGACTAGTTCCATGGTTGTGACAAAACGACAGTAGAGGTTGATGCACTCAGCCCTTGCTTTCCATGTATAGCTTCCTTTAATGTATTGTAATGCTCAGTAACTGAATTATACAGAGCCTGTGAAAAAGCTGCTTTGCCCTGCACAAAAGAGCTCATTTAGAAACCAATAGATGTGAAGTAAAGAGAATTCGGGTTTGTGCTAATAGAAGTTCAAGTGCCTTTAGCACCAAATAATATCCCTCACATGCTATCTTATGGTTGCATCCAAATTTACTTGATTAATGAAAGCAAGAAACAAAATTCTTAAGCGAACCTCTTCAGGGTTTTCATGGTTCGCAGCAACCTGATTGAAGCTCATTTCTGGAGCCACAGATAATCCAACTCCGTGATAAGAAATCACTCTTTTTTCTCCGATTTCTTTTTCTACCTGGAGGAGAAGATGAAAAATTTAACAACCCCACTCAGCAACAGCAAAAATACTACGCTAAATTGCCAACTTACTGATAAAATCATACCTGGAGAGGTGGTGGCATGATGTCATGGCACGTTAACGTCAAGGGATAGATATGCCCTGGGGGACCTGAATGATCCGCAAGTCTTCTTATATTGTCCACTGAAGAAGTATCAAAGGGTGCCTGACCACATTATATGAGAACAAAATAGCCAATATGGATTTTCAGCAATGGGAGAAAAGAAAAAAAAAAAAAAACAATCGCGATGCTGATGTGCATAAATCAGAAACATGAAAATGTAAATTGCCCCATTAAACAAAAGGAATGCCATGAGGAAATAATAAAAGCTGAATATAGTCGTCTTATAATGTCAAACCCCCGACAACTAACAATCATGTCCGACATTCATTCATTGCACCTTCTGCTGTAAATAATTAAATAAAATAATCTGATCATCTCCTAAGAACAAACAAGTGCAACAGAAATTCATAGAACTGCAGTGGGGATCAGAATTTAAATCCTGAATATCTAGAAAAACGATAGAATTTGTTATGACTCTATTTACACGACGGGACAAGTTACAATGCTTTAAGATGTAATAACTGATGGTCAACATATTATGACATCAATTTCTCCAAAGTTAACAGAGAGATGGAGGAATTCCGAACGTCACTCTTCTGCAGAAACAAAATTTCTAATATAATTTCAAGTCAAAAATAACTTACTGGAAACCATTCTCCTGTGGAAGGATCTGGGCGGTCCCTACCACCACTAGGTGCAATCCATATTATCTGTGATCCACCCCTAGATTCAATAACATTAGATTAGAGAAACACATAATCAAGGGGGGTTAGTAACACAAGAAACTTAAAACATAAGAATAATAAACATAAATGCATGAAAATTTCCAAAATTTGAAGTTCAAATAACATGAATGTGAGAAATTTTAGGCAGAAAACAGGAAAAGAACTAAGAAATTGAAAATCAATTCTGAAGACTTCTTGGAATGCTAGAAACTGCACCATGAACCAACACCAGTTAAGAGTAAGATGCTGTCATTTCCTTTTACAGCACTCCATTCTAGAGGGCAGAAGTCATCAAACATTTTATGTTTCTAATGTTCTGTTGCCATGGTAAACTATGGATTTTGATAGGAGTTAGGATGCATTTTGATAAAATGTTTAATGTTTTATTGCCATGGTAAACTATGGATGGTTGTGGTGGGGTATACTTTCAGCACTATTAAGGTTTCTAAATGTCTCAGTATATAATCTCCTTTAATCAACTTAGCAAAAAAGTTCACAAGAATACCTTAAAAGCAAGGCCATCTCCTTCAGACTCCTTGTATTTGATCTCCTTTTCATGTCAGCAAGCTCAGGATTGTCGTTCATGTGTTTCTTTGAGTATACACATACCAGATTCCTAGGATAACACAAAATTGAATACTAATTATTTGAAACAGTTGTACAGTGATACCACCGCTAAGATATGATTCTTTATTATTTTGGATTCAAATGGAAGTTCGCAAGTACCTTCCCATGCTGAACGGCCTGCAAAGAGGATCTGTAAGAACTCTGTCTCCAGCAACATATGTCTGGTATATAGAAGAAGAATTTGCTCAATCCAATTAGTCATGTATCATTTCATTAGATTGCTGTTAAGGTAACAAAGTAAATGGGAGGAATGCTCTACCAAGTTTTCAGAAATATAAGAGTTTGTTGTTTCGAGTAACAATGAAATGACTGCGGGATCTGCTTCGCTTTGGTGATTGGAGATCAATATGACATTGTGACCCTACATGCAATGGTGTGAAAGTATTTGTTAAATCAACAAGAGCCTCTCTAAGCACACAAAAAATGTTCAAGCATATACTGACCACAATCTCTTTATTACAAGTTAGAAGCAGGCTGGTCTGAACGTTTTGCAGACCAGTCAGGCCATTTAATTTAAGCTCAAGTATACTAAAAGTCTGAACATGTTTAATTTCATCAAAAAATAATTGATGTTACAACTTTACATTGGTGTTCAATTCTTAGGTTCTGAGGAAAAAGATATAAGGTTCTTTTAATCTTCTTCTGTTAACTATTTCTCGTCTTAGTTACCAGAATGCTTTTCTTAAAACAAATATCGAAGTGAAAACATGACTAACAAACTAAGAGTTTTAAGCTTATTGAAACTCAAAATCTGGAGTATGATTTAGAAAATGAAACTAAACTTGTTTGTCATACACTTGTACCTAATTACATTATGCTGCATTAGACCTTAAACATGAAAGGGAATTTGATTATACAGATTCACAGACAGTAGCATAATGAATAAAGAGATATATAACATCAATATATTATGTTTGAAATGTATTAACAAAATTCATTGCCTTCACAAGGACCCAAACTGAATAACACACATACGCTCTAATTAGTTCGGTACCTGATTAAGCTTATCTTCCATGTCCGCAAAAACAGAAAGGTTGCCAACATAAGACCTTCTGAAAGAGACAAAAGAATAATGTTAAAGAATCGCAGGAAAGAACTTGATATAAATTGCTAAGCTACTAAGTACTTCGATTCCCTTACTTAGAAATGGGTAAAATTATTGTCTCCTTGTAGAAAACTTCTATGTTAAGTGTAAATTCAATTTCTACTTTATATCTATCTCATACCCTTGCAGCTTATAGGTATTTCCCAAACCAAATCTACACAGCTTATAAGTCAGCTGTGCAGTCAGCATGATCTGAGAAACAGTACGTTTACTTCCATAGTTGTATATGTTCATCAAAAACCCTTTCCCTACTGCAAAGGTGCTAAACTTAAATGGTATTGTACAGAATGTTAGTATAATAAGAAGTCCTATACAGTTACATAGATCTTGGTAGGACTAGCTGGTGTTTCATATCTGCCATAACTTCTACCGAGAGCAGTTAGGCAAGTTGATTAAAGGAGGTGCCAGCTGTGTACCAGCTTAGGAATTTCTTACCTTGAGCAGCAGTGAACAACTACTATGGAAGTTCAAAATGTGCCAAGTAAAATTCCTGGTCTCACAAAAGTGGACCACGATCGAAATTAAGGATTTAGTTGCTAGCCGAATATCAAGTATTCAGTTCTCATTTTAAATATCTAGCATTTGAATACGACATCAGGCTAGAGCTAACTTTAAATATCTAGCATTTGAATATAACATCAGACTTGAGCTAAGAAAGATATGGTTTGCCAAGATAGCTTAAGGTCAACAAAGTGGCCAAGCATTAAGTCAGAGGCTAACTAATACGATGGGCAGATATAAATTTCTGCAACTGCCCAAACATTCCAAAAGCCCAAACAACAAAATCACAAGGGATGAACCCACCTAAAATCAATCAGCGGACGAATATAAGTTTGACCAAACAAGTAGTAGTCAAAAGGCTCTCTTATAGCTTTGTGATATGGTGAGAAGGCAAAAGGATCCTGAAAAGATATATTACTTTGTTATATGATGGTGACATAAAGACATCCAATATTTATTTAACTCTTTTACAAAGAGATATATGCAACAGGAAAACAGACTAAGAATGATACAACAGCACATATGAATTAATTTACCTCAACTTCCAACAGCATTCGGTCAAATGCAACAGACATATTCGACAATATAATTTCATGCGCGTTTGGATGTCCACTTTTAAGAACCTGACAAGTCAAATTAGCAATACGGTTTGGCAAAAATTCCAAGGACGAACAAAAAACTGAAACTATTTCTACAGAAAACTGTAACCTAATACCTTAAACAGGTTTAACATTTCACAATTTGTCTTGTGCAGTTTGTAATAGCTGGCTTAGCACTTCGCAGAAGTAAAGGGGAAAAGGCCTGAATCCCTACTCAGAAATAAGCCTATTTCAAGTAAAACTAAACGAAAGAACTAATCATTACCGCATCCCGATAATTCTTGTATAATTCCTCCAACCCTGCTGCAACATTTGAAGGCAATCGTCCAGCTTCTTGTTCTTTCCTAATCCCCGAGAGAAGTTCTGCATACTACAAGTCCATCTTAGGGCAAGGAATAGCTAAGTAATTAAAATACACTTGACACTTCTGTTCTTCACAACTTTCTCCCAGAAACTAAAATCAGCACTCGGAATATTACAGTAGAACATAAATTCGACAGTATTGGAACTAATTAACGAAATGAAACCATAAAACTGACCTTGTTCACTTCGAACATCAATAAAAGTAAGTGAATGGCAAACATTAACATTGTCATCAATCTCTGATGATGATTTCTTCAATCGGATAATATTTTGAACGTTTTTGATTGATTCTTTATCTTCAACTAATTCTGCCATTGCTTTAACCTTCACTACTGCCTTAGATGAAACCCTAGCTCTGAAACCTCTTAAAGATATCTTAGAAGATATCTCTAAATTTGCAAAATTTGAAACCCTAGAAGTAGAACTTCTCGATAGAGATGCTACAGAAATAGCAGAAGGTGTTAAAGTAGCTGACGATATCAACATTGTCTAAACCCTAGTTCTTGCTAATTAGCATCAAGAAAAACCCTATGTCCCTAACCCTAACTTTTTTAGCTCTTATCAGTTTGAGTGAGAAGAATAGGTGAATTGGTGTTTGTTTTGAGTATACGTAGATCGAGGAGTTTGTTGTTCGAGAAATAAGCTAGTATTTTATTATTTCCTTTTTATTAAAAAAGAAATGAGTCATAATTGTTTTTCTTTTTCGTGACAAGAAGAAAGAGATATTCAGCTTTGGCCTAGCAGAGAGGATGAGATTAGGGAAGAAGAAGAATTGAATTGAGTGGAGTTCGTTATAGCAGCGGAATGAAGTTAGACTTTAGACACATGTGAGATTCCTTCTTGAGATTTACCCTCCAGTCGTGCTGACTGACGGCTAGATCCCGCATGACGCAGTTCGGGTTTTTGAGTTTAGGTGTGTTTCAGGATTGTGTCACGCGGGATGATCCGCGAGACCAGTTCTCAGCGATGCTTGTTTGGGGGAGGGAATTTTTTGTTTTCTTGACGCCCTTTATGGGGTACACAAATCCTTGTTCTTAGACCTAGGATTCTTAGACCTAGGATTCTGAGGAGATCAACCAGCAAGGCCAAGACAATATCCAGGAACGCCTTGATAGAGCTATATCAAATCGATATTGGAGAACTGCCAATCCTCACGCGGCAATCATGCATTTACCACGAATAGCTTCGGATCATGCTCATATTCTTTTACAAACCAAAGCACTAGACTGGCAGGGAAATAAGAACTACAAACTCGAACATTTGTGGCTATCTCACCCGCAATTACAGCAAGTGGTCAATCAGCTTGGGACAAATTGCATGACCTAGACCCCCCCCTTAAATCTCCAGCTGAAGCTCATATCAACCAGCGAAACCCTGACATAATGGAATAAAGTAAACTTCGGCCATTTACCTACTCTAATAAAAAAATCAACCGCCAAAATCAATCAGGCGCAACATCAATGTGCTACGCAGACGGGCCCAGCACTGGATCATTGGCTTCTTCAAGAAAAACAGCTTCGTATACAATGGTTGCAATCGGGAGATCGAAACACAATATTCTTTCACATCGAAGCTGCAACAACATCCAGCAACTTCAGGATCAACAAAATAATTGGATCCATGATAAAGACGCCATCGTCAAAATCATGCTAGATCACTTCACCGATCAATATACGGCACCAAATACAAGAATTGATGACCAGTTGTTTGAAGACATCACCCCGAGACTAACCCCTCAACAATGTTCTCTTCTTACATCAGAGGTAACCCCCGAGGAAATCAAACAAGCGCTCTTTTCCATGGGCTCCGAACGTGCCCCAGGACCAGACGGCTACACTAGCAGGTTCTTCAAAGTTTTCTGGGAAACAACCCGGCCACAGCTAATTGATATGGTACGCATCTTTTTTAACTCCCTTAACATCCACCCACTCATGAACCACATTAACCTCACCCTTATCCCGAAAGTAGATCACCCTTCTAAACCCTCACTATACAGACCAATATGACTATGTAATGTCACCTACAAAATTATCTCAAAAATCTTAGTCAACCACTTAAGACCTCTTCTTCCCTTCCTCATAAGCCCCTACCAAAGTACCTTTGTGCCCCAAAGATCTATTCATGACAACATAGCAATCGCCGGTGAGCTTTTCCATTACATCAAATCCTCTAGCCGAACCAAGGACCCAAAAGTGGCTTTCAAGCTTGACATACAAAAAGCTTATGATTCTTTAGATTGGGGATTCATCAAACGAGCTTTTACCAAAATGGGATTTCCACAACTCTTTGTGGACTACATCATGCTATGCATCTCCACAGTAACGTACTCAGTCAACATCAACGGCACTCCGCACGGGTACATCACCCCCACTAGAGAAATAAGGAAATGAGATCCCCTTTCTTCTTATATCTTTATTATTTGTGCGGAAATCCTCTCAACAAACTTGAGAAATCTAGAAACGCAAAAAAGGTAGAGGGACTGCGCATCTCTCAAAAAGCCCCCAATCTTGCATCTCATGTACGCGGATGATCTGTTAATAACATATAAAGCAACAACATAGGGCACAAACCATCTCAAGCACTTACTTCAAGCTTACAGTACCTCAGTAGGTCAACATATCAACACTTCAAAATCAACAATAATTCATCACCCAAAGCTCAAACAACATCAGGTAAACGAACTTCATCAAATTTTTGGCATGCCAACAACATCAAACCCACCCACATACCTGGGAGTACAATTTAAACAAGAGAGAACATCTTAGCATATTTTCCCCCCCTTCTTCAGCGCCTAGCTAGGAAAGCAAAAGGATGGATGACAAAATGCCTAAACCAGGCAAGAAGATTAGTTCTCATTAAAACTTCTCTCACACCTATAGCCAATCATCTTATGCAAACACAACTGCTACCGGCTCATATCAAGCAAAAAATGGATCGCATAACTAGAAACTTCTTTTGGGGACACGACTCAACCGTGAGGAAACTTCATCCAATAGAGTTTTGATAAACTCATCAAACCTAAATCCAAAGGAGGACTAGGAATTCAAAATAGCAAAGAGCATAGCAAGGCCCTCCTCATGAAGAGAATCTGGAACATACATGAGAAACCAAACTTTATAGTGGCCTCGTTGTACAACGAAAAGTACCTTAAACATCAACCCATTCTCCAAAATATCCCTCCTCCTCCCTCTTCCACAAGTCCTCTATGGAGGCAACTGGATTCCCTCATACCAACCCTTAAAAAACAACATCTCTTTCACCAGATAGGAAACGGCTTAACCACCCCAATCCAAGCAAATTGGATCCCTTAGTTAGAAAATAACATAAACCCAACACTTTACTACCCCATACAATCAGTAGCTCATATCATTGACCCCTCAACCCGGTCTTGGAACCACGAAAAACTGAATATCCTCCCACCAATCACAGTGCAAAGAATCATCAACCTTCACCTTCCATGTGAGAACCAGCCGGATAAAATAATTTGGCCCTTCACAAAATCAGGAAAATACACGATGGCTTCAGGATACAAATGCCTAACAGACAATTCAGACCAATTGCAGCACAACCCACCCCCACCCCCCAACCAGCTTCCTATGGACGCTTCTCTGTCCACCAAAAGTACAGATTTTCTTGTGGAAAGCACTAAACGAGGGCTTACCAACCCTCCAACTCCTCAATCACATCCGCCTCACCAACTCGAATCTTTGCCCCCAATGCAATTCTGATCCTGAAACTGCAACGTATATCCTTATATATTGTCTGATCGCTATAGATTCGTGGAACCTACTACTTCCTCGGATGTCCACACCACAGAGCACCCACCAAGGGATACCTGAAAAAGCGGGGGACTAACTACCACACCCAATATTTCGCTTAGCAATTTGTATGGACTAACTCCAATATACTTTCAAGAAAATCAACTAGACAGTCAGACAAAATCTTAAGAAAAGTATATCAAAGAGTTATATCTCAATTTCTTAATTCAATCTGCAATCAAACAAATAGGAATTTGCGAGCCGATTGAATATAAGAGAAATAACTTGAACAGTACCAAAGACCAATGTTCAAGGATCAATCAATTTCAATCAACAACCAAAGGTTGGATTTACCAATTGATCGATTCAACGCACAACCTGTGATATTTCAATTATATAACAAAATATAATATGGAAAAGAAATAACACAGACACCAGAAGTTTTGTTAACGAGGAAACCGCAAATGCAGAAAAACCCGGGACCTAGTCCAGATTTGAACACCACACTGTATTAAGCCGCTACAGACACTAGCCTACTACCAAGCTAACTTCGGACTGGAATGTAGTTGTGCCCTAACAATTCTCACACTGATCAAGGTACAATTGCGTTCCTTACGCCTCTTGAACCACGTCGGATTCTGCGCACTTGATTCCCTTAGCTGATCTCACCCACAACTAAGAGTTGCTATGACCCAAATTCGAAGACTTGATAAACAAATCTGTCTCACACAAAAAAGTATATTATATAGATAAATCTGTCTCCCACAGATATACCTATGAGTTTTGTTCTGTCTTTTGATAAATCAAGGTGAACAGGAACCAATATATAAACCAGACTTATATTCTCGAAGAACAGCCAAGTATTATCAATCACCTCACAATAATCTTAATCGATTAATGAAACAAGATATTGTGGAATCACAAACGATGAGACGAAGATGTTTGTGACTACTTTTAAATCTTGCTTATCGGAGAATAAATCTCGAGCAAATCTTAAAGAAGATAGTACTCAATCACGATAGAAAACAGCAAGATCAGAACACACAACTACAGAGAAATAGTTGGGTCTGGATTCACAATCCCAATGAAGTCTTTAAGTCGTTAACCTACAGGGTTTCGTAAAAAACCTAAGGTTAAAGGAGAATCGACTCTAGTCGCAACTACTATCACACATGAGGTATGGGGATTAGGTTTCCCAGTTGCTAGAGTTCTCCTTTATATAGTCTTCAAATCATGGTTTGCAATCAATGTTATCTTGGTAACAAAGCATTCAATATTCACCGTTAGATGAAAACCTGATTAGATTCAAGATAATATCTTTCAACCGTTAGATCGAACTTAGCTTGTTATACACAAATGAAATGTACCATCATTTAAATAAAGGTAACCATACCTAAACGTGTACACTTAGTTGGTTCAACAATTGTTCACCAATGGTTAGCCATATGAGCACTTTCATATCAACCTTATTCATCTTTATCATAACTAGTTCAAATGACTCAAATGAAACTAGTTAGAGAATTGTTCAATTGTTTATATTCCATAGAAGTATACAAGACACAATTGAAGAAAAATCGATTTTGATTCACTCGAATCATTTCATGAAAATTATAGCCACTGTTTGCAAAAGATTGCATTCCTTATTATATAAATGTATTAGTTCATGAACAAACAGATTTTAGAACATAACCTACTTAAGTATGCAAATGGGTACGCATACCTAAGTAGTCGGACTGAGTTTGGTTACGCTAGTACGCGTACGGGTACGCATACCATTTTACACTACCAAACTCCAACAACAATTCACGGAAATTGAACTTCCGCTAGTACGCGTACGGGTACGCATACTTTGTTTCCGGACTTCCAACAACCAACCAGTATGCGTACGGGTACGCATACCATGGTTCCCGGTTTTGTACTTTACACAAATGTGAATACACACTATGTTTATATCCAATCATGGTTACATGTTCTAAACCCTCATTTCAACCATTGAAACATTCTTAGAAGACGACAATAGCTATCTCACACAAACTATTAGCTTCGAAGCAATTTTCAAGTGATTGAATGATCAATACGAAACATTCCGAGTCTACATCAAATGACTGTCTCACACAAATCATGTAAGATGTTACAAGGCGATTTTCACATGATCATCTTTTGACTTTCGTTAAGAATATAAGATGAACTTGGTTAAAGTGAAAGCTTACCAACACATATTTCGAGAAATAAGTAAGCGAGTTAAACTCAGCTCGAAATATCAAATGTGTATAATTGAAGTCTATATAGCTATACGACTTTTTGTCTCAAATAGGAGATAGAGTAGATAGACTTTTGAGTGATAGATGAGTTCAAGTCTCCACATACCTTTTGTTGATGAAGTTCCACAAGCTCCCCTTAGTAGTTCTTCATCTTTGATCGATGAAGATGAATTATAAAGCTCAACTACATTTTCTATCATAATCCGAGACTTAGCTATAAGTAAACTAGAAATCAAGACTTATAGTTTTGGCAACTAAACTTGACAAACAAGCTTGAGATAGCAACGCTTGCGAGTTCGACCAAGTAGTGCTCTAACAATCTCCCCCTTTGTTTATTTTAGTGACAAAACTATCAATACATATGGATTACAAAATAAATAAACTTTGTAGCTTCTCATTCAAATGCTTGATCTCCTTGTTTCTTCAACATTACTCAAAATCTTCTTCACTTCCAAGTACTCCAATGATTCTAAATGTGTTCAACTCAGCATCATCCAAATGCTTGATCTCCTTACTTTCACAAGAAAATAAGGATTTCTTTGGATATTAACAAATCACATAAAATATGAATTTATATCCAAAATACTCAATTAAATTAACCACAAGAGAACCCGTGATTAATTTAATCGGAAAAGCTCAACATAAGAAAACTTACGGAGCCGCACAGTATTTACACAAAGATATGGATCAGGGAAGACCAATACTGCAGAATATTCAAAGATTCATTCTATTTTTCATCAATATTTGCATAGAGACATATAATAGACTTAATCTTTGTAGACAAAAGTTCATCCTATCTTCCATCAATATTTGCATAATGACATAATAGGCTTAACTTTTGTTTGTCAAAAGTCCATTCAATCTTTTATCAATATTTTCATAATGACATAAGAAAGACTTAACTTTTGACCACGTATGTGACAATCATTGTTCACGGATGCGAACACACATATCCCATAGCAAGTTGCAATATATGAAACCATAAAGATTAATACTGCAAAATCATCTTCCAAATAAACTTTAGAGTTTAAATAAATAAATCTAAAAACATTGCAAGATGAAAATCGTTGGAAATAGCTATGTGTACTCACAATAATGGTTATTCCAAACCCTAGTTATCCTTCTTAAAACACAAGAATAAATTCTCATAAGAAGTTTCCTAGACATTAAGAAATCGACAAGCTAAGAAACAAAGAAAGACTCTTAAACTGTCAAATCCGAACATGAACTGAAATCAATTAGCTTTTTCGGAATCCTCACGATCCTTGAGACCTTTGAGCTTGTGATTGACAACATCCACTGCTTCTTCAGAGAAGATATCCTCATTGAGAAGATCTTTAACACCTGTCTTCATGAGAACAAGGTCAGAATTAACCTTTTTCAACTCAGTTCTTACCACATCAAGACTCTTCATAGTATGAACGAGTTACAGTTTTGCTTCCTTAAAGTATTTAAGAAAATCATGAACCACTTCAGCAGAAATCTCTTCATCGTCCTCAATGTCTGAATAATTATCAGGAGACTGAGAAGAGGAGTCCTCAATTTCTACCAGGGTTATTTTCTTCTTTTCATCGAAATCGAAATATATAGCATTATCAACAAAATCTTCTGGCAAATCCCAAGAACGAGGAGGAGAAGACATTTTTGAGATAACTCAACTCAATAGGAAGGACATATAAACGATTTCGGGAAAACTTTTAGGGTTTCCAAAGTTGATTCGTGGTATGCATACCTAAGTAGCCGGACTGAGTTTGGTCACGCCAGTACGTGTATGGGTACGCATACCATTTTGCACTACCAAATTCCAACAAAAATTCACGGAACTTGAACTTCCGCCAGTATGCGTACGGGTACGCATACTTAGTTTCCGGACTTCCAACAACCAACCAGTACGCCTATGGGTACGCATACCATGGTTCCCGGTTTTGGACTTTACACAAATGTGAATACACACTATGTTTATATCCAATCATGGTTACATGTTCTAAACCCTCATTTCAACCATTGAAACATTCTTGGAAGACGACAATAACTGTCTCACACAAACTATTATCTTCAAAGCAATTTTCAAGTGATCGAATGATCAATATGAAACATTCCGAGTCTACATCAAATGATTGTCTCGCACAAATCATGTAAGATATTACAAGACGATTTTCACATGATCATCTTTTGACTTTCTTCAAGAATAAAAGATGAACTTGGTTAAAGCGAAAGCTTACCAACACATATTTCGAGAAATAGATAAGCGAGATAAACTCGGCTCGAAATACCAAATGTGTATAATTGAAGTCTATATAGCAATACGACTTTTGTCTCAAATAAGAGATAGAATAGATGGACCTTTGGGTGATAGATGAGTTCAAGTCTCCACACACCTTTTGTTTATGAAGTTCCACAAGTTCACTTGAGTAGTTCTTCGTCTTCATTCGATGAACACCGTGAAGTCTAAAGATCAACTACACTTACTATCCTAATCCGAGACTTAGCTATAAGTAGACTATAAAATAAGACTTATAGTTTTGGCAACTAAACTTGACAAACAAGCTTGAGATAGCGACTTATAGTTTTGGCAACTAAACTTGACAAACAAGCTTGAGATAGCAACGCTTGCGAGTTCGACCGAGAAGTGCTCTAACAATACCTACATCAATAAACCCCCATACATCTATATCCCTACTTTTTCAAGATAAAATCCGTGACGAAACCACCACCACCACATTCTGCTTTCTTTTCTGGTCCCTTTGGATAGCTAGAAACGACGTCGTAATGTTTTAACTGAGATATTCTCATTCTCCGTGTATGTGTCATTACCTGAAACCCTATTATTGGTGCTAACCTTGTTGATTGTCCTGACAAGCTATGATGAGAAGATGATCATCCCATAATCATCGCAAAAATTGCACAAGCTTCCACTCTCATTTGAAAAAAGATCTACGAGTCGTTACCTCTCTCTCTATCTAAAGTGCTCACTCTTTTGAATAATTCTTGTGAAAGTAAATATACTTTTGTATATACACCCGATGAGTTTTAATCCTACTACTTTAGTGAGAATAACCATTGAGCTTGGAAAGGTTTCCATGTTATAATGAATGAGAATACCGAACCAATGAGCCAAGAATCACTTAATTTTGAGTTATTACGAAGAAGATATGAGTGATTTTCCAAACCTGAAAAGTATAGCCAAAGGTTCAGTTCGCGAACTAAATTGCCAAAACATGACTTTATCTTATTTTAGTCATGTTTTTGATGATTTCTTTCCTTATACAAGTTGTCTTGAATTCTAAGCAACTTAGCCTTGGTCATTCATTATAAAAGGAGGTTTCATGTAGCTACACAAATTACCCCTTGGAAAATTATGTGTCTGTTGCATAAGGTTGTTTTCTATATCTTTGTTCTTCATGACCAAAAGTGAGATTTTAAAGACTTTACCTGGGAATCGTAAAGCACCGGCAAGCTATCTTCTTCTTTGGTAGTAACATAAACTGTATTTAGGTGATTATAATAATCTTTGTCTATTCTAAGGTTCTTCTCTTGTGTTATAAGGTCATTAAACGATTATTTATCATAAAACCTGGATTTGATAGATCAAGATATCTCTAAAAATATTTATAGTTAATCTTATGAGGTAAAATAAATTAGGTTACTGAACGTGTAAACCTTAATTGTTGACGAACATCTTCTAAAGGGAATTAGCGTTCTGCTAGGAGATTTTTCAAGAGCATCTTCTAAAGAGAATTAGAGTTATGTTATAAGATTTACAAGAGCAATTCCTAAAGTGAATCAGTGTTCTGCTAAGAGTTTTACAACTGCGTGAATACAACTGAAGCAAGGTACTACATCTAGTTCGAAATCTGATAGCAGGTAATTGGTGTAACATCTTAAATTAGTGTGTGTTCAATCTGGACTAGGTCCTGAGATTTTTCTACAATATTATAGTTTCCTCGTTAATAAATTTTCATGTTTGTGTTATTTCTTTTCCATATTATATTATTTCATCTTTATAGTTGAAATATCATTGGTTACACGTTGTTAAACCTAGGTTTTCAACTCAACTGTATAGAACCTAGCTACAAGATTCGTTCTTGTGAATTCGTGTCTTGAAATATATATTACGAGATTTTTTCTATTTGGAATTCAGTTCGTGTAGAGTTCAGGTACATATTAGGTTTACCTTGTTAAACAATCTTGTATACAGTTTCATAAACAAATGTATAGACTTTACAAGGATTGTCCATACAGGTTCACGAACGAAAAAGTTGTTAGTGTATTAGGTACTATCTCCGTTTCAAATTTGATTTATGATGTCTGTCACTGTATGGATAAGATAACATTGTGCAGGATCAAGATTTGTAAACTGCGGGATCCAATTGGCATGGATAGGGATTGTCAAACAATTTCCGATACAGTGCTTAATTGTAGGTATGATGGATACCAATTTTTTCCATTGTGGACTGCTTGATGATGGGTTGGCTATTGTGTAATGAAAGCTGTATTTTTGTATAAGATATTTCTCTTTACAAAGGCTGGCCCGGATGGAGCCAGGTTGCTCCAAACTATTTTCTTTAGCAAGGTCTTGTTGTGATCATTACTTTTCCTAATGCCTAGCCCTCATTCAATTTTGGATTTGGTTAATTTATCTCAACCTAAGGGGTGAAGCTTTCCAACTGCAACTTCATGTCCCTATAAAAAATTTCTGGTGATACCATCTATCTGTTTATGCATGTGGGTGAGAGAAGTTGTATTTGCATAAGGTGATTTAAAAAAGGGTGAGGGAAGTATTAATGAGAACAAACCCCCCAGCTGGTGTTAGACATTTTTTCATCCCCTTTCGCATGTCATGACATCCCTGAAGTAAAGGTGCAAATATGTGATGAGATGCTCTTCACTGCTTGAAATGGACTCCGAGGTATAAGGGTTGAAGTAGTTGGCATATTGAAAAGTTAATGTAGTTTGTATACTTAATGTTGCTCCAGCCTTGAATGATTTATAATAGTGAATTTTGTTGTTTAAATTAGCTAGCCTGTTGAGGTACCATATGGTTACTACTTTCCGGAGATGCCTTATAAGTGATGAGGAGGTTGTTTGCATACATCAGATGTAAAATAGGTTGAGCTTTGTGTAATACGCACAACCCCCTATAAGCCTCTCAATCTCTAAATTTCCCAAGTTTGGCGAAAAAAATTCCAAACGGATAACAAATGCATAAGATGATAACTGACCCCTTACAAATACTCCTAGTTGGAGTGTTATATACCCTTACGCCAAGCACTATGGTAGGGGATATCCCTTCCATATCCCCTAAATGTAGGGAAGGGATATGGGTCACAAGGCAACCTCATTATGGTGTGTTTTTATCCCTTCTCGACACTGCACGGAAACTGAGTATCCGTTTTTTTTTTCCCAATTTTTTTTTTCCGTTAGGAATATATTTGTATAGGTAAAAAAAGATATTTAAGAGTAAAAAAAAGAGATATAATAGGTAAAAAAGAGATATAACAGGTAAAAAAAGAGTTTTAGTAATAAAAAAAAGTGAAAAAGGAAAGTTTTAGAGTAAAACTTAAAAACCAGAAACGGATACTTAGTTTCCGTGTAAAAAGTCACGGATACTGAGTATCCGTTTCAACTAAAAAACGAAAACTGAGTATCCGTAAAACAAGATTTTACACGGAACATTTCCCTTCCCTACAAGAGGGATCGTAGGAAAAGGATATTCCTACTTAGTAGGGACATGGGAGACCATATGACTTGTTTTTTAGAATTTTCCGTCCCTACTGATAGGGGATAGGAGGGGATAACCGTCCTATGTGCTAGATTGAGCTGCTAGATTAGCAGAAAAGTGTTGCAGTTAAAAAAAAAAGTGTGGTATGTTTGGTAACACCATTTCTCTTTCCTAGCATGTGCTCGCAGTTGAACTAGCAGCGAGATTGAAGCCCTGAATGGTTCAACGCTAAAAACATTACTTTTTCGCTGAATGGTTCAGCGCTGGGAGATTTATTTTTTGATCTGACGGCTGAGATTTAAAGCGTTGGGCTGACATGGACTGCTAATCTAACAGCTAGATTAGCAACCATAGGACTAACTGCTGAAAAATCCTAGCTTTGATAAAAGTTTTTTTTTTTTTATAAAACCCCCGTCTAAGCCTCGTGAATTCATGGTATCGCCGGCACGGTAGTAGAGGTTTCGAACCTCGGCGCAAACGCGTGTTTGACTACTTAAAAAAAAAGAAAAAACAACTCGATTACATAGGTTTCTGATGCAATGGAAATGGATGGATATATCAAAGAGATTGATAGAGCTCTATACATGATGGCTGAAGAGGTTGTGAATGATAAATCTAAAAAGATTCTAGAAAAAAGGTGAATCATCCTCAAGTGAAGAAATGATGGTGGATGTTGCAAAATCTGACAATGATAAAAGGAACAATTGGCCTGCTGATGCTAATGCTGTGGAAGCTGGAGCCCAAGTTCAACCTCCTAACCAGGTTCTTTCTTCTCTCAAGAACCCAAAATATTATATCTCTGTCTCCTTTTTTTTTTAATTCCAAGTTTTTTTTATCTTGTTTGCCTTAATGCCTATACTTGCTGGATAAAAAAATTCAAATTTTACTTCAGTCTATTTCAACCTGACATCTGCAATCTTGATACCCGCTTAAACTCAGTTAAATTTGTGTTGGATGAATTTAATTCCTTTTTCTTAAATCTAGATTACTATAGAATCAGTATTTTCTTAGTTTTCAAAATGAAACTGCTTTCATGGAATGTGCAGGGAATTGGAAAATCCCTCACAAAAAACCATCTGAAATATTTATTATTAAAGAAACAAAACCCTGATTTTATGTTCTTAGCAGAAACGAAAGCAACTAGAGATAGCATGAACATCTTAGTAAGGAACTTAAAGTTTCATGACTGGTTAGTTGTCCCTAGAATTGGTCTTCCTGGTGGGTTTTTTATTGCATGGCACAATAACATCAAAGTGACCTGCATTGCTGAATTTTTTGATATCTGTTTTTTTGAAGTGCATGATTTTTGTAATAATATTTGGAATGTTGTTTGTATGCATGGCTCCTTGAATGATCTAGGAAAAAAATTACAATGGGATAAGATTAGCCATTTATGTAAGCTAAACCCTAGTACTCCCTGGATCATAATTGGTGATCTGAACTTTATCTTACATGTTAATGATAAACATGGCGGAAAGAATAACTCTCATGTTAATAAATTCATTCATGATAATCTACAGTCTTTAGGCTTAATGGACCTTAAATACCAAGGAATTCCTTTTACTTGGTCAAATAATAGGGAAGGTCAGGAGAATATTAAAGAACGTATAGATAGAGTCCTTTCCTCTTCTAACTGGTTTTCTCTTTATCCTGGTGCTATTGTTAGTCATTTGTCTAGAGTAGGTTCTGACCATACTCCGATTTTGCTAACTTGTAAACCTGTAAAGCTCAAAGTGCATAAACCGTTTAAGATTATTAGAACGTGGTTAAGTCATGAAGGGTTCAAGAAAGTTATTTCAGAAAACTGGAATTGTAACATTAGGGGTTCTTATGCTTACAAAATTCAAAAAAACCTTAAAAACCTCTCTTATATTCTTTCTAACTGAAATAAAACTGTCTTTGGGAATATTTTTCAAAAAATTGAAAATCTTAATAAGAACATGGAATATCTTCATTCCATTAATCCTTTACCTGTTCTTGAAATTAAAGATACGCAGAATAACTTAGAATTGTGGTATAACAGAGAGTGTGATTATTGGAATCATCTCTTGAAAGATAAGTTCATTAAAGAGTTTGATCGGAACACCTCTTACTTTCATCAAACTGCTAATAATAGAAGAAGAATTAACCATATTCATACGCTTAGGGATGAAACTGGACTCTGGATTGATGATAACTCTCAACTACATAAGTTGTTAATAAAACACTTTAAAAATATAAGAACTACTAGTAAAGCTCAACACCTTAATACTCTGAGTAGTCTAATTGATCCTTGTATCAATGAAGATGAAAATAATATGCTCATCAGCGTCCCTGATGAATCTGAAATTAAAAATACTCTTTTTAATATGAACCAATGGGGCGCCCCTGGCCCGGATGGTTATCCGCCTGGGTTTTTCAAGGCTAACTGGGATTTAGTTAAGTTAGATATTATTAACCTTGTGCAAGATTTTTTCAGGAAAAAATACATTCTAAAAGAAATGAATTATACTTATATAACCTTGAGTCCTAAAGTTCAAAACCCTGCTACACCTAGTGATTTTCGCCCCATTAGTCTTAGCAACACTAGTTATAAAATTATTTCAAAAATCTTAACCAATAGGCTGAAACCTCTGCTTTCGAAACTTATTTCTCAAAACCAATCTGCATTTATTCCTGGTCGTCAGATTACTGATAACATCATAGTTGCGCATGAAATTCTTCATTCTATGAAAATTTCGAAGAACAAAACTGGAAATATGGCTTTGAAAATCGATCTTTCTAAAGCTTTCGATAGAATTGAATGGGATTTTCTAAATCAAACGCTTCTCTCCTTTGGTTTTTGTGAGGACTGGTGCCAACTTGTTATGCAATGTATCACAACTACTTCCTTTTTGGTTCTTTTAAATGGTGTGCCTGGTGACAAATTCAGTGTTTCTAGAGGTCTTAGGCAAGGGGACCCATTGTCCCCTTACCTGTTTATTATTTGCATGGAAGTGCTTTCAAAACTTCTTTTAAAAGCTGAAAGTGATAAACTGATTTCTGGGATCAAAGTTGCTAGAACTGCTCCCTCTGTTTCTCACCTCTTTTTTGCTGACGATTGTTTTCTCTTTGCTAAGGCTAGTCTTTATGAAGCGAAAAACATTGTTAACATCTTAAATCTTTTTGGGGAAATGACGGGGCAAGTCATTAACTTTCAAAAATCTGGAGTTTATTTCACTCCTGAAACTCACAATAAACACTGTAAAATCATATCCAAAATCATTAAGGTTAGGAAAATAGCAAAAAAATGACAAATACTTAGGAACTCCTCTTTTCTTTGATAGAAATAAAGTTAACAGTTTTGAACCACTTCTTAACAAATATTACACTGTTCTTCAAGGATGGATAGGGAAGATGTTTAATTAAGCAGGTCGCACTGTTTTAATTAAAAATGTTCTTAGTGCTTATCCTAATCACCAAATGCAATGCCTTTCTTTCCCCAAAAAAACTCTTGATAACCTTGATAAAATTCAAAGGGATTTCTGGTGGCAAAAAAAGAATAAAAAAAAATGCTATTACCCTAAAGCGTGGCCTATTATCACTAAGGATATTCGTCAAGGTGGTTTGGGAATTAGAATTCCCCACAAGCATAATCTTGCTTTAATCACCAAGTTGGCTTGGAGGTTAATCCATAATCAGGATCAACTGTGGGCTAGAATTTTAAAACATAAATATTTTAGAAATCATAACCCTCTAAGGAAAACAAGAAAGCATAAAATCTCTTGGATTTGGTCTAGCATTAAAAAAGGCCTGGATGTTATTAAGTCTAATAGTATTTGGCAGATTAACAATGGAAAGACTACTAATATTTGGACTGATTTTTGGTTGCCTAACCAGACTATTCCTTTAACTCCAATTATTTTTGATAACAGCATGCCTAAGCATGTAAGTGATTTGATTAGTTTAGAAGGAACATGGGACATGAATATTATCAGGAAGTATATTGATAGTTCTCTTCATAATGCTATTAACTCTGTAACTATAAATCTTAGCTTGCAGGATAGAATCAGATGAAATTCTACCATATCTGGAAACTTAACTACTAAATCTGTTTACAATTTTCTGACTAATCTTAAGTTAGATAAGAATGAAGCTAAATTTTGGAAACAAATTTGGGGTCTAAATATTTTGCCTAAAGTTAATATGTTCTGCTGGAAAGTTGTTTCAAATGCTTTAGCTTTAGGAAAGAATATGTTTAAATATGTTAAAGAAACTAACCCTTACTGTCTGCTTTGTGATGCGCATGCTGTTGAAGATGAAATGCATTTGTTTGTCAATTGTGTGTTTACTAAAAAAGTCTGGAATGCTTTTGATCTTAATAACATTCACAATTATATAGGAAATCTAGACATTATGCATTGGTTTAATTTTTGGTTGAACAATAAAGCTTTAAAAGAAAAAGCATGATTTAATTTCCTTCATTATCTGGTCTATCTGGAAGTACATAAATAGTGTGCATTTTGACAATGTTGTGCCAGAAATGCAAAAATTAATTGATATTGTTAAGTATTCCCACCAGAAATTAGCCATACCAAAGGTCAATGATACTGGAACGGAGCTTGTTTAATGCATTCATTTACAGTTGAGTTCCTTTACAACTGAATATTCGACTTTCAATCCAATCGTCTATGCATGAAGTTTTAGATCCTCAAATTGAAAACCCAAGAATTATCAATCAAACATTTAAGCCATCAATCTGGTAACAAAGACGAAAAGTATTTCTGATTTCAAATAACGTATGAGTCAAAAAAAAGAACTTAGCATTTTCTTGATTATCAATGATTAAATATTCATCTATATCAAAAAAAAAACTAATTTTGGTTAACGGAGAGGATAACATAAGCAGTTACATGATTTTTGAATGTGTAAGTTAAAGACGAAGATACAATGAATTTCAAATTAAAATTAAATGGCTTTTCATGATAATACGGTGGTGTGGGTACTCTGATTAGGTAAGTTTCAAATAGTTGATTGTTATAGCATTAACACCCGCCTTTGTATTATTGGAGAAAGAACATCTTCGGGATTTTATGATGAATTTTAGATTTCAAGTTCAAAGATAAGTCAATCCTTCTCCTAACATTTTAACTCTCTGCTCGCAATCCATTATTTCACTCCTATTAACATGACTCGAATCTAAAATCCTAATGCGAAATCTTATTAATTGACAATACTTTGATATTTTTTTGTGAAGCATAATACTTCGACAGTTAATCACATCTCTGACATGGTTAAAAAATGTTCACTGATCCCCACTCTCAATGTAAAATACATGGGCTAGTTTCAGATTCAATCTCACCGCAGATAAGTGGATGTGCCATGAACATGCCAGCCAACGTTATCATTTCTGGTAGCTTCACCGCTTTGTGAAGTTTACTTTAGGGGTGGGACTTGGGTTCCTTGATCGGGTTAGTGATATGTACTTAATTTACATGTTACGAGTGTCAATTCCATACTTGTTTTAGTTATATTTTTTTGCATATTATTTTGTATTATGATTGTTTTCTAGTTTATGTCTTATATTAGGTATATCATCCGAAAAGAAATAGAAATAAGTACAAAATTGAAGTTTGCAATTGGAAAAGGGCCATAAACCAAGTAGAACTCGTTCAAATTCATGATTCTTCTAATTATCTTGAAGAGGACGAAAAGGCGAAGCCAACGGCAAAAGAGCGAGGTCATTCCTACGTGGTATGGGAAAGTTATGAGAAGCTCATAACTTATAAAGGCACCCACATTTCTGCTCGGGGCTGCCATATATTTGAAAAGTGCTAAAGGCACTTGGTTTTCTTCTCAGGGCCACCTTCTTCTTCTTTATTTCCAACAGCAAAACTAACTCGAGCTATCTACTATTATCCGGTAGACGACCAATTTGGTTATATTGTGTGACGCCTGTAGCAATGGAACTCGTGGGGTTCAGGGATTGAAAACGGTAGATTGAGAACTATTTTGAGTTATGAGATGTATGAAGACAGAGATGGCAGTGAATAATTTCTTTGGCTACCATTGATTGATAATGATGATCAACGTGATTGGTGTAGACACCCCAATTTTGCACGGTCACGAAAATTCGCAGCGAAGTCGTATCCGAAGTGGTCTTGGTCGTTAAGTAGTTCCTGCTTTAAAATTAGTGCCATATGTCCACTAAGTCTGAATATAAACTGGAGCTAAAATTGATACCCACCAGCTAGTCCACCCAATATTATTAGTTCGGTCATTTTGGGTGCAAGTGGACACCAGGTCCAATTCGTAGCACCATAATCCGTATGTTCCATCCTTAAGTCCATCTCATGAAGCCGTATAGCCAGCAGAGTTATCCAAAGTCCAATACACTAAAAATGAGCTAGTCGCCCTACCATAGTAAAATGTCGACATCATTTCACATAAGGTCGCCAATAGTTAACCTTGTTCACAAGTCTTACCATGGGGATAAAAATCATAGGATTAAATGAAATATATTGATTTTAAGGTAATAATATAAAATAATATTAATTAAATGTGGTAATAATATTTAGGGTTTAAATGCGAGCCGTCCGATTGAAATTCATTAATCCAGTGGTTATTGTTATAGAGAGATGCTATAAATAGTGAGCTAGTTTGGTGTTCACGGGGGTGATAGAAATCGGTAGGAGGAAAATTTTGGTAGAAACCAAGGGGGTCGTAAGAATCAATAGAGATTAGGGAAGATTTCCGTGAGAAAATTGTGGAGAGAAATCAATTAAGTTCTAGAAAATCATTTGGTGTCTCGGATACGATACGCGGCAGCTAGCATTGTTGGATTCACTCATTAAGCTAAGTAACATAACAAAATCCTCGACAACGAAACAGGTAGCCTCCGGCACATTTTCATCTTTTTATCGACGATTTGATCGTGTAAGGAGAATTAATTGATAATTGAAAAAGCATCCATTGTTTCTTAACACCATAAGTCCATTGTTATTCCCTTTGTTTGATTTGAACTTGGCTTATCTAGTTGCTGTAACACAGTGATCATGAGCTCCATTTTCATTGCTTAGATAGTTAGATACGAAGATAAATAATGTCCACTAGATGAGCAGGTGAAGCCTAAATATCATTGGTACCGAATACGTCCATAATAATAGTTTTGGTGACTGATATGTTGATCCAATATTCCGTCCCTTATTAATTGATTATTTAATGATAGTAATGATAAGTTTGATAATTGATATATTGATTTTGATTTCATTTGATTTTCAATAATAATAATTATTTCATATTGATTCGATTTTAATAATAATAATTTTTGTTTCGAAATTTGATTTAATTATTCAATCGGGGTATCTAATACTTTGGTATTTTGCAGGTGATAATTGTACAAAATTGGTATTTATGCATTATTTATTTTATATATTGCAATCTAAACCCTAGTATCTCAGTTATAAAGTAGAGGCCGATCTTCGGATTGGACGAGCTAGGTGCCTCACACCTTCCTAGCCCGTATCTTGATTCCGGACTCATATCTGTAATTGGACCAGTGTTTCTTTTGGGTCCCAACTCTCCAAGTTGGGTGGCGACTTCCCTTAATAATATTTTCCACCTGTATTTTCCATTTTAGATATTTTAGAGGTCTTAACGGATTTCGACGGTATCTACAATTGGTTTCCTGATGATGGAGCTCGAGTCTGTGGTGGTTGATAAATGGTGGAGTCGACATGGTGCACGTTGCTTCTAGAGAGTGGTCTTTCCTTCCATTAATTAGAAGGAAATAGCTCGAGTTGTGGTTTGTTGTTGATTGATGATTTCGGGTATTGATGGATATGAAGGTAGAGCTCAAGTTTGTTGCCGCCAACGGAGCTGCTAACGCTAATCGATGGTGATGGGAGTTGATTGCATGGCACCGACGGAGTCTTGCCGGTGATTGTAGTTGACGATGGTGATGTTGAACTGAGACTCATGGTTGTCTCTGATGGTTTGAAATTGTGGTGGTTATTGGTGATCGATGGGAGCTCGTGATGATAATTTAAAATGAAAGTTGAGCTCCAATTGGACAGAGTTAATAGCCATTTAGGGCAGTGAAGAATATTAATGGAGTCGATATGTGAACATGGTAAGGATGTGTATTGTGGCTGTGGGTTAGTTCAGAAATCAGTTGGAGACTCAAGTTGATGGTTGTTGCCATTATCGATGGAGGAAGGAGCTCGATAGAAAGATGGTAATGCTACTAGGTGATATGTCTCGAGCTTTTATTTAAGTTATCATCTATAATCCTTTTGGTGTTTTGGTTATTGTTTGCCTGCCGATATGTTTTTTAGGATCACACCAATGTTGTGTGTCTCCTTAAGCCAAGAACGTCACTGGTAAAATGGACTTATGGCCAGTGGAGAAGAAACACCCGAAATCTTCAATCTAATAGATGCTACAGGGTTGTTGGTTGTGGTCAAAAATTTAGGTATGACAAACCTCTTGTTTCTGCCTTCGTCGGGAAATATTACGGGAAAAACGGATACTTCCATCTTCCGGTTGGAGAAATGACAATAATTTCAAATGATGTGCAGTTGATTACTAGTTTAAGCATAGGAGGCAAAGCCGTGAGGGGGGCCCAATTACGTGAATGAGATTAAATGGACAAAGATTTACGATTTCGCTAAGAGGGTGTTTGGTTGGGATGAGGAGAAGACTAAGGCAGAGATGTTAGTAGGTTCAGCGAAGCAGCGAATCTTCCATCTCGCGAGTGTGAGGGGATAATTCTTGAGAACATAGGAGATTCATAAAAAATGAGAGTTGACTCCGGAGCGTGTCAATGCTACCACCCACGCACATGTCCTCTACATCTTGGGAGTTGTTATCTTCCTCGACGTTTCTGGTTCTCGTGTGAACACCAACTATATACAGCTATTGGAACTAGTATACATGGTCCGAGACAACTCTTGGGATTCTGGGTACTTTTCACACTTGTTGAACAAGCTGAGAAAGTGTTCTAAGGCTGACAGGAACCAAATCGGACGGAATATAGCTCTTCTACAGGTACTTCAAGAGTTGAATTTATTATATTATGTTTATGTTACTCTTTTATTTTCTCACTTATAATCCTATGTTGACTCATGTAGGGATATACTTACACTTCTCAGAGCTTGCTAAAAGGCCCCATGGGAACAATAGGTGTGACGGTACTTGTTATGGAGACCGATACTCCTTCAGTGGTAATACGAAGAGTCAAGATAAGGAATTTTTGGATTTGAGACACCAGTTAGACAACTCGCCCTTACAAGGTAACATCAGTTGAAATACGGATGGTTGGGGTGCGAGGAATAATGTTATTTTGGACCTATTTTTCACCCCAAAGGGTATGTAATATACAACCCAACGAGAGTAAGGAGACAATATAGTGGTGTACAAGGTAATCCCAATATCTAACGCCTCCAAGTTTGTATTGGATAAAACCAAATGTAAGTTTTTTGATAACGATATTGATGTTGTTCACAAACCTTTACCATCATCTGTGGATTGGGATGATATGAGGTACAACATCAATATGGTGAGCGTCTATCTGAAGACAGATGATGAGGCATATCTGACTTACATGCCTTGGTACCTCAACATTTCGTATACTAGTTTGATATGAAGATACAAAAGGCCTTTCATCAAGGACTGAGATAGAGCTCTCAATGTTTTGGTGCGTAACACTAACTCTACTCTTAACCATATTTCCAGATTACCAGGCTAAAAGTCCGACTGTAGCTAACCCTGACTCTTTGAAAATCAGGCGGTTTAGATTCAAAGTTATTGCTAAGCTAACCACTCCTAATATATCTAACCTGGTTCTTGAAAATCAAGTTTGTTGTTTATATTTAGAGTTTTTGCTACTCAAATTCAATCTTTTTTATTAATATTTCAGTGAAGATATCTTTTTTTAAGCCAAATTAGATAAATTTTTAATTTGTCCTGTATAATTCTTCATCTTCTTCGTTCTCTTTTCGTTTTTTTCTTGGCCAAAATATGATATGTATACAAACCTAACCAATATAATCCAATTTGATTCTTTTTGTTGAGATTTCATTCGCAGATTTTCCAAGAAAGATTGGAAGTCATTAGAATTTTCGTTTTCTCACTCAATGGTAAAAATTTGCAAGTATTGAAGAAAGTTATTGTTTTACTTGAAAACACAGGTAAATTCCCATTGTTCATCTTACTTTTGTTCCTTGTTGTTAAATATAACTTCTTTATGAAGCTCATTCAACTTATTTTTCTAATAAGTAAAGTTGGTGCATGAATTGATATAATTGAAGAACTGAAGAAATTTATTAGGTTTGTGATTTTGTTGATTAATAATTGGATATTTTGGGTTTAGGTAAAATCTCTGCAACTAGAAGACAAAGTAGAATTATGCCTATTAGAGCACTGCTCGGTCGAACCCACCAAGATTGGGGCTGTAAATTTAAAATCTTTGAAATTAAATTACAATTAATCAAAATGGTACGATAAGGTCTTTGGTCTTTGGGGAAAGTTAAACCTTTGCATGAAGGTTAGAAGACTAGCAATATCAATAGCCTCTATCAGAGCGAATGTTGGGATACCAGTAGATCTTCTTGGTTTTGTGTTATTATGGTTGGTGTCACACCCGCAAATGCACCTTATAAATTTCGTACACGAGCGTAACCTGGCAGTAACGTGGTTCAATAAATCAAGCTTCACCAACAATACTTCAATCTCATAAACTTATCAATTCAAGTGTGAAAACCAAACTGTTCTGCAATGGAAGTCTTTATTAACCCTTATTTCTTTTTTGTTTTCTTCTCATATGCTTATCATAAAAGCATTCAAACATTTCCATACATTATCAACAACAATCATCCAACCACGAACACGTAAAACATGACACAATTAACCCATTTTATTGCATAAAATGGGAAGATAAGCAAAACTTGACCACTTAGGGATTTATACAGACTTGTTCCTCTTGAACCAAGCCTTTAACTCACCAAAACTCTCACAATTTGAGTTTCAAAATCAAATCTGCAAGCCTCCTGATTTTCTAATGCCTTTACATTATTTATACAGTGGTTACAACGGCGAAAACCGTGCACAACACTTGTACAAGCATTTGACAACCATTTGTCTAATATGGCAGTTCCATAACCGCCAATAATTGTGCATACAGGCCAGTTTGTTTCCTAACTCGAGCCAGCCTTCGACACCTATTACAAAACATTTACGGACACTCCCATTAGGTTATAAACTTATTTTATAACCTTTCACCCTTGTCTCACACCTTTGGCATGCTTGTAAAGCCAATAACCAACTATAACCGTCACTTGAGCCATATTGTGCTATCATTGCGCATCACTGTGCCATGGCCTTGAGCTGAACTTTCTGGGACGCTTAAGCGAAGCCAAAATCATTCCAAAATTCCTTCTAACTGATGCCAATAATTCACCATGTCTCATATGCTCATATACGTCTTTTTTTTACTTAGCTAATTATTAGTGATGCACACTCTTGCACCACTAGTTTGAATCCGATGTACAAGCTTTGGCCAACCTTTGACTAGTACATAGACCAACTCTTGGCCTATTCCATGTTCTTGCATCATACTTGAGTTGGCTAACTCAATTTCACGGATATGCATCAATGCAAGCATCGCATGCTGCATTCGTCATTTGGCAGTGCATTCCTCAATGAAGCTTCATTGTGTCGGACAGTAAGCTTCATTACTTGGAAATTGACTTTACAGTGCAGCGCTATCATTGCGCTTTCCTGGCCCTACAAGTTAGCGTTATCCTACCGCTTTAAGGACTATGCAGTGCAGTGCTATCATAGCGCTTGACTGACTGATGGACACATTTTTGTGTCCGATTTGTCTCGATTCTATATATTGTTAGGGCTCATTTGTGTACTTATTATGGTGTTTTATGTGTGTGTAGGTATTTTTGGTCAATAAACATTTTTGGAAAATCGGCTCGAAAAGTTATCCAGAACACCCTGAGGAAATGATATTGGCACCCACAGTTTGGATAAGGGGCACCTCAAGGGCACCCCCAAGGACACCAGCTATCGGCACCCCAGAACCTTTTAAGGGACACCCATCTTCACCTTTGTTTGAATCCTGTTTTGGCGGGAAGCTGTTGCAGACGGGAAGCATATAAGAGTTTGATTTTTGTGGAAGATTTAAGGATTCAATCTCGGAATTTTGGTGGGATAAACTTCCTAGAGTATAACAGGGTTGGTAGGATTGATTGGATCGAACGAATTGGGCTAGATAAGCCGGGATAAGAAAACAGAGGAGTTGGAAAGTTATCGGGTTCTGTTATCGGACTTTCTGCTTATATATATGGGAGTTGGCGAGATTCTTGAGAGTTAAACTATATTTGGGACTCTAACTTACCTTATCTGAGAAGTTTACAACTCACAGAACCGCGTATACAAGCTTGGCAGGGAAAGAAATCCCGAGACTTGAGGTGGAGGAAAAATAAGAATAACCGAAGATTCTTGAGATTCAATCGACCTGTGGGCTATAAAAGGAGTTGGGATAGGTCATAGAAGGGTTACGTACACTTTTGGGAGAGTTTAGAAGCTTGCAGAGAGACACAGTCGAGTTGCAGAGAAGATACATGCGAGGGGAAGAAGAAGAACACAGAATATCAGAAAAAGAAAGTCGCAGAATTTGTTTCTTATACTTTCATATTCAATACCATTTGTAACAATTCTTGCAAAAATTTATTCCAGTTCGTAAGAGTTCTGTTAGAGTTCTGTAACAGTGCATTTTGTAACAATTATATTAGTTACAAACACACTGCTTTATACCTTCTCATCCTTTTAATCAACTTTTGAACCATAAATCAATATTTTGAGCAAGTGATTAATATGAGGAGCTAAACCCCATTGCTGAGGCGATAGAGGAAGCTATTTTTCCAACAAAGAGTGGCATATTCTATTTTATCTATTTATTGCAATTATTTTATGATTATTTTCCTTGAATAAAAATTGTTTGAATGATTTTTGTTAAGCAGTTGTTATTTCTTTTGATAGAGCATGCTTGACCATGGGTTTTTGATGTTCTTCACTTTGGATTTACACTTGTTATTTTGAAAATCTACTTGTTGCAATAATTTAGAATCAAATTGAACGAGAAAATTGCATAAATATGAATATTGGGATTAAATCACTTTGAACTTGGAAAATAGTGGAATCTTAGCCTCATTGTTCTTTTAATATTGATATCAACTTTGTCAGTGTTTGCTATAATTATTAGTGAGTTTTCTCTTTAGTTTTGAATTTAAGTCTAAAAAAATCCTTCACAAGTCTGAGAAACGAACACTTTCTACCACTATCTACAAATCACATCAATTTTTGGCGCCGCCGACGCGAACTTTATTTTAGGGTTTTAGATTTATTTTTATTTTTATTTTTAGGTTTAGTTTTTATTTTTATTATTTTTGTTCTATTTTACGTTTTTGGGTATTTATCTTTTGTCTACAGGTTTTGGATCATAGAGAAAATTGTGCCAAGGAGTTTGGTGATTTCATAAAGACTTGGAGCTAAAGATTAAAGCGAAAAGAACGGACAGAAAAAAAGAGAGAATTTTATTTTAGTTTTTTTTTTTATTATTTTAGGGTTTTGTTTATTTTTAGAAGAAAAAAAACTGTATTAGGGTTTATTTATTTTTGTAATTTTTCTTTTCTCTTTGGACTTTTGGACTTTGGGACATTATTTTTATTTTTACCCTAAGGAAGGGTACTTTTAAATATAAATTGTTTGCAGAGAAGGAGGACAATTACGATATTGTTTCTGCACCTTGGGTTCATACACTGACATAGGAGTCAGTGGCCCGAGTCGACTACAACCGATTCATCCCCCGTCTGGAACGGGAGATAAGATTCTAAACACTCGCGAATCCCCTGTCAGCGGGTTACTGTCTTCCTTCGTATGCTGATATGTTGAGGACTGAATACATACATTTATTTTTCTAGTAATGGGTTGGCCTGGCCATACAAGATAAGGGTTCAGATTTAGTCACCGTTCTCTTCTTGCCCGCCTTAGGAACACGTAACCTACGCGAACCTAAACCTTAAAATTTTGACTAGATTGAGACCAATAAGGTAACAATCTTATAGGAAAGTCGTTCAAAAGTATCGTATTGGGTATCTTGTTAGCCTAGCTCAAAGTTCAGGAAGATTACTGGAAGTCTAATAGAGCCGCCTTGTAACCCAGGGAAGCGTTGCCAAAGAGGTGGGGGTGTCAAAGCTCCTCTGAGATTCTCCTGTTTCTCTTCGATTTACTTTATTCGGATCATCCTACGAGGTTTGCTAAAATTTTACCTAGTTGCCTCTTGGAAGAGTAGAAACTGGTCTAGAAACAATCTAAGTGGAGCCATCATGCTTTTTGTTTGCTAGAAATCAATAGGTTTGATTTGGTTGAGTCGGCCTTGATTTGTGATTGCTTACCCTTCCATTTTAGGAAATTTATTTTGTATGCCTGAACGTAGAAGAGACGCTCTAGGACGATTTATTAGTTCTAAGAATCTCGATTAACTTAATTTAGAAAGTCTGATTTTTGAAAAATCCAATTTTGAACGTCCGTCTTTTACTGAGGCGAGAATCCCTATTACTTCGATAGAGCCAGAAATGGCAACTTTGAAAGCTTTGTTGAATCCGACTAGGACTACTCGTCCCTCGTGTATCAGGTTAGCTGAAACGGAAGGAAATTATGAACTTAAACCTGGGACCTTACAGATGCTCCTAATCTTTTTAGGGAAAGAAAATGAAAACCCCTATTTCCATGTTAGGGACTTTGAGGAAATTTGTAGTACCCTAAAAAATAAAAACCTTGATGATGATGCTTTGAAACTGAGGTTATTCCCATTTTCCCTGAAAGATAAAGCCAAATCGTGGCTATATAGTTTGGCTTCCGGGTCAATCGAAACATATGAATAACTTACATCTGCCTTTTTGAACAAGTTTTTCCCTAGGCACAAAACAGTCTATTAGGACGCAAATTTGCACGTTTTCTCAACAGGAGGGAGAATCTTTGTATAGGTATTTGGAAAGGTTCAACGATTTGTTAACACAATGTCCTCATCATGGTTTAGAAAAGGTTAGTTTAGTTCAAATCCTTTATGAGGGTTTAGATTATTCCACAACAACCATGGTAGAATCTCTATATACAGGTGGGTTTGAAAACCAAACAGTTGATGCGGCGATGACATTTTTGAATGACATTGCCGAAAAGACCCAACAGTGGGAAAATAGTAGGGAACCCCAGAAAAAAATTCTTCTAGGCATAGGAAACGTTAATAGGGTAGAAGGAGGCTTTGAATCAGATGCCAAAATTGCTGCTATAGCAAAAAGGTTAGAAGCTTTAGAAGTGGGTCACACTAGTGGTAGAGTGGAGCCTTTTTGGGAAGGCCATAATAATGAAGAGCAAGCCAATGCTATTTATAATAACGCTAGATTCGATAGCCATCAAAAGTTTGACCCATATTCAGAAACCTATAACCCTGGTTGGAGAAACCATCCGAACTTTTCGTGGTCTAAGGGCCAGAGTCAAGGTCAGTTTAGTAATTCTAATATTCCCCCAGGTTTTGGTTACACTAAGACTCCTTCAGGTTCAGAGAATAAAATGACTAGCTTAGAGGAATCTATTAAGATGTTAACAAAAACTCAGGATATGTTAGCACAGAGCCAAGTTAGTTTTCAACAGGAAACCAAGCAGAACTTTCAAACTAATTGTCAGACCCTTGCTAAGTTAGAACTTTAAGTAGGTCAAATAGCTAAGACTTTAAGTGAGAGAGATAACGGAAGGTTCCCTAGTCAAACGAATCCCAATCCTAGAGGAGTTCATGAAGTAGGTACAAAACCATCGAATCAATTGAATGTTATTAGAACCCTTAGGAGTGGTAGAGTTGTAGACAATAAGGTAACCATGCACGATAGTGAACATACTGTAGTTCATCCCTCATGATCTCACCCCTCAGGACCACCACTAGCTGAGGGGGCTGATAAAGTTTCTGATGATGTCAATTTTGTTCCTGAGAGGTCTGATTCTGTGCCTAGAGCCCCATTTCCCCAGCTATTAGTACCAACAAAGAAGGAATCGAACTTTAATGATATATTGGAGGTTTTTAAGCAAGTTACCATAAACCTTCCTTTATTAGATGCAATTAGGCAAATTCCTATTTATGCCAAGTTCCTTAAGGATATGTGTACGCGAAAGCGAAAACTTAGCGTCCATAAGAAAGCCTTTTTAGCTAGTGACATAAGTTCAATCATTCAGAACACGACAACTCCAAAGTACAAAGACCCGGGTTCCCCTACCATTTCTTGCACAATAGGTAACTTCCGGGTAGAAAAAGCTTTACTTGACTTAGGAGCTAGTGTGAACTTATTGTCGTACCATGTGTACTTACAGCTAGGACTTGGTGAAATGAAACCTACTCAGATGACACTGCAGTTAGCTGATAGGTCCGTTAAAATTCCTCGAGGTGTTATCGAGGATGTTCTCATTGAAGTCGACAAGTTTATTTATCCAGTGGATTTTGTTGTGTTAGATACCCAACCTGTCCCCGACCCAGAAAACCAGATACCTGTGGTTTTAGGTCGCCCATTTTTAGCTACGTCTAATGCGATCATTAACTGTCGAAATTGTGTGATGAATTTATCTTTTGGTAATATGACTATGGAGATAAACATTTTTAATGTCAGTAAGCTACCTTATGAGCTAGATGACACATGTGTTGAAGAGGTGAACATGATAGAAGCCTTAGTTCAGGAGTCATTACCAAACATTTTGTCTGAAGACCCGTTAGAAAGTTGTCTATCCCATTTTGGTTTAGATTTTGACGACGATAACACTATTGAACAAGTAAATGCTCTATTAGATTCTACCCCTGTGTTAGACACTGATAGATGGAAAGCTAGGTTCGAACAATTACCAGCTTCTGAGACTACCTTAGTTCATTCTTTAGAAGAGCCTCCTAAGTTGGACCTTAAACCACTACCCGACACTCTAAAGTATGTGTTTTTAGGCCCATCTGAGACTTTACCTGTGATTGTAGCTTCCGATTTGGATAGTGATCAGGAAAGTAGGCTCTTAAATGTACTTCAAGATAATAAGGAAGCTTTATGGTGGACTATAACATACATTAAGGGTATAAGTCCTACTGTGTGTATGCATCAGATTTATTTAGAGGAAGACTCCAAACCTTCTAGGGAGATGCAACGTCAACTGAACCCTAACATGAAAGAGGTGGTTCGAAAAGAGGTGCTTAAGTTGTTAGATGCGGGTATTATTTACCCAATTTCAGACAGTAAGTGGGTCAGCCCTGTTCAGGTTGTCCCCAAGAAATCAAGTATCACTGTAGTCCAAAATGATAATAATGAGTTAATCCCAACCCGAGTGACCACGGGATGGCGTGTTTGTATTGACTATGGGAAATTGAACAAGGTCACAAGGAAGGATCACTTTCCCTTTCTTTTTATCGACCAAATGCTAGAGCGATTAGCTGGACATAGTCATTATTGCTTCCTAGATGGCTACTCCGGTTATAATCAAATCGTTATTGTCCCAGAAGACCAAGAGAAAACCACTTTTACATGTCCCTTTGGTACCTTTGCGTATAGACGCATGTCTTTCGGGCTATGTAATGCCCCTGCGATTTTTCAGCGTTGTATGATGAGCATATTTTCTGATATGGTAGAACGGTTTTTAGAGGTCTTTATGGATGATTTTTCAGTGTTTGGTTCATCTTTTGATGAGTGCTTGCATCATTTGACATTAGTGTTGACTAGGTGTTAGTGCTTAATTGGGAAAAATGTCATTTCATGGTTAAATCAGGAATTATGTTAGGGCATATTGTATCTTCAAAGAGTATAGAGGTAGACAAAGCCAAAGTTGACCTTATCAAGACTTTACAGGTCCCAAAAACAGTAAAAGATATTAGGTCATTCCCAGGGCATGCAGGTTTTTATCTTCGATTCATTAAAGATTTTAGCTTGATTTCTAGACCTCTTTGCAATTTGCTTACAAAAGATGTTAAGTTTGTCTTTGATGATGCTTGTTTAGAGGCTTTTAAGAAGCTTAAGACTTTACTCACTACCGCCCCCATAGTCCTGGCACCTAACTGGAACCTACCCTTTGAAATCATGTGTGATGCTTCAGATTATGCTATAGGCGTTGTGTTAGGTCAGCGAGAAAACAAATTACTTCATGTGATTTGCTATGCTAGCAAAACTATGAATGATGCCCAACTGAGCTATACAACTACCGAGAAGGAACTGTAAGCCATTATGTTTGCCTTGGATAAGTTTAGATCCTACCTATTAGGTTCTAAGATCGTAATCTATACTGATCATGCTGCTTTGAAATACCTTTTGTCTAAGAAGGATACCAAACCTAGATTGATTAGATGGATCCTATTGTTACAAGAATTTTCTCCAGACATTAGAGACAAAAAGGATGCATAAAATGTAGTAGCAGACCACTTGTCTCAGCTAGTTGTTAGTTCCCCTAATGATTCCCTTTTTTATAAGGGATAGCTTTCCTGATGAACAATTGTTCTCTGTTTCCCAATCACCTTGGTATGCAAATATAGTGAATTATCTTGTTACTGGTCGAATGCCTCAACATTGGGGTAAGCAAGATCGTTCTAGGTTTTTAGCCGAGGTTAAGTATTTCTTTTGGGATGATCCTTATCTGTTTAAGTATTGTCCAAACCAGATTATTAGGATATGTATACCTGAGAGTGTCCAGTCTAGTATTATCTCCTTTTGTCATGAACATGCATGTGGGGGTCATTTTAGTGCTAATAAGATTGTTGCTAAGATATTGCAGTGTGGATTTTACTGTCCTTCGTTGTTTAAAGACTCCCATAGTCATTGTGTTTCTTGCGATCGTTGCCAGAGGTTAGGAACCATTTCCCATAGAAATATGATGCATCTGAACCCTATTTTAGTTATTGAGGTCTTTAATGTGTGGGGCATTGATTTTATGGATCCATTTCCTGACTCTTTGGGTTATCTTTACATACTTGTCGCTGTAGACTATGTGTCTAAGTGGGTTGAGGCGGTTCCGTGTAAAACAAATAACCATAGGGTCGTTGTCCAGTTTTTGAAAGAGAATATACTTACACATTTTGGTACACCGTGAGCTATAATTAGTGATGGAGGGTCCCACTTTTGTAATAGACCGTTTTCTCTTTTAATGAAACAGTATGGTATTACCCACAAAGTAGCTACCCCATATCACCCACAGACTAGTGGTCAGGTAGAGGTCTCCAATAGGGAAATCAAGCGTATTTTAGAGAAAACATTTAATCCTAATAGGAAAGAATGGTCGTCCAGGCTTACTGATGCCTTATGGGCTTACCGTACTGCGTTTAAGACACCCATTGGAATGTCACCTTATCGTTTAGTATTTGGAAAGGCATGTCACCTTCCTATTGAGTTAGAGCATAGAGCCTATTGGGCTATTAAGCAGCTAAATTTTTCACTTGACAAGGCAGGAGCTCACAGAAAGCTCCAGCTCAATGAGTTGGACGAGATTCGTAGAGATGCATATGTTAGTGCTAAGGAGTATAAGAACAAAATGAAACTTGTGCATGATAAGAATATTTTACGAAAGTCATTTTCTCCAGGTCAAAAAGTTCTTCTGTATGACACTCGTTTGCATCTATTTCCCGGGAAGTTGTGTTCTCGGTGGACTGGTCCTTTTGTGGTCCGTACTGTTTTTCCTCATGGCGTTGTTGAGATTGAGACACCAGATGGTAGTAGTTCTTCAAAGGTTAACGGTCAGAGATTGAAGCCCTTTTTAGAGCCTTTTCCTACAGGTGATGTTAAGGAGGTCCCTCTAGAGGACCCTGTTTACCTTGATTGACCATCGAGGCGGTTTGTATGTTGTATATTATTTTTGTAGGTTTTTGGTTACACTTCACCCAGGTACTATCTTTCTGACTTCTCTCTTTACTAATTCCTCATGTTACTTATATTTTTGGTGCTGTTCTCTAATTAGAAACATTGAGGACAATGTTAGATTTAAGTTTGGGGGTGGGGTAGAAACTTTTTGTTACCTTTTTGTTGCAATAAATAAACTCCATAGCCTAGAAATTTATGCTTATTAAGGATGGCACTAACCAATCTAAGTGGATGGAAGCATCTTGGTTGTAGGAGTTGAGGAACCCAACAGTGGAGTCTATAAAGCACAGAGTTCAGGTGTTAGAAATAACATGGTAGTTTTCACTGTATCTCGGAGTCGTCACCATATCACTTTCTGTTTTTATTTTTGCAAACTTACATGTTTCTTTAAGTGATTTGGTGGGTCCCACACATCGAGTTGTCACCACTGCTAGGGTGAAATAGAGTGATTGAGTTACTAAAAAAATAAAGAGACCAGTCCAATCAGGCCAAACGGAATAATTAAAAAAAAAAAAAAAGTTAACACTTGGATAGCAATATGTGTGTGTTCTCCGTGTCTCCGTCGCCTAAACAAACGTGGAACGCAGGATCCACGGGAATTACCATGTAATCTGCTGACAAGAAGCATGCGCTTGGATCCACAAGATCTAATCTTGTTGTTAAAAAATAAATAAAAAAATTGTTAATGTTCAGTGAATAAATCAACCGCTGGTTCCCTTGTATATGCCAGACGAGTTGATCTAGAATTAGGACTATCGACCGCTGGTTCCCTTGTATATGCCAGTAGTGTTGGTATTAGTCAGACTAGTATCTCAGTCCATTAGGATAGGTTAAACCTGGCAACGGCCTTCAGACAGATATGGGAAACACCGTTGATCTTAGTCAACAACATTGCAACCATCTATTATCTCCATATCCATCTTCGTAATCTTTTCATATGTGATTATGGTTTCTTGACTCCAGATATTGATGTCCATACTGCGACTATCTGAGTAGAGCTCTGTCACTCGAATAAGGGTACTTCCTCTTGTAATCAATGAGAGTATGCCAACCAAGGAGATTCTTTAGTGCTATTCCAAGGTTCTGCGTAGGTAGCTAGGGTCTGGAGTAAAAGGTTTTGTGGGTATATATCTAGTAATCCCCCTTGAGAGTATAACTCGACCACTAGGGCCACCTAGGGTTTAAAGGCTTGTTGCACATGCTAAGTGCAATCGCGATGCCTGCGAGAGTGAGTTAGGATTTTATTTTCTAGATTAGATTTGCTCGAGGACTAGCAAATAATAAGTTTGGGGGTATTTGATGGACACATTTTTGTGTCCGATTTGTCTCGATTCTATATATTATTAGGGCTCATTTTTGTACTTATTATGGTGTTTTATGTGTGTGTAGGTATTTTTGGTCAATAAGCATTTTTGGAAAAATCAGCTCGAAAAGTTGTCTAGAGCACCCGGAGGAAATGATATTGGAACCCACAGTTTGGATAAGGGGCACCTCCAGGGCACCCCCAGGGACACCAGCTATTGGCACCCCAGAACCTGTTAAGGGCCACCCATCTTCGCCTTTGTTTGAATCCTGTTTTGGAGGGAAGCTGTTGCAGACGGGAGGCAGATAAGAGTTCGAATTTTGTGGAAGATTTAAGGAGATTCAACCTCGGAATTTTGGTGGGCTGGACTTCCTAGAGTATAACAGGGTTGGTAGGATTGATTGGATCGAACGAATTGGGCTAGATAAGCCGGGAGAAGAAAACAAAGGAGTTGGAAATTTATCGGGTTCTGTTATCGGACTTTCTGCTTATATATATGGGAGTTGGCGAGATTCTGGAGAGTTAACTATATTTTGGACTCTAACTTGCCTTATCTGAGAAGTTTACAACTCACGGAACCGCGTATAGAAGCTTGGCAGGGAAAGAAATCCCGAGACTTGAGGTGGAGGAAAAATAAGAATAACCGAAGATTCTTGAGATTCAATCGACCTGTGGGCTATAAAAGGAGTTGGGATAGGTCATAGAAGGGTTACGTACACTTTTGGGAGAGTTTAGAAGCTTGCAGAGAGACACAGTCAAGTTGCAGAGAAGATACATGCGAGGGGAAGAAGAAGAACACATAACAGTAGAAAAAGAAAGTCGTAGAATCTGTTTCCTATACTTTCATATTCAATACCATTTGTAACAATTCTTGCAACAATTTTTCCAGTTCTGTTAGAGTTCTCTGTAACAGTGCGTTTCGTAACAATTATATTAGTTACAAACACACTGCTTTATACCTTCTCATCCTTTTAATCAACTTTTGAAACATAAACCAATATTTTGAGCAAGTGATTAATATGAGGAGCTAAACCCCATTGCTGAGGCGATAGAGGAAGCTATTTTTCCAACAAAGAGTGGTATATTCTATTTTATCTATTTATTGCAATTATTTTATGATTATTTTCCTTGAATGAAAATTGTTTGAATGATTTTTGTTAAGCAGTTGTTATTTCTTTTGATAGAGCATGCTTGACCATAGGTTTTTGATGTTCTACACTTTGGATTTACACTTGTTATTTTGAAAATCTACTTGTTGCAATAGTTTAGAATCAAATTGAACGAGAAAATTGCATGAATATGAATATTGGGATTAAATCACTTTGAACTTGGAAAATAGTGGAATCTTAACCTCATTTTTCTTTTAATATTGATATCAACTTTGTCAGTGTTTGCTATAATTATTAGTGAGCTTTCTATTTAGTTTTGAATTTAAGTCTAAAAAAATCCTTCACAAGTCTGAGAAACGAACACTTTCTACCACTATCTACAAATCACATCACTGACTAGGCCGGCTATGCAGTGTAGTGCCATCATAGCGCTTGAATGACTAGGCCGGCTATGCAGTGTAGCGCCATCATTGCGGTTCACTGACTATACTTATTATAGTTTGTTATCCTTTATATGCTAATAAGTGAACCTGTTTTATTTTTTATTACAACCATAACTAAAACCTTCATGAATTTTTCTTATACTTCAGCCAAAGATTTCTAAGGTAATGAATTAAATCCAACCATACTATAACTTTCTTCTTTGTTTAACGTATTTTTATTTCCGTGATTAGACCATTTAGCAAAAAAAGAATAAAAAATTCATTTAAATGGTGGTAGTATTAAATTTATATGCAATATTTAGTTTAAGAAGAACCAAAAATATATCATGAGCCGCCAATAAAAAAGAAAAGAAATAAATCATGGGTCATTTTTATGCAACGTTGGTTATGTACTAATGGTTTTATTTTAATATGCAACTATTCTTATTTACCTCTATATCCCCATTGATTGCTATCCATTGATAGTGAAAAGATACAACAATTTAATAGTAATTCTACTTGATATTGATCAATTTTATTCACGACCCAAAGCCACTACATTTTTTGCAGGGCTAACTAATTTAAAATTTTAACGATCTCTTTTATCGGTTCACTGTAATGAAGTTTGTTATCTTCATAGATGAGATAGATAAAAAAAAAAAATAAAAAAATCTTGTGCAGCTGTGAAGATGGCTTACTTGGAGAATCACCATCAAGAGGTGATGGTTACCACCATGGAAATGTGAAGGTCATTTTAAATGCAGCGACAAAGAATGGGAAATGCCTGGAATAATTCATTTGTTAGTGTGGAGATTAATGATTTCCAGTTATAACAGATATTTTATAGTACCTATTTATGGCATATCGATTTTCCCGAGTCTGAAGTTGATGAAACATTTATAATGATAATGCAAGCATTTTAAAAGGGGTTGTCCGCCTGAAAGTTTCCACGTTTAATCACTTGTGCTTTGCTAACTTATCTTTGTGCTAACATTTGATATTGGTTAGTGAACTACATTTAAGATGCGAATAAAGTTACTGGGAATCATATAATGGCCATGTATTAAGTAGAGATAAAAAGTATAATATGAAATGGTAGTTTCAAATTTGTAAAAAAATCAATTAATGATAGATTTCGAAGGATCATTGTATTTCTTTCATTGCTCATGCTTTTTGGGAATTATATGTTAATTTTTACCAATAGTTCAACCCGAATCACTCATGCTATATGCAAATTATATGTTGATTCCTATGATATTATGAATAATCACAGACAATACAATGCATGAAGACAATGTTGTGCTGAAGAAAATGATAAAAAGAGATTCGTTACTCAGACTTGTGAAGATTTGATTTTAAACCTAATTTTGATTTAAACTATAAAATATTTAAGAGATTTTAAACCATAAAAATGGGTACCTAGCTCGGCTGGTCATCCCCGTTTCTCAAAGGTTTCATGCGCTCTAGGAGGTCCTAGGTTCGAGTCCCGGAAGGCACAATATTGCAGAATTTGACATGGAAGGTAGAGTTAGCTTGCCTCCCTTGCGATATAATCATCCCCCTATCCGCTTCGGCTCCCTTGGATGGTTTCTCATGAGGCTCGCTGATAGGCTAGCACGACAACCTATTCAACTAATGTAGTAATACATTGTTGGAGCTTAGCTTGTTAGGATTCCAACTAGTTTCTTGTAATAATACTCTTTAAGAGTTTATAATAATATTAAGAGAAACTGGAACACAGGATTCCATTGGTAATCATATTCGAGTGATGCATATATCGATTCTTAACAATTTTATCTCTTTTATGGACTCTATTTTATTGCCAAAGGTAAATTTCTAAAATATTAATTGTAAATTATAAGAATGGCCCATCAAAAGCTCTACGTCTAAGCATATATCATCAAACAAAATCATAGATAATAATAATAAAAATCATAAATCAATTATGATAGGTAGCTCTCTCTTTCATAGATTAGGCATTATCATTAAAAAAGGTGTTGGTGCCCAGCTTGTTGCTAGGCTCCCAACCATCTCTGTATAAATATTTTTCGTTTTTCTTATAATAATAATAATAAATCAATTAAAATAAGTGTAAAAAGTCATAAAACAATAATTATGTAGTTACTAGTCAATCATGAAATATGGCTTCCTCCATTGCCCTAGTAATGGAGTTTAGCTCATCATGCTCAAAACACTCTCAAGAGATAAATACAACTCAAAAGTGTTGAAAAGGAAGAAAAGAAACAAAAAAAGAATAGTACAACTAAACTGCAACGTTAATAAGCATTGCAGATCATCTGTTACGGAGAAAATAAGATTGCAGAAAACAACGGTTCTTTGTTGCTGTTGATTTCTCCATGGTTCCTCTGCGACTGACTTGGGTAGTCAGTTCTTCTTCTTCTTCTTCCTTATCCCTGCTGGTGTGATGAATCTCACTGTAACTTCTCTGTTTTCACTCTGCAATTACTCTGTGTCCCTTCTATGACTTCTCCCAACTCCTTTTATATGGCACAACACCTATACAACTTAAGTAAATCCAAAAAATATCTCCCTTTTCTCTTAGAAAAAGCCTCAGACTTTTTTTCTTCTTATCTCAATCTTCTCACGTGTATTTGATTTTTCAAATCTTTCCAAACTAGATAAACTGAATGCTAGATAGAGTTATCTTCCCTTAATACTCCACGTAACTGCCAAATATTCAGCCAAACTCCTATGTATAACTCATCTCCCTGTTTTATATAAATCCACGTAAATTCCCTTTTTTTCCGAATCTAAAGGGATTACCAATCTTGTTTTAATTAATAACTCCATATCAATCCAAAGCTACTACGAAGTCTGACTAAAACTCTTCAAAATTGTGTCTAGAACTGTCCGCAGATGAAAAACCAGTTTCCTACCAAAAAACATCTTTCAAAAATAAAGAAGAAGAGGATACCCCTAATAATTCCTGGAGTGGCTTTTATCAATTTTGCTGGATGCCTTTATAAATTTTCTTAGGTGCCTTTAGTAATTTTTCCTGG
>JAJJMB010013238.1:762476-837811 GCA_023531105.1 Papaver atlanticum | reverse complement strand
CCCCCCCCCCCCCCCACAAGTACCACTTTTCGATTCAATTTTTCCTTAAAAGTTTATTTCTCCAAAAACGCCTACAAACACATAAAATACCATAATAAGTACAAAATTGAGCACTAACTATATAAAAAATCGAGACAATTAAGATAGAAAAATGTGTCTATCAGACAACACGACTATTTCACCCATAAAATCAATTACGTAAAAGGACTCAATGGATATATTAATACTCGCGCCATTAGCGCGGGTTGAGCCCTAGTGTAGATGACAAAATATAACATATACCGCATAACTGACAGTTGTAAGATCCTAGAGCAGAGTGTTAAGACAGAACCCATGTCGAGACTGTGAGAACGAATTTCTAGCACGAGCGCGACTTAAAGATTACAACATGATCACGTGTGAGACCTAAAGACTAACACCGTGACACGCACGAGACCTGAGTTCTAGAGCAGGAAACGAAGACGAAACCTGTAGTTGTCAGGAGCCAAGGCCTGGAGATCGAGACTTGGAACTAAGAAATAGAATCAAGTTCAGGTCGAGGAGGTTACTTGGAGGTAAAGTAAAGTCTGAGTGGATCTTGACGTTATTTCCACATAGATATAAGTGGTCCCTCATTAGACACAATTTAGCGTGACATCCACGCCCCAATATATATATATATATATATATATATATTGTAGTCAGACTAACTTGATCAATAAGAGTTTATATTTTTCTATGTTGTCTCTCCTCAATTCCATGAACCTAATCCTGTAACCGACTTAGAAGATTATCGGTAAACCCTAATTGAACAAGAGCAAGGTAATCAACGGAGAAATTAAAGACATAGAGATTGATCAAGTGATGTAATCTAATCAATTGAATCATCTGATCATAAATTTGTGTAGGTACATATTCTATTATAATTCCTAAATCCAGAAACACGCATACTCAAGACTAATGAATGAAAAACTTGGGATTTAGTCGTTTTTATTTGTTTTTTATTTTCAGTTATCACACCCGTCGCAATATGGTTGTTTTATTAATTTGATTTGTGTAATTTTAAAGTGCGCAAAGCATCGTCGTATACTTTCCAAGGTTGTTAATAGAGGGTACCATTTTACTTGGGGATGCGTATATCATTTCAAAGATGAAGAATGTTTTGTCTCGTACAAAAAGGATTCTGTAATACCTATTTCTTGCAGATCGTTCTTCTCAAGTCTGGTATTGCTGGAACGTTTATGATAACAATGCAAGCATTTCAAAAGGGGTTTTCCCCCAGAAAGTCTCCACGTTGCATCACTCGTGCTTAATATATTTAGTTGCTGAGATTTGATATTGGTGAGTGAACTACATTTAAGATGCGAATAAAGTTACTTGGAATCATATAATTGCCATGTATTAAGTAGAGATGAAAAATATAATATGAAATGATAGCTTCAAATTTGTAAAAAATCATTTAAAGATGGATTACGAATGATCATTATGTTGCTTTCATCACTCATGTTATTTGGGAATTATATGTTAATTTTTATCGACAGTTTAACTCGAATCACTCATGCTATCTGCAAATTATATGTTGATTCCTATGATATTGTAAATAGTAACCGACAGTACAATGCATTAAGACAACATGACTATTTCATCCACAAAATCGATTAAAAAAAAGACTTAAATACTCGTGCCATTATCACAGGTTAAGACCTAGTATATATGACAAAATATAACATTTACTGAATAACTGACAGCTGTAAGATCCAAGAGCTAAGTGTTAAGACAGAACCCATGCCGAGTCTGTGAGAACGAATCTCTAGCACGAGCACGACCTGAAGATTACAACATGATCACATGTGAGACCTGAAACTAACATCATGACACGTGCGAGACCTAAGTTCTAGAGAAGGAAACGGATACGAGACCTGCAGTTGTCAGGAGACAGGAACCTGGAGATTGAGACTTCGAACTAAGAAAGAGAATCAAGTTCAGGTCGAGGAGGTTACTTAGCGGGAAAGTAAAGTCTAATTGCATCGTGACGTCATTTCCACTTAGATACGAGTGCTTCCTTATTAGACATAATTTAGCATGACATCCACGCCCGTATGTGTGTGTGTGTGTGTGTGTTGTCTCTCCTCAATTCCATTGAACCTAATCGAACCGACTTGGAAGATCATCGGTAAACCCTAATTGAACAAGAACAAGGTAATCAACAGAGAAAGACGTAGAGATTAATCAAGTGGGGTGATCTAATCAATTGAATCATTTGATCATAACTTTATGTGGGTACGTATTCTATTATAATCACATTTTCAAAATCAATGAATTAAAAACTTGAGATTTAGCCATTTTTATTTGTTTTAAAAACCAATGAATCCACATTTTTAATTTAGTTTGTGTTATTTTAAAGTACGCGAAGCATAACTCTATACTTTTCATAGTTGTTAATAGGGTACCATTTTGCATATACTACTTCAAAGGGGAAGATTTAATATGCCCTATTAACAATCTTGATACTTTCCCCTTTTAACTTGATCGGTTAAGATTATCCGGTCTATTAGAGCATTTCCTATGGAATGAAGAAATCATGGAATTATTCATTTTGCTCCCACTATGGACTCAACAAACATGAAAAATGATGGCCAAACCAACAAATCTGTTGGTTTGTTGAGTGAGCACAATTGATGAGCGTCATTTACTCAACAAAATAATAAGATGTTTCCCACTAATTAACAAGTAATAAAGCGGTAGTAAGGATCGTTCCCACGAAGAGTAATGTAATTGATATGTTATCTAAATTAGCGAGAATATAAAAGTAGGGTAGTTGGTTGATATGAATAAAAAGGATAATAAGAAAAAGATGATGATAATTAAGAAATCCTTCGTCGTTACTAATCGTTAACTCAACGGTGTACCCGTTTATCTCTTGTTAGAATCAATTGTCACCAACCGTAGAATAGCAGGTACGCTTAGCTATCCCCAAAATTCCTGTTGTCACTAGATACAGAAGCGCTCGACTACTAGATTCTATCCAACTGAGCCGCCCTGAGGTACGCTTACAAGGTGTAACTCAATCGAATGCTTTAGGATTTGTGAATTTAGGTTTGATCCCAGCAGTTAAACTCGGTACGCTCGGTCCACTTACTGGTGTTGTCTTTACTCGCAATTGCTCCACAGAATCCCTCCGCAAGGTCTCACGATTTCTACTTGTGTAGGAAATAAACGACAATTACGGGTCGTTCAAATCTCTACTAGCACTAGAATGATTAATAGACTAATCTAGTTGCACACCCAAATCAATCTAAGAATCAATCATAAACCTTCAATACAGTAAAAACAATCCACAATGATTAACTTTAAAACTCGAATTAAACTTGTAATAATTGAGCTTCACAATTAGAACTTTGAATTCATCCTTAACAATCAAAAGAATATAGAAGAGAGATAGTTCTCCCCCCAAGGGGGAGAAAAACGGTGAGTACAAGATATCCCAAATTGTATCTAAGCTTCCCTATATATAGAGTTTTGTAACCTCTTCTTGAAGAAACTAGGAAACCTAGCTAAGATAGAAAAGTGCACCTCCTTAAAAATTGTGTCCCGTGCATTACACCCCGGTCGAAGTAGGTCACCAAAACTAAACTGAATTCCCAAAATAAGTCACGACCAAGCCTGAAGTCGTGAATAGAATGCTAACCAGCAATTGGGCTCATGTTGAAGTCCAGCCCATTCAAACTCGTTCAGCTGTCGATCCAACTGACAACACCTTCTTCTTTTCTTCCTTCTCAAACTCCGTTAACAGCTCCAACTCCATCTCGATCTTCAACCAACAACCACGAGCATCATCATCTACCCTTGTCTTACTGAGCAGCGATCTCTGCTCCTCCATTATCTTCCATCAACTGATCGGTGACTATGGCAACTCTCAAACCCAATACTCACTTCTCTGAACTAAACCATCGATCAATCAATCTTCATCTCACTGCCATGCATTTCTCAGCTTCATCTCTCGACTGAAATATCCAGCAACACCGTGGCATCTGTTCACAGCTCAACTTCTCCATCCTCATCTTCTTATCGAGAATCAATCACAGCACTTCATTGTTACTGTCAATGCAAAGCTCGTCGGCCTGAATCATTACAGCGTCATTAATATTGGCAGCAGCATCCTGAGTTCATAACCTCCTTGTTCTAGCTTGAACTCTTTTATCGGACATCATCATCACTGCAAATTAATGGCAGCGACCTAACTATTGAGCTCTCGATCATATCCCAACAGCAACTACAACTCGTGCTACGTCCCTGTTTAACTCACCATCACCATCTGGACCTTCTTCTCTAGTTCAACTCCTCCTCGTCACTGCTATTCTATCTCCATTACTCTTCATCCTTAACATCGACTGCAGTCTTATCATCGGCAGCAGACTCGCAAGTACCAGCAGCATCAACTTTCGTCACCATTTACAGCCATTAATCACGGTAACAAACCAAACAGGATCAATATCTTAGCTCCATCGTTGCTGGCTATGGCAGCAGCAAGTAAAACCCCATCACAGTTTCATCACCATCAAGAACTAATGGCAGAACTCAACAGCTCGACTCCTTTCGAGCTCCATATGGCTGCAGTCGACCCCCAAAGCCACTTTGACTCAACCACAGAATCATGGCAAACCTGGCAGAACTAAACTGGTTCAAACCTTTCTACAAACAGCCTGTGTGCAGTTTGCTGGTGATGCACATTTGGGAATCTCTGATGATCTCCAAGGCCATTGTATCTCCTTCCCTGCAAGCTGTAACACACACAAACCATTCTTTCATTCATAATCTCAGAACTGCACTTCAATCTTCTCCATTCATTCAATATCTTCAATGGCAGAAACTTATTTCTTTCATCTGTTTTAGGTCCACAAAACCTATTCATATTCAAACCATTTCACTGCCATACAGAAATATAAGGCTAACCCACTTCTCATTATTCCTCGCCTGGACTGTAAAATTGCCTTTGCTCCTCTCAGTTCATCATCAATTTGAATGGCAACACTACTGCCACTCTTCCCTGTTCTTCTCGGCAAAGCAAAACTCTGTCCGCGGTTTTAACATAAACTCCGTGTTTGTCCCGATCTCCAAATGTCTGATGGTCCTTCGCGAATAACCCTTGATCCCATGGCTTCCCGGCGTGAACAAGCTTGGCAGCAATGCAGTGACTTCTTGATTCAATTAGGAGAAACTGAAATGTGATAAATGCACGACCAAGTTTATAAAGGAGGAGGTGCCCCTGAGCAATTTGAGCGGTTGCCTATAGTAAACCCAATTAGAATCAAATGGCTGCCTTCCTTGGCTTCCTTCAGTAATTCTTCATGGATTTCAGTTAGTTGCTTCGACTGCACGTAGTGGTTTCCATGCAATGACAATTCTGCCTATTTTGTGGCCATTTGGACGATTTCTTGTTCTTTTCGGGAATAAGCTCCAAAATTCCCATAAAATATAAAAGAAAGCTAATAATACAATTTCACAAGAAAACTAGCTAAGAAAGCATAATCAATCGATACTTAGAGAGGTGTTTTAAACACCTATCAACAATCACTAACCGCGCGCTTAGTCTAGAGCCGCGCGGACGGAGGAAACCCGCTGGAGAGTTCAACAAAAACGCGCGGAGCGGACGGAGAAAACCTGCTGGTGGGTTCAACAAAAACGCGCGGATTCATATAAACCGCCAGCGGGTGATTTTAAACCTCTGCCGTTTAATCTAAAACCGCCAACGGCTACATCCCTATTTCACCATCCAACGACTCTTACTCTTTTCACTATAAATTCAGGTCATTTCAAACTTAAAACTCACACCTTTTACATCTCTACCTTAAAGTTTCATAATTTTATACCATCTTAATACTCATTTTTCCTTCATTTCAAGCACAAATACTCATATCATCTCAATCTATCAGGAAAAAACTCTAAAAATCAAATTTCTAACAAATATGGCACCCCCTCGCAACGATCACAACAACAAACGCAACAATCACAACAACAAAAGCAACAATCACAACCAAGAAATGTTTGAATTCGTGGTGTCAAGTATACGATGGATGATAACAAATCAATTTGTATGAATAATGTATTATTTACATTAGATCAAATCAATGGCTCTTACCAAGAAAAAAATTCTTTTAATGGATATATTTTACAAAATTTTTGTGAAGAAACCGGTAACATCAATAATCGTGATGTCGACGGGTTGTCTCATCGTTTTAACGCAATTTCAGCATCTGTTAGTGAATACGTATATTTGATCATGCAAATGTGGCGCGACAAAAAAAGTGGTGAAGGTCAACCGAATGTGGAACGAAGATGTCGAGAAGAGTGACAAAGATCTCACAAAACTGGTTTTCAATATGAATCATTTTTCACCATTCTGAAGGTGCTTAACAAGTTTAATCCCTACTTGTTGGAAGGTAATCAAGTGCCTTTAAGATCACCACATGGTCCAATCTCGCAGGATTTTATGAATGGTGGGCCTGCTTCCTCACCTGAATGAAATGAATCTCCATATGTCGGGTCTCCAAGTAGTCACGAACAACACAAATTCAATCTAGACGTTAACACCAACGTCAAGAGAAGAAGAGGAGGGGGTCAGAAGGCTGGAAAAGCAGCGAGAGACGCAGCCCAAAGAGCAGCAGTAGACGGAGGTTCAATCGAGTTCAACTATTCTGAGTACAAGGAATTCGAGCAGAAGGTAGAACAAGATAAAAGCAGGGACCGTGACATTGCGATAAGGCAACTTCGAAAATTCGTCTTTTGCGACAACAACACTACCAGGATTTTAAGATGAACAAGCTACTCTCCTTGAACACTTCAACAATGAATGAACGACAACTTGATGTATGGACTAGGGAAACCGATAAGGTGGAACAACAAGTCACTGAACAACCTGAGAATGAGGAAGATGAAGATGAAGTCGGTGCCGATGATGCCTCTAAAGAAGACGAAGATGAATATCGTCTTGATTAGATGTAATTGATTTTAATTCTTGTTTAGTAGTAGTAAGTTAAATTTAAATGTAATGGTTTAGTTAAAATTACTTTTAATATAATTGCCTAAATTTTAATTTTAATTTTATTCTGACTGCATTAAAATAAAAACATTAAATTGAAACACAAATAATTTTAAATTAAACAACATTACATATAATTGAAAAACAACATCTATCTTCCTGGGCCTCGGCGTCGCCGCCGCGCATCATCTCTTGCTCATTTTAATGCCCAAAGATGCTTAGTTGGATCTTCTCTTAACTGTCCATAAAGTCTCTGGTTTTGGATATTGTCAGTAGCAAGTCTATATTCTCTTGTCGGACGACCATGCTGCACCACAAGCCTTGGCGTCAAATCTTCATCTGGAAAACTAGTCTAGGTTGGGTCGCGTCTGGTTTCCTCAATGACCATGTTATGCAGAATGATGCAAGTGAACATAATTTTGTTCATTTCTTGAAGATAAAAAAAGCGTGTCGGCCTAGCTATGATGACGAACTTCCTTTTCAGTATGCCAAAAGCGCGTTCAACATCCTTTCTGCATTTCATTTGTTGAGTGTTAAAGTACTTCTTATCCTTCGCAGTCGTTGGTCCAAAACCTGTCTGACTATAAGCTTGAACCATAGTTGACCATTCTAGATAGATTTCGTCTGCTAGATAATAACATTGAGCGTAGTCATGACCGTTGATGGTGAAATTATAGTGCGACACGATCCCGTGCTTAAGATCTTCAAACAATGGTGACTTAAACAAAACGTTGAGATCGTTATTTGAACCTGAGAGTCCAATAAAAGCATGTCAAAATCAACAATCATAAGTAGCCGAAGTTTCCAAAATTACAGTTGGTTTTGGATAATGACCCTTATATTGACCTGCACATTCAATCGGACATGCATGACATGTCCAGTGCATGCAGTCAAGACCACCTAGCATTCCTGGAAATCCCCTCGTAGTGTTTTCGGCAGTAATTCTTTGAACATCTTCCTGAGTAGGCTTCCTTAAAAAAGTTGGACCAAAATGCTCGACTATTGTTTCGCAAAACATTTTGAGATACCTAAAAGCGGTTGTTTTGCCCATACGGATGCAGTCATTTGTGGAAACCGCTGGTATACCGTAACATAGTATACGGAGGGCGGCAGTTACCTTTTGTTTAGGATTAAATCCTCGTACGTGTCGTGTATCATACTGATAATTAAATAAAGGTTGTACCTGACAAAGCTCGGCAATAATCCTTTGCGTCAAGTTGCGGCCCATGCAGAATCGACGCTGAAAATCCTCATCGGAATAGACACATCCATGTTTAAAATAATCATGCATCATCTTGTCGTGGTAAAAATGCCGATCTCGCCACGTCCATCTTCTGGTCATAACCTCATGTGGCTCTAAAGGCTTTGGTATCATCCTTGATTGTAATTGCAACATAAAATTTCGCCTCCTTTTATTTTGAATTGCGCATTCATCCATTTGACGCAAAAACTCTATATACATTTCTTCCTCCTCTTCGTACAACATTTTCATCCATCTTCATATCTTCCTCAAAATAACCAAAATCATGATTCATGGTTGAATATCGAAAGCGATTGAAATTATGAAATGATTGATCGAATGAAAGATTATTGTGAATTTGTGAGATCAAACTCGAGTAGTATTTGTAAGGGTAGAAACTAACCGTTCAGGTGACCGTTTAGAAATAGCCGTTCACGATCTTATTAAACCCGCCAGTGGGTTGCCCATGCCCGCCGGTGGATCTTCCTCACCCGTCCGTGGATTGGCTTCATCCGCGTGTTTGATCACACCCGCCTACTGTTTTTCCATAGTACAAAATGTTATTTGGCCATTGACCTGGTTCAACAGATTGTTTTCATTTGGAGTACACCGGAGTTCCCCTCGGAAAAAAATAGTAAACTCCGATCGTTAGCCGCGTAGTTTGTTGGTAGCGTGTAATCTTTGATGGGAAAAGCAAATCTGACGTCTGTCTGCCACAAAAAGATAAAACCTTATTTTATGGGCTGTTTCATTATTTTGATCGTTTGTCGTTTTCTATACTGTAACACTGTCTTAACTGAATCTAGTCGTTGTCTTGGACCAGCTCACGCAGTCACGTTCACATGTGATAGTTTATACCCGTGATTTCATATTCTCTCTGGATTTGAAGTCTGGACATCATGCCCCTCCTAGCTATTTCTTATATTTTCATATTTACCAATTCATTTAGGAAGTAAAATCTATACACTTTGTAACTTGCTGGTCTGCGAATAAAAAAATTCAACAACAACATAGAAAAAGAAAATCATTCTGCATAACCTATTATGCATAGATTTCCGGAAGTAAATGGTTTGAAGACGATAACCGTAATCACCTAACCTTCAAAAACCGAATAAAAAGGAAAAGAAAAAGAAAAAGAATTAAAGGAAAGACTGACAGTAACTTTATAGAAGCACAAAAGGACACAAACAAACATCGCATAAAAAGTTAAAACACCATCACAAAACTCACCCTTACCAACATTTAAAGTACTCAAGAGTAGTTTAATATAAAACGCCTCCCCTCTTTCTTCTAGTTTTTAGTTAGAAATAGAATTAGCACAGAGAGAGAGAGAGAGTTGACAAAAAGCTACTAGGCAGTAGGCACTATCCATCTCACACCTCAGTGTACCTCACTAATATTTTTTCTTTCCCTTCTTCTACAATTATTCCTCTCTTCTCTTTTTGATATATTATACTACTACATATTATCTGTTCTGTCTTCTTTCACACTCTATCTCCGTTTCTTTCTTCTGCTCCTGTAAATGTAATGGCCTCTCTTGCAGATATAGGAGTATCAGCATTCATAAACATTGTGTTTGCATTCTTGTTCTTACTTGGTTTTGCGTTCTTAAGATTACAGCCCATTAATGACAGAGTTTATTTCCCGAAATGGTATCTTACCGGAGGAAGAACTAGTCCTAGAAACCGTGGGAACTTTGTGGGTAAATTCGTTAATCTCAATTTCAAAACATATCTTACTTTTCTCAATTGGATGCCTCAAGCACTTCGTATGTCTGAAGATGAGATTATCACCCATGCTGGACTTGATTCTGCTGTTTTTCTCAGGATTTATATACTTGGGTAATTTCCTTTATTTTCCAAGTTTTTGTCTATGTCTTCTATTTTTGGGTTTTGAGATATGTGTTTTATATGTTCTTTGGGTACTGTATTCTCAGTATTCAAGGTCTGTGGTTGTAAAAGTTCAAGATGCCGTTTTGTCACCTGATGGTTCCAAATGTGATTGATTAAATCTTTTCTAGTTTTATCAAGGAATCCCCTTCGATTGGGTTAGCAATTAGATTGATTGGAAAACCCTATCTAAATGGGCACACAGCTTCTGCAATTATGCTACTTTGTTGTTCTAATTAGGTTTTCAGGTGTGTGTGTGTGTGTTTTGTGCTAAATTTTTCTAGAGGTATCCCGAACTTTTTTCTGTGGTTATTAGTGTATTAGTCTGTATCAAACAAAAGCGATGCAAAGAAACATGAGAAAATGAAAACCAATGGTGGTATTTGGTCTTGTATTTAGACTTAGTAGAGATAGTTAAGTGTTTGGCTGGTATATGAATCTCAATTTGTCAGTAGCGCTTTCTGTTCATGTTCATACATGTTGGTTCTGGCTCTGACCTTTTGTTTTTGTCTTTTTGTTTTCATTGACAGGTTGAAGATTTTCATACCGATTACCATACTTGCATTGGTAGTTCTTGTACCTATCAATGTATCAGGTGGAACACTTTTTTTTCTAAGGAAGGAATTGGTCATCAGCGACATTGATAAACTGTCAATATCAAATGTTAGTCCTAAATCCGAAAAGTAAGTTGTTTTTTTTCTCCAATATTGGGGACTGTATAATTCGTAGGCCTAGGAAGTAGGAACTAATAATATACAGATATACCCGTACACTTGAATAAACTGAAATGTTAAACTTTTGATGTTTAACTGAGGATTATGTGGTTTATCTATCACAGTTTAATATCACTTTTGGTTTTGGAATTTCGTACTGTTATAAAATGACCTATGCTGATATTTTTCTCCAAAATTTTGGTTCAACGTCAGGTTTTGGGCTCATATTGGAATGGCATATGTATTCACGTTCTGGGTCTGCTATATACTATATAAGGAATATGATAGAGTCGCATTCATGAGGTTGCATTTTTTGGCATCACAAAGTCGACGTGTAGATCAGTTTACGGTGAGTGTTAAGTGGCCTGCTAAATTTGGTGCGGAGATTAGAACAGGTTTACCTAGATTCTTTTATGTTGATAGATTCTTGACTTACTGAATGATCCACTGAGTTTACTGATGGACTTATTATGACGTCATGTTAAATGTTTGATGTTTATTATTGAAGCTTATGAAGTGTGGTGTGTTTTCAGGTAGTGGTTAGAAATATCCCACATGTCGCTGGTCACTCGACATCAGAAAGCGTGGATCACTTTTTCCAGAATAACCATTCGGACCACTATATCGGTCATCAAGTAATATTTCCATTCATGATACTTATGGTTCGTCTGATTTCTAGCAGTTGTTATTTGCTTGCCATGATTATCATGTTTAACCTAATAATAACGTCTTGTGGGAAATTTAGTAGTTTGTAGTGCTACTGCTATTTGAATTAATTGTTACACTTGTTTCCTTGACTTGCAGGCTGTTTACAATGCAAACAAATTTGCTAAACTTGTAAGACGAAGAGACAGACTCCAACAGTTGCTGGATTATAACCAGCTGAAGTTCGAAAGACATCCAGCCCGGAAAAGGCCAAGTATAAAGGTAAGTCATTACGTTGTACATTTCCCTAAAGATGGTACCGAACACAAAGTACTTCGATGGCATAATCAAACCTAACGTCAATTTGACAATACACTGAGTATTTGTACTTCAATTTTGAAAGTTGATTACTTAATGTTTCAGAGTGGATTTTGTGGGCTATGGGGAAAAAGAGTAGATTCTATTGGGTTCTACCAACAGCAGATGAAAGAGCTTGAGAAAATGGTATGTATTGATCAATGTCGGTTGCCAGCATCAAGCTGTTCCTTTCATTTGTTTTTTCAGATTGTTTTTCATTAAAAAAACAATAAATAGCTTCATCGCTTCAATATTTACATAAGCTAGGGATCCTTGGTCATCGGTCATTGATCATCATCCCCAAAATCTAAAAATCAAGATATAATTCATTGTTTTTTAAAACAAGGATCTAAAAGATACTGGTATGTTGGTTTGCTGAATGAGTATGGATGTAATCCTGGTAATATCCCAAAAATCTAAAAATCTAAAGGAAGAGAAGGATACAGTCATTTGCTGTGGTAATCTGGAAACAGTTTTAGAAATTTTATAGGAAAAGTGGGCTTTGATAATTTCGTTGGCCTATCCATGTTCTCAGACACCTTGATCAGTGACTTGAAACGATAACTTAAGATGTCTCTTCTTTCTAAGAGTTTGAGGTGTTAAAATATACTGTTCTGCTCTTATTTTGTCCAGATGGCGTCTGAGCGGCAAAGGATACTTAAGGATCCAAAGTCTATTATGCCAGTAGCTTTTGTTTCATTTGATTCTCGTTGGGCTGCTGCTGTTTGTGCGCAAACACAACAGAGCAAGAATCCTACATGGTGGTTAACCTATTGGGCCCCTGAACCACGTGATGTTTACTGGCGGAATCTAGCTATACCATTTGTTTCTCTAAGCATCCGAAAACTCATAATAGCAATCACAGTATTTGCTTTGGTGTTCTTTTACATGATACCAATTGCTTTTGTACAATCACTTGCGAATCTTGAGGGTCTCGAAAAAGTTGCACCTTTCCTTAGGCCAGTGATAGAACTGTAAGTATTTTCTTGTCCATAAACTTTATTTTCTAGGATTTTGTCGTTGTCACTTTGACTTATCCACATCTAATATTGTGCAGGGGAGTGATTAAGTCATTTCTTCAAGGTTTCCTTCCAGGTTTAGCACTTAAAATATTCATGTATATTCTTCCTACGGTTTTGATGATTATGTCAAAGGTTGAGGGCCATTTGGCAATATCCGTACTTGAAAGGAAAGCAGCAGCAAAATATTACTATTTTATGTTGGTGAATGTGTTCTTGGGAAGTATAGTGACTGGGACAGCTTTTGAGCAACTCGATGCTTTCCTTCATCAATCGCCTACTCAGTAATAATCTGTCCCTTTTAGTAAATCTATATTTCTGCTTTCTGTTTCTACTTTCTACCAATATGTTGAGGCCATGCTATCATTTATAAAGACATAAATGATACTTTTATACTGTCATGGAAATTATCATGTACCAAATTCTTTCCACTCACGGTGAGGGCTTCATCTGCCTCTTTGTTAGTAATGAATTTTATCCTTGCGGCAAAAAAAAGAAAAGAAAAAAAACTACATATCTATCTCAACAAAACAGTGTCCGATCACTCAGGTCGAGGTTATCAACAGCCTATTGCTATACCACTCTACTAGAGACGCATCTGTACAATCCTTTATGTCTTTATAAACTGTCAGTAATATAATGTTACCGGAATAGTCAAATAATTTTATTTTTCTTAATTACAGGATTCCTAGGAACATTGGAGTTTCAATACCAATGAAGGCTACTTTCTTTATCACATATATCATGGTCGATGGGTGGGCAGGCATTGCGAGTGAGATTCTTCGGCTGAAGCCTTTGGTGATATATCACTTAAAAAACGTGTTCTTAGTGAAAACAGAAAGAGACCGAGTGAAAGCAATGGACCCTGGAAGCGTTCAATTAGCAGAGACTCTTCCATCACTTCAGCTTTACTTCCTTCTTGGGATTGTGTATGCCGTGATCACTCCAATCCTTCTTCCTTTCATTCTTGTCTTCTTTGGGTTCGCATATCTCGTTTACCGTCATCAGGTTTGTACTTGCTGATTCCAAAATTTCCCTCTGTCATATCATATGGTGTTCTTTAACTCAACAAATTTCCCAAAGAGAGAGACAACAAGAAAATCGAGTTGAGTCCTTTGATCGCATACTAGCAGGGTCAAGCTAGTTGATACTTATTTTACTTTTGAACAAATCATGCATAATATCCCTTCTTGATTTAAAAACGGTCACCAAGAGACTTAATGGCGCGACTGAAAACTTAGGCAGGGTTAAGCCTGTTGGCAATCGCCAAGTTTTTGTGGTTCCTCATTTTAAGAAATTCCCGTTGCTTTCTAGGAAGTTTGTCACATTTCAATTCTGAATTTAGGTAAGAAAATGAAAGGAATATTAACTATTCGCAAGAAAATGAAAGGAATATTAACTATTCGCGACCCTTGTATTTATTTATGATCGCCATTCGCAGATAATCAATGTTTACAACCAACAATACGAGAGTGTTGCTGCATTTTGGCCACATGTTCATAGCCGTATTATTGGAAGCTTGTTGATATCTCACCTTCTTTTGTTCGGACTGCTCAGCACAAAGAAAGCTGCTCATTCTACACCATTTCTTATTTTATTACCAATTATAACAATTTGGTTCCAAAAGTACTGCAAGAGTCGCTTCGAACCTGCATTCAGAAAGTATCCACTAGAGGTAAAATGTTTGATCCATAAAATTGGTATATAAGACACTATTCATGGGATGTTTGTTCTTTTATGCCACTGAGTCTGGCACATTTGATGCTCATTTGCATCAAATGTGCATTAGGATTCATTTGTTACGTAATGTGTCTGGAGTTAGATGGATGTTTATGTCCCACTAGGCGACCCTTGGAAATAAATTTGGTCTCATGTTGGACTCTACCCAAGTCAGACCTGACGGAAGTGGCAGATACCTAGTGAGCAAAAGCCTCACTCCAGTTCCTCGCAATTGAATTTTCTTTTTTACCTGTCTTGCTGGAAGTGCTCACAGTTACTTGGTTGTTTTTGAAATATTTCAGGAAGCCGTGGAAAAAGATAGAATAGAGAGAACTGCAGAGCCAAACTTAAACCTGAAAGCTTATTTGGCCGATGCATACTTACACCCAATTTTCAGGTCATTTGAAGAGGTAGAAGAGGTGGTAGAGATGACGGAAGTTAGAGTCGACAAGAGACAATCTCATTACATGAACCATACCTCAACCAATGAAGTCAATTCTCCTTCACCACCACAGTCACAGTCACCGCCATCGCCATATGTCTATCACTATGATGTTGAACCTGGAATTAGGACTGGTTGGTGAGCTAAACTAGTTACTACCATGGTTGCTATAGACGGTTTATAGGGATTCGGTTTAACCTAGTATTTGTTAGTCCCCCATAACTTCTTTCATGTAAATTATTATGCTTGAAATATGGACACAATATTCATTGCTTGTAACATCTTTTAGTGATAAAAAAACAACATTACTAATCTATTCTTTGTCTTCTAATGATATAAAATTTAAGTCCGTCTAGAGTGGTTTTTTCTGGTAACTATAGTGGCCTCAGGCGGAGATCACCCAAGAGAATATTTCAGAGATGCAAGATGAAAGAGGAGTAGAAGAGCCAATGGGGATTGTAGCAATGGAGTACTGGTAAAAGAATTGCATACTCTCGTGTCAGCTGGATAAAGTAAAGACGGCTAGTCTTCTATGATTTTCTTTTAAAATTGGCAACTTCCAAATCAATGATGGTGAATAGGAAGGAACCAGGAGAGTAGGAGCCTAGGAGGTATCAAAGAATTCCTTAGCAAAAGACTTAGTCTTATGAACCTGATGAAATGCTCATGAGGTAACAAGAGAGTATTTCCAAGTCTCATGTTGCGTAAGAGCCAACTGAGCCTATTCCAAGTTTTTTTTTTTTTTTTTAACAAAGAAACCATAATATTAAACAGAGCTTAAAGTTAAGACATCATTATCCAAGTGAGAAAGTAAGATGTTTGGTGGATGCAACCACCGTTCCCCACAAAGATGATGTTTTCTTGCGGCTTTTGCTAAAGCATCAGCAGCTTTATTACACACTCAATAGACAAACTGGCAAGACCAAACCGAGTTAATGTTACATTTATTAACACCCTTTCCAAGTTGTGGGAGAGGTAAGAGCCTATTCCAAGTTGGTTGCACGCCGCCCAGATAATATAACTAGGTATATACTGGCATCCTCCTCGAATTTCAAACACCTCTATATTTACAGCTCTGGTAGAAAGAGGGTTTTGGCGGAGTTTAGAAATCGAGCCATCACATCTCATTAGTGATATCAATGGCTGGTGCACCGCCATCTTCTTCTGTTAACAACTCTTCCTCTTCTTTGTCGTCGTCTTTAGCTCCAAAAATCCTATTAGCTAAACCTAATTTAACTACTTCAACTGACCCATCCTTATCATCTTCGTCTCTTCGATCTCGTTTACCTTCTACTGGATCCCTAAATCTTCTTTCTGATTCTTGGGATCTCCATGCTGATCGAGTTCTTCCGGTAACTTCCCCCTTCACTCACCCTTAAATTTATTTATTTTATTTTTTTAGTCTTTTTAAACAAAATATTCTTCTTCTGCAGTTTCTGACGGAAAATACTGATTTCACTGTAATTGGTGTAATTGGACCTCCTGGTGTTGGAAAATCGACGATTCTGAATGAAATCTATGGATCTGATGGGAGTTCATCTGGTAAGTTTTATCTCAATTCATATTTACAAGGCGTTTTTTGATGTACTCGTGTGATTCAGTAATAATCCAGTGCAAGCATTTTTAGTATACAAGTGTGAAACCAAACGAGTCGAATCAGTAATAATCGAGTTTATTTTGTCTGGGTTAGTATTAGTTTGCCTGTAATCTGGTTCTCGTTGAAGCTATTTAGGTATATGGATTTACTTAGGCAGTGCAGTTCAATCTAGATTGTAGTAACTAGAGCTGCATTGATTTCCAGGAATGCTCCCACCTTTCATGACGCAATCGGAAGAGATTAGAGCTATGGCAAAGCATTGTTCTGTGGGTATTGAACTTAGGGTTTCTTCTGAGAGGCTAATACTTCTTGATACCCAGGTAACCCTTTTCATATACATCATCTGCTCATTACATTCTCTGTCTTTAATATTGTTTGGCATAAAATATTAATATGCTAACCACTATGAACATTAGCAATATTCATATCTTGAACTATATCCACTGTATTACCTCCCTAAGTTCGGGAACATGCTTAAAAGTTCAGAGTTGGCAGGTTTTTCCCAATGGATATTTGTAACTGAACTGATTAAATAATATGCAAAGGAATGTTGGGACATTCAATCAAACAAATATCTTCAGCTATGTACAACTTGGTTAACTATGAACAATAAAAGATAGTGGGATGCATGAAAGATGTATATGTTGTGAAAAAATTAGTTGATGCTATTTATCTTGTATTCATCTTATCGTCTTTCGTGTTGTACGTATAACCGATATTAGAGATGTTATTTTATCATGGGCATGTTTTCGTTATAAAAAGATGACATACATTATCCTATGCAGCCTATATTCAGTCCTTCTGTTTTAGCTGAGCTAATGCGGCCTGATGGATCATCAACAATTGCTTTAACTAATGGAGAGACTCTGTCTGCTGACCTAGCTCATGAGATGATGGGTATTCAGGTAGCTGTTGATATAAACAAATTTGTTTTACTTAGTTTTGTTTCCGTTAATAGGAACAAATGTCAATATGGATAATTCTGTAAGTACGTGACCATATCTAACGGTGTTATGGTTTCTCTGTGATGCTGCAAGGAACCATTCTAGCTTGGTGTTTTTCTGGCATCCATTTGTCATGTGCTGCTAGTTGTGTCTGAGGGAGCTCATGATATTAACATGTGGCATCTGATGCTGACGGTATGCCATCTTTCTTTACCTACTAGGATGTTACACTATCTATGAAGAAAGTAGATGTTTTCCTTATCTGTAGGTTTCAGAAAAGGAAAGTGCATAAGTTTCTCACTACAACAACTTAAATGAAGCTTATAGATGAAGTTCTCAAACAGATACGGTCAAACTGATGACAGGAAATGCTAATGCTCTAATGAGAAAGCTTTGTCGTTCCTTTTTCATAACTTTTGATCGGTTACCCCATTGTTAAACGTAAAAGCTGACTCGTTTTGAATGTATTCTCACTGATAGGATAAAAGTGAAAACAGTACGTTTGATTTGGTAAACTAAAATTTGAGGTGTGTTGGTGCACTGATGCTGTCAAAATCATCAAATAACTTCTTCTTTTTCGCATATGCAGGTTGACCTGCTGAAGCATGGCATACCGGATCCTTCTTCATTAACGCCTTCTTATTCTCAAACCCCCAACATGGGATCCGAGAAGGAACCCAAAGATAACATGCAGGAAGCTGTTATAGAGTATTTGGCTGCTCCCGTTTTTGTTCATACAAAGTAGGTATCGTGCTTTCGCCTTATTATTGAAACTACAGATTGTGTTTCTTGATTTTGAAATTCATATTGTTTACGTGAATACCTCAGGCAAGGCAATAACAAGATTTGGCAAATTAGATTGGCCTTTTGTTAAATAAAAATGGAAGTAGTATTAATAACTACTGAGCACTCTCTGGGTTATATGAGCAATGCCATTTTGCTGGATCTCATTTGTTTGATTTTTGTAACTCTTCATGGTTTCAATGTAATTTAGCTCATGTTCCTTCCTGGAAACGAATTTGTTGATGGACTGTCAGTTAAATGGAGTGCCTAACATAGAAATGAATAAACAAACTGATCAAGTATATCATACTGTGTATCAAAATCCAAAGCAAAAAAGTACATTGTATTGCATTGAAAATTTACTTCCACATCATGCCTTGTACATTATATTGAACTGATAAAACTATGATAGCCTATGTTTTTTTTGGTAAGGCCTTAAGAGTCAAATTGGAGGAAAACCTGATCCATATAATATTGGTGCTAATGATGTTTCATGCCTCTAGGTTGTGGGATGAAGACCTATCTCCTGATAAAGCTACTTGGATGAGGAAGAGACTGTCACACTATTTCAGTTCTTCATCTTTCAAAGGCACAAAATCTGAGACCACGGCTGAGGAGCAAAATGATTATGTTGAACCTCATGTTATCAATGCTGATAACTTAAGTTCAATGGGGATGAATTTAGTTTTACTCCCACACAGAAACCAAGATGACTCCGTAACAGCTCAATATGAAAGTTACGTAACCTTAATAGAGAAGCTGCGAGATCAGGTGCATCCCTCTCTCCTTAAGACTTCCGACTATTGTCTTTATTTCATAGTACTTTTTAATAGAAAAAACAAGAACATATCAATAGCTGCATGTAAAACAAGAAGGGCATAGCTTTATATGAGTTTTGACCATAGGGAATACTATTTTGCTGCAGGTGTTGTCAATGAACTGTCGACCCTTTGCAAAGACGGTATCCGAACGTGAATGGTTGAAGAACTCTGCTCGAATATGGGAAACGGTAAAGAATTCTGCAATTATTGCAGAGTACTGTAAGACTCTTCAAGGTTCAGGTATGTTTAGGAAGTGAAAGCAACTCTCATACCCATCTTTCCCATGAAAGCAAAACTCGCAACTTCATTTGTCAAGTTAGAATGAAGTCATTCCTAAACTTAATTAGCTTGACTATTGACAGCCTTGTAACTTGCAAGTCCAGCGATGCAAAGAAAGTTAGATTGGTAATTTTTATTCTGTAACTGAGTCTCTTCCTTTTCCTGTATCACATTTATTTCCTATGTTAAACACTTCAAATAGGATATTGTTAATTTGACTGTAAATTCCATCCAAGGATTTTGATCAGTTGTTCAAAAAGATGATCATAAATTATGTATTCTGGCCACATGGTTGAAATGAATATGATTAGTTGTGGGGGTGGGAGTTGGTGTTAGCAAGTGTGAGAATGGATTAGTATAGAGTTTCTTCTTAGAGCAACTCCAATGGGACTAGCCTAATTTGATAGTTTGCCATGCCAAGTGGATGGACAAACTTACTTCTGGGCAGTGGGAAAACTGGTTACCGAGACAAACATATATGACCGTTGCATATTGGTGTGGTCGTACCAGATTGAGCCGAGTATACCAAGTTGCCGCTGATGCGGCAACGTCATTGTGTAACAGCCAAATAACGGTCATATTTTCCCTCCCTATACATTCAACACTAATTCAATCTTCTCTACTCACAACAGCTTCATTCTTCTCTATATATTTTCAACACAAATTCATTCTTCTCTAAATATTTTCAACCCAATTCAACACTCGTATAACTAGAATGTCTCAATCTCAAGATATTAGTCAAAAAGAAATAGAAAACCACCTAGAAGTCAACACAGTCAAGCTCTACCGAGAAGAAGAAGATTCGGATGGAGAGAACAATTCCACTCTACTTTCGTGTCGAGAATTAGAGCGGGATAGTTATCATCAAAAACCAAGAGGTGGTTGGTACGAAGTGAGCAAAGTTTATGAAAAACTTCCTCGGTTGATTTCCTTAGATTACTTTGTGCTATATACGAGCACATAAAAATTCGCCCAAATTGGTGGGTATATTGATGGAACATTGGTGGTATATTACACACACGTTTTATTTTTTGGACGAAATAGGTATGTCATATATTTTGATTTATCATTTTTTTACGCAATCAATACGAGTATTTACAAATTAAATTAGGATTTTGCGTTTCCCCCTCAAAAAAGATATCTATTTTGCATTACCCCCTCTATAAATCCCTAATTGGTGAAACCCCCTATCTGTTATAACTGCCGTTAATACCCAACTAACTGTTCACGTGCAGTGCACATGTGTGCCATTATAAAATAATAACTTTGAAACTTTCAAAAATGCCCTTCCACCTAAAATAATAGAGACACGTGTTAGATTACAGAGAGTTCTGAATCTTCGTCTTCTTCATCGTCTCCGTCGTCTTCTCCAATATTTTTCTGCAACTGATTTGATTTGTCTTCAAAAATGAATTAAAAAAAAAACCCGGAAATTGGATTTGGTTAAATGAAATAAAACCCATAAATAACCAAGAACACTCGATTCTAATTTTGGACTTTGGAATAAAGCACTTCCTATTCCTTATTTGGTAATCTCTGTAAAATCGAAAAGCAAGAAGATTTAGCAAAAAAGAAAAACAATCCCATAAGTATTCATATGGTCTTTATCAATCATTGGGAGAGGATAATCTATAGTTTGAACTACTAAGCATGAGATCCAGTATAACTCGTGGTTCAAAACTCTGTTGTTGCTAGTGATGTAGGTAACTAATTACCAAATCAATCAGCACTGTGCACTTAGTGGTTCAGAATAGAGAACTGGTGGTTCAGTAATTTCTACAAACACCTTCTGGTCGTCAAAATGTTGATAGATAGATAGCTTTGTTGCTGAAAATGCTAACCCTTTCGTACATTTTATTCCCTGCAAATTCGAATTCCAAACAAACATAACAATCCTAGTCGAACATGCACTCTAAAATCTTTAATTAGCATCTAAACCAAACAGCCAAAAACAAAGGCATGAGCATCACTTCCCCGTTTTGCTGCTGATATCTCAAGTCTAAATACGACCCAATCTTTCATTGATACTCGCTTAGAGTTTGATTTTGAGACCACGCAATATCAAGGTGACCCAATCTTTCACAGACAAATCTAGTCTCATGGATTTTTAATTAATTTTTTTGATGATTCCCCCCAAGAGTTAGAATACAGAGAATCGCTGATGAGTGTGTACTGGTTGCAGTAATGTTAGTTCCACAAGGTAGAATCAGAAAGATGGTGATTCTTGTTCAGGGACGAACATGGAGACGGACAAAGGGATCTCTATTATTATTAGAACACGTTTTAGTTGGTAGGTGTAGTATCTCCGGATCTCAACACGTCCCATTTACATTTTAAGCGAAAGGGTATTTTTGAGATTTTATAGTTTATTATTTTATATTTAATTAATTATTTTATAATAGCACACATGTGCACTGCACGTGAACAGTCAGTTGGGTATTAACGGCAGTTATAATAGATAGGGGGTTTCACCAATTAGGGATTTATAGAGGGGGTAATGCAAAATAGGTATCTTTTTTGAGGGGGAAATGCAAAATCCCCCTTAAATTAACAATTATAATTTTTTACAGGCATAACACCATCAGATTTGTATTTCCTACTTGGGATACATTTTGGGGTGGGAGATGATGTTCCATTTAACCAAGAAAGTTGGTTGGCAGAAGATCGATACGAAGATGCAATTTCGTTGTACTTTAGGGTAACAACACGACAAAATCATAGGAATTTAAGAAGTGGTGGAATTGCTAATTCCGATTTAAAGACATTTATATTCAAGAGAATTGCATGGTGGTGACAATCCTGATTCGGCAGCGTATGACCGTACTAAAGATACAGAAATTGCTAAGGTATATATTTTATGGATACTTGGTTCGTGTTTTTTTTTCCCAATTCAAGCGCCAAAAACTGATGTAGTTTTTACAAGTGGTAAGAAAGATTCGATTCTCGGACTTTTATGAAGATTTGGTTTAAGATTAGCTAAGAAAATGCTAAGAAAAACTAATTAAATTTGATTTTTGGTTTATCAAGGAGAGATGAATCTAGGGTTTTGGATTCCACTACTTCCAATATTTGTAAACTCAATAACAATTTCTTTGACGAAATACTCCCACTTTACTCAAAACAGTTTCGAACCCAATCTCATGCTTTGGAAGATATAACGCTACAAGCTCTTTTTATGACTCTCGTCGCTATTCTAAGGCCTAATTTTCCTTCGCTTATAAAAGATCGGTAGAAACTACCCAAAACAGTTATTGTGAAGCATGTAAAGAAGAGAAAAATTGTAATAAATTAAAAGCACAAATATAGAATAAATATGTCAAAGAAATTAAATATTAAATATTACCCATCAAAAATAGTTTCTTCCTCCACCCTAGCGGAGAAATTACTCCATTATTACAAAAGAAAAATTAAAAAATGAAATAAAAACTCTACTCTTTTGCTCAGATTCCGAACCTCCCTTTTCCTTGTATCCACGGCGTATTTATGGCTTTCAAAGGAACCCACTTTCCTATTTTATTCACCACTACCACATCATCGCCGAATGAGAATGCGCCACATGTCAAAACAATAAAAAATCCTCCAATAAGAATGCGTCACGCGTCAAATAATATAATTCCCATGCAGTTATAAATTTTTTTATTTGGGAATTATTTATTCTTTATTAACTCCAACCATAAAGAATAATATTCTTTCCATACTCTTCATATATTTAATTCCCACTTTTATTTTCTTGATTATAAATAAAATATCTCCAAATATCTTGTAAATTATGTCCACATAATGGGATCCACACTTTCCACTCTCCCATATCCAAATAATTGGACAAATAAAATAATTGCCCATCTTCTTCATTTTAGGCCTAGCCTATTAAATTATAAATCACTTTCATTTTCTCCATTTTACGACCGAAATTCCACATTTTAGTCCATTGAGCTTTATTTCCCAAAAGCACCTATAAATACACAAAATAGCAAAATAAGTACAAATTTGAGCACCAACAATATATAAAATTGAGACAAATTAGACACGTAAATGCGTCTATCAAAGTACTCAAGTGGGATGGCTAGAGGCGTTGCAAGATATGGAAAAGGCTGCAGATTATGATTGGGGGTCCGCTATAGCCGAATTGTATATTTGTCTCGATATCGCATGCATAGGTTTGCCAAACACCTAAGGTCCATGGGGTCTCGTTGAGGTATCATTCCTTTGGCTTTAAATAAGTTTACAAATATCTTGCAAGTTAGACTAAATATTGTTTGCTTTCCTTTGTATGTTTTTTACTTCAGCTTTGGTGGTATACATATTTCAACGTTGGTGTACCAAGACTTTATGACTACACAAAGAAATATTTCCAAATCGTAATAAGGTATGAAGGAGATAACTGGTATCCAAAACAAAACAAGAATGAGCGAGATAACATTCATTTGTGGAGATATTATTGCTTGATTAGGAACAAACATTATGTTATTTGGATGCCGTATGTGGATTTTGAGGACTTCAACACTGATAGAACCCAAAGGATAAATGAATTTCACTCCCACACATGGTGTTTATTTTATGGGAGAGAGACGTGTTAGATAGTTAGTTGGAGAGCCACATAACCCTCCATATTTAACTACCATGTATGGCTCGAAATACGTATCAATGAAGAGAAAATGTTGGATAATGTATAAGGCTGAATTCACCCCTTGTGACGAAGACCAATATGACCAATGGTACAAGAAGTATTAAACATCTACGGGATGGATTTTGTCGCATTAAGTAAAGCATTACCCAGATTGGAGGTTCCAACATAGCCACTACCAATTATTCCAACTTTGACCAATTATCCTTTAGCAAGAGCTTCTTCTTCATCGACCCCTTCAAGACGACGAACTAAATCTTCTTCTTTATCAACTGGGTCTGATTTACCAGTTTTGAGTTGGGAGCTAGAGACTTATAATATTTTCAGAGAGCGTCAGATGGTTCCTATTGTCTCACAAGGTATCAACCGTCCTAATTTTTATACAGGCACGTTAGCAAGTCAAGAACAATTGAATCAAATGGAGTTAAGAGATATTGAAACTAGACGTATATACGTACAACAAATGCGCATAATGGGGGAGACCATGAACTTCAGTCCATATTTTTCTCATCATTCAAAAACTCCACATTCCTAGGAAGTAGTGTATAACTCACAAGTACCTGTTAGGCCACAATCTCCATATTGTCGAGTTGTTCCAGTGCAACAACAGACATAACAATTTCCATATCGTCAGGCCAGTCAACAACCTACCCAAGCTTATCAAGATCATTAAACTTCAATGGCTCTCCATCTGAAGGTAAATGTCCATGGATTGGAGATCAAAGTGGAAGACCTCCTACTGGTGAAAGGTCTCAAGCTGCAGGATCATATCAAGGATATTTTGGATTTTGATGCTAGGAGGGGTAGGGTTTTTTGTTGGGGTGGGGTGGTGTGGGGTGGGGTGGTGGTGGTGGGGGTGGTGCAAGTATGACAGAAGGTGTAGTGGGATATTTGGGATTTTGATGCGGGGTGGGAGGCAAGTATGACAGAAGGTGGAGTGGAACTGAGTAGTTATAATTATGTTTTATCTAATATTTGTAACTGAAACAGAGATTAACACTATTTATATAATTAGAACTAACTAATGAAAGGAAAGGAAACTAGTACTAAATTTAAAATCATATTCAACTAAAATTTATAACAACGTCTTTCTCTAGTACTGTGTCTGCTTTTATAACATCCCATACGTGGGGCTCGGACCGTTTGTACCCAAAAATTGGTGTACCCTCTTTGCCCACCAGTTAAAATTTGACATATGTCTTACTTTATTAACATTTCCTACCAACATATATTCTTTCCATATTTCCCATATCAAATAAGGATAGAGAATGAAAACCACTCTCTTCGTTATGTTGGAGAAAAAAACTGTACTCTATTTATTTTTCTTTCGCTAATATTTCATTCTCCTTCAATCTTCTTTTCTCTGCTCTGCTATAAAAAAAACACGAACCTAAAATCGAATGGAACTTTGTATTTCCCATCTTAAAACAAGAGTGGGACGACTACTTATAAGTTCTTTTTTGTCTGAATTTATCATAATTGCACCATGGTCAATCACTGATCCTTTAACTTTATGAGTTGTATTGAGATTAAAAAAATAATTTTCACCTCTGTTTGAAGGAAATCAGCATCAAAACATGTTTTTTTTACAGTTTTAATAGTCCAGACTGCATCTATGTATATATCAACTTTCGTCTGATATTCTAACTAAATCAAAATATAATCTCCTTCACAAGATTGAGTATGCCTCCAATGGTCTCACTCGTATCAATTGTCCTTACTAAGGTCCTTATTATTCAAGAAAAAGTTCCCCAAGCCTAAGGAACGAATCCAGACAATGATTATTCTTTTGATATGTAAACTTAAAACAAACCATAGTTAAATAGTGAAAACAAATTCCGATCAATAAAGAAAAAATCTAAACTAATATCCGTTTGATTGTCATGTTTATCACATATATTTGATCAAACTTGCTTCTATTCCAAATAAAACTTTTGATCATGTATATTTGATAAACTTTGGTTCAGTAGATTAAGTGGTTTTCATTCTCCATCCTTATTTACATTAGTAAAATACGGAAAGAATACATGGAGTTGAGAAATCTTAATAAGGTAAGACATATGTCAAAATTTAATTGACGGGCACATAGGGTAAAACTTTTTGTGGGTACAGACGATCCGGAGCCCCATACGTGTCACCAAAAAATCCTTTAAGATTGCGTAATGAGCTTCATAAATAAAAATTCTTCTTTTCCATCTTCGCCATTCTTTTCGAGCTACCAATACAATGTGAGCATTTGTCTCACCCCTAAGTCGATAACGATTAATAAGCCGTACCAAAAGGATAAATTCTCCAACTTATTTTTTTATATCATGAAATCGACAAAACAACCCAGCCGTATTGCCGTTATTTGGGTTGCCGGTTTCATTGCAGAAGTTTTCATAGACTCTATGGATACTCATACTCATTAATCCATTTTGACATCGTTCCGCACCCCTAGCCGGATAAAAAGCTACGTAGTTTCGACAAAGTGACAAATCTTCATCTATCGTAAACTCCGCGGGATTAATAAGCGCTGAGCCATTACTCAGAAAATTTATGGGTGCAGAAGGTGTAATAGGTGGGGAAGATGTGTGATTGGAGTTGAAATTGGTCATATTTGTATGGAGAGGAATTATAACCGTTGGATTAGAGTAGTCGTTGGCGGCTCAAGCAAGGACGGTCGTCTTAGTGTAAGACGAGCCTCATCTCTACATGAGCCGATCATCGGCGTAGGTGAGCCCGGTCGTCCAAATTTGATGTTCTCGGCACAGTTTGAGCCGACCGTTTCAAACTGAGACCCAATGGACAAACCCTCGTATTTGAGGGTTTGTCCATTCATTTAACTTGTTTGTCAGACCCATTGTGGATGCAAAATGGACAGATCTGTTTTTTTGCCAGTCCCATTGGATTTGCTCTTAGGTCCAAACATGCAATCCTTGCATGCTCATCTGGATCATATCCCTCCACTAATGGCCAAGCCTTAATTGTGTCTTGATCACTTCAGCGGGGTGATTCAGCAGTAGAACCCACAACACGTCTAGGATGCACAAAGCTTGTAGCCAAGTGATGCCGCAGCACCCCCCATATTGCACACAATTACGATAGGAAAATGTCATGAACTAGCTAGCAGCTAATAAACTGTGGTATTCACCATTGCATCATGGTATCCGATACGAAAAATTCTTCGTGAACCGTGTTTTTAAACTCCTTAAAAACTGTCATTCACAACACACAAAAATGGGACCTCCTGTTTTTCCCATGTGGTGGGGCCCACATGAATCTTTTTTATTTTTATGCAAGAAAATTTTATTGATGAGAATTAATCCATTACAGAGATATCCTGATCAACCCATTCTAGAATTTCTTGTGGAAGATCAGACCAATGACTATAATTAGTTCTCTTTGCTCTAGCTCTCTTTGCTATTTTATCTGCAACACTATTTGCAGTTCTCCTAACTGAGATACATCTCCAATGTTCTAGTGAACTTAACATAAACTTAATATCAATAATTAAAGTTTGATTCATCCAATGAACAAAGTAATTAGGCTCATTGATTGATTTTATTAAAACCTCACTATCATATTCAAAAATAACCTTCTTCAGCTTCATCTTAACTGCAAGATTAACAGCTCCTTTCATAGCTTTACATTCCAGCTCTTCTACTTCAATTCCATCTTTCATTCCTCCATCAAAGTAGAAGCCTTGGACACCAATGCAGGTACCTGCAAAATCCCTTACAAATTAGTCCCAGACCACCTTGTAAAGTTTCTTTCTTAAAAGAAGCATCAATGTTAAATTTTAAGAACTCATTATCTAGAGGTATCCATTTAATATCCTGTTGAGGTACAGTAACAGTAGTAGCTTGCTGAGTACTAGGATTAGCAAGTTTGTTAATGCTATCCAGAGACAAGATCCTATTAGGATTGATGTTTTGAAAAACTTTAGAACATCTATCCTTCCAGATAGTCCAAGCTGCAACCATAAGCAATCTGTTTATATCCTGTCTTGTGATATTTGAACCAAAAGTTATATTGGTACCTGCAGAAAACCAAGAAATAACCAATTTCTAAAAGAACCATGCTGAGATAATATAGTACCAACATTGATGTTAACAGCTATTCATACTGATCTTGCATAAGGACATTCAAAAACAAGTGATCACTAGTTTCAGCAGGACAATTACAGAGACTACAATGCACTTCAATCTTAGGTTTGTATCTAGAGAGTTTATCTCTAGTAGGGATGATATCCTTCATGCACTTCCAAACAAACAATTTCACTTTATGTGGTAATTTAACCTTCCAAAGACACTGCCATACCTGATTAGGAATGTGTTGGTTACTTACAGGAAAATTAGTTCTGCCAGTGAGAACATTATAAACACTCTTAACAGAGAATTGTCCCTTCTTATCTGATAATAACCAAATTAGCATATCATTACCAATAACAGGAACATTCATGGCAAGAATTTTACTAGCATCATCAGGAGTAAAGAGATAGTAAATCAAATGATAATTCCAGTTCCTAGTACCAGTTATGAAAAGCTCAGAGACATATGAGTAAGATGCAGTATTAACTAAACCTTCAAAAGGTCTAGGAGGATGATCTAACCAATGACCCAACAATCAATCCAGATATTAGCCTTAGTACCATACCTAATTGCCCAACAACTATTATGTTTTATAATATCTATACATCTATAAATACCTCTCCAAATCCAAGAGAAATTTTCATTAAGCTTCTGCAAGTGTAAGATACTACAATCTTTAAAGTATTTAGCACTTAAAATCTGCACCCACAACTCATCATGGTCAGTGATAATTTTCCAAACAAGCTTACGAATATGAGCAATATTAAATTTCTCAAGATCTCTAAATCCTAGTCCTCCTTGATCTTTGGACTTATTAATATTGTCCCAACCTATGAATTTGATACCTTTGCCAGACCTATGACCCCACCAGAAGTTCCTCTGTAAAGAATCAAGTTGACTAATAAGAGTAGTAGGAATTTTAAAACAACCCATTTGATAAGTAGGTAAAGAGTTCAAAACAGTCTTAATTATTGTTGATCTACCAGCTTGATTCAGGGTAATACTGACATAATTCTTAAGTCTAGCTTCAAAAGATTGAAAAATTGGGTCAAAAGATCTTATCTTAGAATGGCCAAGCAAGAGAGGAGCACCTAGATACTTCTCAGAGTCTGTCACTAAAGACATATTAATGGCACTAGCTAAGACATTACATTCATTAGGACTGAGATTCTTACTGAAATACACACATGACTTCTCAAAATTCAGCATCTGTCCAGAAAGATTACCAAAAACTTGAAGAATCTGCAAAATATTATCAATATGTTGTATATTAGCTTGTCCAAATATAAGAATATCATCAGCAAAGAGCAGATGAGAAATAGGTGGTGCTTTCCTTGAAGCCTTAATTCCAATGATAGATTTATTATGCTCAGCATAAAGCAAAGATCTAGAAAGATATTCCATTGCAAGAAGGAAAAGATAAGGGGATAAAGGATCCCCTTGTCTAATACCCCTAGTTGGTTCAAACTGATCACATGGAGAGCCATTTAGCAGCACACTAATACTAGTTGTAGAGACACATTGCATAACAAGATTACAGAATTCTTTACTAAAACCAAACTTCTCTAAAACTTTGTGGAGAAAAGACCATTCAAGCCTATCAAAGGCCTTAAAAATACCAAGCTTAATTGCCATAGTTCTACTAGAACCTTCCTTATGTTTCATAGTATGAATCAATTCATGAGCAATAATAATATTGTCCTGAATTTCTCTCCCTGGGACAAAAGCTGCCTGATAAGGAGAAATTAACTTCTTAAGCAAAGGTCTAATTCTATTAGCTAGGATTTTAGACAAAATTTTATAAGAAGCATTGCAGAAACCAATTGGTCTAAAAGCAGAAGGCTTTTTTGGGATTTTACACTTAGGTATAAGTGATATATAGGTCTTATTAAGACATCTAGGCATATGACCACTTTGAAAAAATCTTTTGATAACATTAATGACATCCTTACCAACAAGAGACCACTGAGTTTGATAAAAACCTGCTTGAAAACCATCATGACCAGGTGAACTCCAAGCAGGCATATTCTTAACAACATTCTCAATTTCAGCATCATCAGGAACAACATGAAGTAAAGCATTATTAGCATCAGTAAGAACACAAGAGATAACGCCAAAGTTTTCCTCAGATAAAATAGGATTTGAAGCCAATTACCATCATTATCACAAAGAACAGATATATTATTAGTATGCTTTCTTTTATTCATCATAGTATGAAAGTATCTGGTATTGTTATCCATGGCAAGACCAGTTTTATCTCTAGATTTCTCCCCGTAAAATTCAGATTAAATTTTATACCAATTTTCAAGCTCACTAACAATAGACTTAACTCTAACATGTTGGTCCTCAGAATAGTTCTCATTTTGAGCAGATTCTAAGGCATTTTGCAAATTATTTATATTCCTTTGTATGTCTCCAAATTCCATTCTATTCCATTGAGATAAAGATAATCTAGTGCTATGTTGTTTTTGCTTCAACTTATATGCAGGGCTACCCTGAACATCTAAGGTCCAAGATTGTTCAAGCTTATCCTTAAAACTATTATGTCCTATCCAAGTCCTAAAGAACTTAAAAGGCCTCCACAAATGTTTAGGTATAGGGTCAGTAATAAGCAGAACATGACAATGATCAGAAGCTATGAAATTCAAATACAAAAGCTTAGCAGAGGAAAATTGTAAAGACCAATCATTATTACTCAGTGCCATATTCAATCTTGCTTTTTTGGGTCTAGTACCGAATTACTGGTCCAGGTATAATCCTTACCTTCATAGCCAATATCAATTAAACCTGCATCACTAACTTTATTTTGCACCCATTTATCAAATGTGTTGTTATTGTTATCCAAATGAAAATTGAGATCACCTAATACTAACCAAGGTTGTTGAACATCCTTACTGAATTCAGATAGGAAATTTCATTGAGTTTTCTTAGGATCATAGTAAGTAGACCCATACATGAAAGATATTAGGGCTTTAGGTTTACTTGGATCTAAATGAATGACTACATGGATGATGTTATTCTCATGACCAATGACTTCAACATCTATACCATCTTTCCACATAAGTATAAGTCCAACAGCCTTACCAATTCTATCTATGCAAACATAATTGAGATAATGAACTGATTGGGCTACTGAGATCATCCTCTCTTCATCAATTTTAGTTTCACAAAGAAAAATGAAATCAGGATTCGGAGTTTTAACTAAGTTCTGAAATTGTTGTTTTGTAAAACTATTAGCAATCCCTTGCACATTCCAAGAAATAATTTTCATTTTGAAAACAGTAAAATTAAAACAAAACAGTAAATTGCAAAGAATAAGAGTTACCTTAGCTTCCTTAGTGCTGCTACATGGTTTATCCCTTGCTGTGACTATTTGAGTTGTCTGTGTGTTCACAAGAGTGCCAGAGTTTGAACCATCAAGTTTAAAAACAAGAATTTCTGGAGAATTGTTCCTCTGCCTCTTTCCAAGTCTTTCCCCTTCAGCAGTTACTACTTCATTAACAGAACTTTGACCAATTACATATCCATCCTTTGGGGGAACAAAAACACTACTTTTCATAATATTCTTCTGATTGAATTTAGGCACCTGATCTCCTCCTCTAGTAACAGTTATTTGTTTCCTTTCACCTTTTTAATCTCCCCAGAATAATGAGGCTTAGCATGTGCCTTAACAAGGTAGTCAGAAGCAGCCTTACAAGCACCCTTAGTATGGTTAAGAATGTAACAGTTAGGGAAAATCTTATGAGGTTGCTTCTCATAGAAAAACTTAATCCATCTTGTGGAACCTGCATTGGTAATTGCCATCACCCCTCTTCTCATAGGATAGTGAATATCCACTTGAACACAAACTTTGACAAAATCTCCTGCAACTGGAATTGCATCTACAGGATCAACTGCAATAACCTCACCCATAATACTTCATATCTTAGTAACAGCCTTAACATTCATATGTTCAGGGAGAATCCTTTTAAGCTGTATCCAGAAACATTGAATACCCCAATTCAAATCTTGATAAATAACCTCAGAATTGTAAAAATGGAGAATTACAAGATAACCATTGATACTCCAAGGACGAGTATCAAACACCTTCTTCTGCGTATCTTTGTCTTTAAAACGGAATTCCATAATATTGTGATCCAGCTCAAAAACTTTGAGATCTCCTTCAGGCAAGAAATCCCAAGTGAGAATAATGTTTTTCTCTACCGTCTTCAGCCCCATCTTTCCTTCAATGATAACCTTTCCTACTAGACTAATTTCTTCACTAACTTCTTCATTTCCTTCATCATTATCAGCTTGATGATACACAACCTCTGCAACATCTCCAAGGTCAAGAGCAGCTTGCATAAATTTTGTATCCAAGTCTGTGACAGATTTATCATTTTCTTCGGCCATTAGTTGATTAAAAGATAACTTGAGATAATCTTGATAACTATTTTGAATATGTGAAGTATCACATATCAAAGGGTTTTTATAAGATTTAAACCCTAGAAAAATCTGGGTTTTACTTGAATTGAAGAAGATATTCATCCTAGTATATTGAGATGAGGATATTGACTGAGTATAATTTCTCCGGAGGAAATTACAATTAGAAAAGGTAAGTCTGCAGCCGTAAATTATTCCGATAATTACGAGAGTAATCAATGCAGATTGTTTGTAACGAACTTTTTGAAATTTGAATTTCTTCCTGGCGCTTTTCCAAACCCAGAGAGTCATAACAGCAAATCGATGAAGGAACTTCTCCAGAAGACTAAACTTGACAATCAGTGAACACACAATAGCTTCAAAAAGCATTAGAACAACTTTAGCAAACGCCTGAATCACAACTGCAAACAAGGTAAACACCATTAGGGATAAGACCAACTGCAAACACATTAGGAAGAAGGAGATTAGCAAACCCTATTTCAAAAAAACTTATTCAAAATAACTTGTTATGAAATTATAGATTAGGAGATTTAAAATCACAGAAAATATAACATTAAGAGTGAATAGAAAAAGAAGATAGCATCACAAACAGATTAAAATCACAAAAATTGATGAAGAAAGAAAACTGAGTTAACTCAGTATAATCGCCCGATCTTCAGAGCATTTCCCACATGAATCTGTGTGTATTCGTTTTTTGAGGAGTTCAAAACAGCAGTTCGTCCAGAATCAGTCATCCGATATCTACCATCCGATAATTTAGGGTTAAATTGTGAATGCCACGTACCACTGCCGCAAGTACCCTATAGCAAGGTAAAGTTGTTAAAGTTACCCATATGATTGAGCACTGTGACACCTGAACACAACATTGCACTTGAGAAGAGCAGTATAAATGTCGGAGTAAATTGAGGGTACTGTAAGAGGTCTTACAGAGCAAGTCTGATGGTGGAGGGTTTCAAAGCGTCAACTAAAACACACCAAGACCAAGCTCTATCATAAACCACAAGATCAACGGTTAAAAAAGGAGCCCACATTACTAAACACACCAAGCTCTATCATAAACCACAAGATCAACGGTTAAAAAAGGAGCCAGATTACTAAACACACCAAAACCATAAGAATGATCTTCAAGAGACTGTAAGTTGGATCCATTTTCTGCAGAAGCTTAGTAGAACACCGACTTGATCTTCCACACTTCTCCATTTTTTTATAGCTCGGATTCCACCATAACACGTCCTTTAAGGACGTTGTAAGGTAGCAAGACAGTAGCAGAAACGGCAATCATGATGAGTTTGCTCCCTCCTGAATTCATTGCTACAACCCACAATAATGCAGGCATGCCTCACCGGGTGCCTCTTTCAAAACATAGGTCAAAACGAAAGAGAACTATTCTTTTACATGGAATAACAGTTAGCACCTGCCGAAACCAATAGATTACTGGTGTCTTGCACAGCACTGACCACTTCAAACGGACAGAAGAGTACGCAGTAAGAGGAGACTGACAATAATATACTTTTAAGATTAAGATTTGTAGAAAATATGCAGTCCTAACATTTACTTTCAACATTAAGAATTGAAGAACAAATGTAGACCTTTTACATTAGGCGAAAATTCCAAAACAGCAAAGCAATGATACAATCATCACCATTTGTTTAATCCTACAGTTCCTACTAAACTACTACAAATTCTTCTTTTTTTACTTTTCGGCTAAAACGCCTTGGCTACAGCTGGAGGGAAAGGTATTACTCACACTTGATTGAACGGTATATGTGACGAACAAACAACAGTGAAGCACGGAATCCAACAGTCCCGAGCATGAGAAAGAAACCATAGCAGATACAAGCCATGTAACCAAAGAAGAATGATGTTTGCATGAAACCTGACATGTCTGATCTTGCATAATAGTAGTACAAACAATAACCCAGGATAAATACACCAGTGGATCCTCCACAAAGAACAGACCTGCACAAATGCGATAAGTTGTGCGCTGTCAGTCTATGTATGCGACAAGGGATAAAACAGATTGGATTTTTTTACATCCTAACCTAAATGCTGGATTTGTGTTCAAGGTGAACAGAAACTTTCTACTGGAGAACCTAATCTTTTGATGTAGGTCTAATTCGTCTGACAAATGCTCAGACAGATTTTCGCTCATAGCCTCTTTTATCAGCCAATATCAGGTCACTCACTCCCACAATTCAAATTCCACCCAGTTTATATTCAAGCTTGACATCACCTATCATTATTATGGCTTTCATATATACAAGCATGACCAGTTAAAATGTATATGTATGATGTATCTATAAGGATGCACTTCTAAGATTTTAGGATCAACTTACCTCCACCACCATTCATGATCCTCAACAGCGAGCTGAAAGTATGTCAATGCTACAGTGATGAATGCCGTCACAATGATGAGAATGATGAACACAATGAATAGAATGCTATAGATGGTGTAAATCTTGTGGCCCCAGACACTGGCAAAGATGTAATAAAGTTCAATGTAGATTGCACTGAAAGGCAGAAAACCAGCCATCGCCATCTGAGGAATAGTTCCTCTGTACCATGGCAGGGGAGGTATTTCTCTTGGATACTTGGTTGTGCGGCATGGAGCTTGGAACTCTGCCTTGCTGTTCTTACCCGCAATACCACCCAATACTAGCAATGGTGAAGTTACTAGTGTCCATATGAGAACAATGACCAATATAGTGCCAAAAGGTAATGCTGCTGTAGCACTGTAGGCTATTGCAACAGTGTTGAGGAAGCAGAATGTTAGGAACAATGGTCCACAGAATAAACAGCCTGTTAGCAATAAATTTCTAACCTGCAGAGAAAAAAAAGTCCAACAAAGGAGATAAGTTCCATGAGAAATATAAGTTTCTGCCTAAAGGGTGACAAGTAAGAAGGAGAGAATCAATATGAAGGGAATTTCAGTTACCCAGTTAGTTCCTTCAAGCTGCAAATAGGTGGACGTAGCAGTGTAACCCGCAATGCCGGAAGTAAGTGCATATATGACAACCAAAGCAGTAAAAAGAGCCCCCCTGTTGTATGGGTAAAAAACACCAACCAATGCTAGAAGGAAGATGAACATTGCCCTGCATGACAAGAAACACAAGCATTTGTAAATATCACAATATGATGTCTTTGTACCCAGATTCTCCTTTAGAACCTGAACCTGCTACTTGAATGTGTTCCAACTTCCAAGTATTACACCTAACCAAGAATTTCTTAGAAAAACGCGTCGACATATGGGTGAACAGCACTTACAAAGCAAGGAGTTGAGTTCCTGATCCAAGAACTGCAGAGAACAAAGACTTGTGCTTGGGATATCTAAAAACATCTCCATGGATGTACTTCCATCCAGTTTCTTCTTGGTCATCTACCGATTCTTCATCATGAGAATATCTAGAACAGGCAAACGAAATCGTCAGATGACCAACAGTTGGGTTTTGAATGACTGTATGAGTTCAGCGCTACTTACTTAATGAAGTCATTCTTGAGCACTCTCATAAGGATTGTAGCGAGAAATCCAGTCAAAAGAAGAACAGTTACGCAGGAGTTTATTATAGAGAACCAGTGGATCTCCAAGTGTTGAGGCATGGACGAGGATTTAGAATACTTCTCCATCCGGTTCTCAAAAGGAATATCAGTTTCTTTCCACTTGACTGAATAAGAAAACTCTGCCTCGACTTCCCTATCCTCTGTGATGTCCACAGATTGGTTTGGATCAGTCTGCACATTAATTTCTATGACACGGTCATTGTTATACAGGACATCAAAATGGATGTGCTTAAACAGCAAGTATTTATACTCGCTTGGATCCATCTTGTTTTCCCTTTCAACCTTCCCAAGGAACCCCCAGAATGGCAAGTCATCATAATACATCTGGAAGTAATAATCCTTCAATACTGCAGTTCTGAGCTGTGCAACCTCCTCTTTGGTTAACTTCTTCCTACAGAGGGTTTCACTCTGCTTGTCCACACGAAAGTTCAATGCATATGGTGCGTCAACTAAGCGATCTCCATTCAGTACTTCTCCAAGATCTTCTCTTTTATCCTTGACATTTTCTAGATCAACAATAAAAAGAAATTCAGATTAGTAAAACAACTAACTTTGAGTACACATTCCTGCAATCAATTAAAAGAACAAAAGGAAAAGGTTTACCTGGGGCGCAAAATGGAAGATCATAGTACCGGTATGTTTCACTGCAAAAGCATAACAGATCATCAGCAAACCGTACAAATTATATGTGGAGAAGTGCTCAGCGAATTCCAATATATGTAGAAATTGGATGTTCAATCAAACCATTGAACCCTCATTAAGTGAAAACGAATCAGTAATTACTCAGCCAGGTATGCTAATTGATCAATGAATCAATAAAACTATTCTGAACATCCAATTTCTATCCAAAAAACATGTTTAGAATCAAAATGTGATTCTCTAGTGCGTGTATATATAACAAAACAAACATACAGGGATCCAAAAATATGATCAGAAACTTAAAATGTAGCAGTTTTGTCTAAATTAAATGAAAAAAATAGCGTAAAAGGTTTAGATCTTGTGATGAGTTACCTAGGGTTATGAAATGGACCAACTTTATTAGCATAAAGAGGAACATGTTCTCTTTCATTGTACTTATGAGATGAACCATCTCCTTCTACTCTAAAACCAGAAATCACTACTAACATTACAACCACCACCAAAACACCTCTCCCCGCCATTTTCATAATTAATATGCTCTCGAGCTTCAACCTTCTCTATCAAATGATCATAACAAAGACCAAATCATAAATTAAAATTAAAAAAAATGCAGATCTGGGAAGGGAAGATCTTTTAGAGGTACAGTAGATCTGAGAGAAATTTGTGATCTAGGAGGATGAGGGCGTGTCTGGAGAATGGTGCGTGTGTGGAATTCGTTTATTTCAGGGGAGAGAGAGAAGGAGAGAAGAGGGAGAGCTGACTGAAAAACGGATAAATTGCCTGGCCAAATTTTGGATCTCAAAGTATAGTCGTATCTCAATATATCTGGATGACCTAACAGAATTTGTTCACTGCATGTTAACGATTTGGTCACAATCCACGTCACTAATGTATTTCTAATTTAATTTTGATTCTCCCAAGTATTTGGGTCTTGCTTTGTACCATTGCAGCATTTGGGTCATGCTTTGTACCCTTGCAGCAGAGAGCAACCCTTAAGGGCCATCGCATCATGACAACAACATTAGGAAGATGATTTATATCCTGCGGGTTGAATCCCGACTGATAAAGAGGAGGTGGGACCCACATTAAAACCATCCCTCACGTCACGGGGACCACTCCATTTTCTTGCGGTACACATTGCGGGATCCAATCCGCTGTGAGTGTATCAGTTTCGGTAGTTTTACCACTTTTGTTATAGAGAGGGAGTTTTCAGATCACGGGAGTGGGAAAACCGTACTCCACTCGTTGAATAGAACTGAGTTTAAACTATCTATTGAATCGGACCAATTTGCCCTTGAGTACCACAAAATACATATTATCCTATTCCTTCTGAACTCAATAAAAATATTCCTCCACGATCGCCCTCCCAACTCCGAATAAAAAGCTCTGGAAATATTTTCAAAAAAAAAATTATCAACTAAAACTAATTGAATGAGAAGTTGAGAATCCAAAAATGCCCTGGAAGCAAACTTTTCAGAGTGAACGTGAAAACCAAACACCTCTCTTTACAGTGGGAACGTGTTCACGTTGTGATGCCAATGAATATGCTTCCCCTTTACATCTGCGAAGCAGTTGTGAGAAATAGTATAAGAGAATCGTTCTTCCAAGGATTTTTTTTTGTTTTCACGCCAACATAAAGTGAAGAGAGATCATGGTTTCCCTATTACTTCTGTAAAAGAACGAGAAACATTAAGAACAAGAGAACGAAAAACATTAAGTTAAGAGAAACATTAAGTTAAATGGCAGAAAAGAGTCACGAGTAAGAACACACTTGATTCTATAGTGCGACCAAAAGAGTCAGGCAACAGAATAATAAATAAATACGTTGTATATATTCATAGACGCATTTCAAGAGTATTTGTGTAGCGTCTTACACAAATTTATAAAAGGGGATGTCTGTAAATTCTTGCATGGCATATATTGAATATGATGGTACCACATTTCTTATTCTCGTTATGCTAGTCTTTGCAAATGAAGCAGCAAATGGAACAATCTTAACAATCAAATTAAGTATGATATTAGTATGATATCGTGAACGTGAATACTTCAACTACTGGCATGGACGAACTAAGGTTTTAATAGACTATTTTTTTTCTCAATAAAAATACGAAAAAACAACAGAGAATTTTGATTTAGTAGTTAGGGGCTCGGAATTTTTCGTTTCCGGAATCTCTGCCATTCTGCTGTATTGAAGACCGGATATCACACAGTGATTCGTTTGCTGCTACATTTGAAGACATAATGTCACAAAAAGTTTCTTTAATTTGATTATATCTTGGCTTTGAAAATAGTTCCCACATCCAAAATCTACAGTGATTCTACCTTTATCGAAGATATAACTTTTGTGGTCAAGTGTTTAAAATTTAGATGGATTTACATTAGATTGAAATTGGGTTTTCACGGTTTCAAACTGTTCTGCACATTTAAGAAGAACAAGTAAACATGAAGGACTCTTGGTAAGAAACGCGTGGGGGGTTTTGTGAGAGGGTAATCCTGTCCAACTCATAGGAAAATATTGAATAGGTTGTATTAGGTGAGCTGACCACGATTTTCCCACTCCCGTGATCTAAAAACTCCCTCCCTATAACAAAAGCGTAGTTTTACATGCCAACCAAGAGGTTCCTTACACAAACTTTCAGTCGTTCATCTGCATGCTTAAATAGTCGATAATTATTGTCGAGGTGGCAGAGCAAAATTGTATAGCAGTAACTAAATATTACTTCTCAAATGGTTTAGAAAACAACATAAAAGAAAAAAAAAAGAAAAAAATCGAGTTAAGGAAAGAAAAAAATGAAATTTATTCGGGTTGGTTCTTGGTCATGGAAAGAGACAATTGACTTGGTCAAAGACAACTTCCGCCTTGTTAGCCAACATAGGCCGACAACCTAAGTCAAGGGCAGCGCCCCGATTTGAAACAATGCAACGGTTGTATTTGGATCCTTAATTGTAGATGCAGTAACAAGTTACGTAACTTCATAAGTTCATATGATGATTCTTTAGGTATATTCTTTTAGATTATACTACGAATCCAACTATCATTCAGGTTTAATCAAGATTTAGTTATAAATCGGTTAGGGTTTTCGACTGAGACTAAATCTACTAACAGGTATCAATTAACAGGAGAGAGAGAGTATAATGTATAACTCTGTATTAAGTTGAGCGTTATGTTATGAAATGAGCCTTTTGTTAGAGCAATGCTCAGTTGAACCCACATGTTTTGCTATCTCAGGCTTCACTACAAGAAAATTGGTCATCAGCGGCGAGCCCCGTCGTCGCAAAATACTTGAATTTCGTCGCTAGTTCGTTTTGGCGACCAAATATTATTGTCGCTCAGATGGTCGGTAATAGTGGGTCGCTGAAAGGTTACATCGACAAAAAATGTTCTCTCGTCGCAAAATATTTTCCCGGCTGAAAAACAAAATTCACCGACCAAATACAGATTATCGCAAATAGAAGTTTATTAGCGACAACATACTCTTGTCGCATAATTATTCTTTTTTGGCGACCTAATCTACTTTTGTTGGAAAACATCTTCATTGGGCGACAAGTGTTATTGTCGCCATTAGTAAGCAAGCACGTAGAAGAAGATAATTTGTATATTACATATATAGCGAAGATTGTAATTGGAAAATTCCATTAAACCAAGCTCATATTAACTTAAAACGATTGTTCATACAAACATGCCAAGCAAAGGTAAGAAAAAAGAAGAAAGATAAGCTATAATTACAAAGTTCTGTAATCCCTACCTAATCTATCTACACTTTAAAGAGAAATAAAAAGAAAAATAAGCAAAAAACAAAAAATTGACAGAGAATAGAAAGAAATTCTCATAATCCGACAGTACTGGGTACTTCAGTCTTGCCTAGGCAACAACGCCTCCAATCCTTGACCAACGAATGTTATTTTGCTATAATATTTCGAGCCATTGGTTGTGTTACAACTAGATACTTCGAATGGTTAGCTATTCAGGCTTAGCAAGGGTCTTGTGCAAGTAACTGGAACATCCGCAACCTGCAAAAGAATCATACACTTGTAAATGGTAAAGAAGGAACCAAAAGGGATTCACACCTGAAGTATTACTCAACAGTATTATTGCACTAACCAGTGAAAACCTATTCAGAGTAATGGTTAGCAGACGCTACCTTTAAGAGAATATCTCCATGCTTTTCCCTTGCAATCCCCACACAAAATATTGTGCCAGGAATTCGCCATAAGAACAAGGTTGGAGCCCAAAATTTCCTGTAGACATGAAAATAATAATCACTTATTAGCTGGTACTAATTTTCAAAGAAGATGCAACAATATCTATAGTAAGCAAGACCTAAATGCTTCAGCTATATCAGACTAGTTGTCATTGCTTGAAAATGTCCAACTGATAGCCGACAATGCTCCACATGTAGGTTGAAAATAAAATAGTGTGCTCAACTAAAATTTCTTTTTAAGAATTAACTAGTTATGATTGTCTAGAAGAACCTTCTAGTTCGTAAAGAAATCTGCAGTCTCTCTATACTTGGCCTACAAATTAATATTAGTAATGACAATCGAAAAAAAAAGCTGGGTTTTGCAAACTAATCCAATTCCAGTTTTGTTTACCTGGAACACAACTCCAAAAGAACCTGTCCCAAAAACACGTTCTGCTATGTAATTAATATTCTTCCAAGTAAACATTTCAGAGATACTAACTTACGCATCACATAATTATGCCAAACACTAACAACATTTCAGCCTCCATCCGCTTCAATTGACTGTTTTTACCACCAACTGTGGTTACATGCCCCCCTTCAGTATCAACACCATCAATTAATTCTGGTTCACTATCCTGCAAAGGAGAAATTAAAATGCCATTACATTTCAAAGACGCACTATAAAACATCTTATGCTTGAGTATATGTAGCAGAAAGAAATGGAAACGCACCCTAAATACAACCACCATTACAAATTAACTATCACTTGCTGCCTGTAGACTGAAGCCAAAAAAAACATCCATGAATATATTCCAAGAACTTAACGCATAGCAATAGACATTTCCATCTCAAAAAAAGATTTGTACTAAGAAATTCACTTACTTTGGTCATCATCCTCTTCCAATATCTGGTCCCTTTGTATTTATATCAAGCATCTCTTTTGCAAGCCAGTCAACAGAACTTGTGGAGTTCTTAAAGGTGGTAATTGTCCTGAAATTGCCTATACCACCGTGAATCAAACTTGTAGACCCCTTCTCGAGGATCTAACAATTGTCACCCACTTGATGGTAAATTTTTATTCTGCCTTCCATCGAATCAAGGTGCATAATCTTCCTGGATAAATAATAATCTATGTCAAAAACATATACCTCATTCGAACATCAAACTTTAGGCATTCAAAAAACATCAGTAATATTTTCATGGGATTGTGAATAGTTTTCACTTAGTAATATGGAACAAAAAACTGAAAAAAAAAAAAAATCCTATTTGATAAAACTAAATGTTTACGGTTCAAGACAAATTTTAAACTCCGTCACCATGATTATCAAACAAATCTACAATTGCTTTAAGATTTGGGGATTAACTTACCCACAAACTAATATAATTGAACAAGAACAACATAGATTACCTGAAAAGAGATCCATATTCTAAATAAAAATCAAACCCCTCATCTGTGACAATCAATTCTCTAATTATGAAAACGGGTTTCCATCTTTCCATATATCTTCTCTCGTTTCCTTTTTCTCAATTACAAAACTCTGACTTCAGAAAATCTAAAACAGATGAACTATTTAAGGAGAATCCTAGATTGAAGTGATCAAATCATCTCAACCCTAAGTTTTCTGCCTACTCTGTAAATAAAAATCCTAGAGTGAGATTTCTTGAATGGAAGAACATAAAAATTACGAGGGTAAATGGAGAAGTTAGGTTAGCTAATGCAAATGAGAGGGAGTGGTTTGTCGCTTTGGTTTCACTTTTTATTTTCAGTCGGATCGTGGGTCATGGCATATAGTAGTTACAATAACTAAGCCTTGTAATTTGGCAGGAAATACGAGCCTTAGCAAAAAGTCCAGGTACCCACGAGCCACAGCTTATTGTATCCCGACTAGACCCACATTAGTCCAAAGTCCAAACATCGTCCATGAATCCTAGTACTAGGAGCTAGATAGTTCCTCACCAATTAAACCTAATGGCTTCCAAAAATGTAATTCTCCGTCAAACCTGACGATTAAATTGGTAGCTTCATGTCTCATATTCCATAAGTCATGGCCCACAAACCAGAAAACAAATTAGTCTTTACATTTGAATAGTATAGTATGTCTGAGATTACCAAGAAAACAAATGAACATGAAAATGTTTGAACTAAGATATTGAATCTAATATAGCAAACAGTAATGCGCTTCAAAGGTTATTAAAGGATAAAAGCTCTAGTGATATGTAGGATTATGTGTATTAACACAAAACTAACTCATCGCTGAAAGTACGGCAATGCAGCGACCTAAATGAAATATGTCCTTAAAATTGCCATTTAACGACCATTAATATTGTCGGTAAAATACAATTTTGGCGATAGTAAAATTTAGGTCGCTGATAATATAATTTAGCTACAACGTCAAATTTGGTCACTGTATATATGATTTGGCGACCAACTTAGCTACGAATTTTTCAACCTGTCGTAGAAACTATTATTTTGCGACATAAATTTCAATCGTTGCTGTTTATTATATACAGCGACAAAATATCATATGTCGCTAGGAATTTGGTCGTTGATGCCCTTTTTTCTTGTAGTGCTTTTTGTCAATGTTAGTTGAACAAAAGTATATCTTGATTTTTAGGCTACTCGGTCAAGTCTCAGACTAGGTTCGAGTTTGCTAGTTGAGTATCAGACACCACCCTCGATGACTGAAGATCGACGAAGACATTTGAAGAACTTCATCAACAAGGTATGTGAAGACTGAACCATTCTATTTTACTCACTATCTTACCATTCTATCATATGAGATTATGACATATGACTTCTAGTAGATTTATTACAAAGAAGAAATTATGAGTCAACCTTGTCTTGTTAAACATCTCGAAATATGATTCAGCATTGGATGTTCAAAGGTCCCTAACAATATTAATTCGAAACAATTTATTGTTTAATAATTAATTTGCTGATCATTTTAAAATAACCCAAGCAATGATTCTATCATTTGGGAATGTTTCAAAATTCAAAAGAGAGAAATTCAGAGCTTCAATTATTTCGACTCAGGGTAGGGTGGCGAACCAGTTAGCAAACCTTATGTTCATAAGGGGACTGTTCATGAACCCGGACACGAACCGTGGTGATCTGAATTTTTAATGTTGGTGGAAAAAGGCTAACAGTTGGCGAACCCGGTTCACGAACCGTGTTCATTTAAGTTTACAAGCTTAGTAGGGTTGGCGAAACCTGTTCACGAACCATTGCACCTTGACTCGTGAACTGCCTGTACGATTCACGAACCGTTTCACCAACGGTCCTAGTAAAGTTTAGCAAATGCTTAAAGACTTATTTTTTAAAATATGTTTAGCATTGCTATGACTCTCATAAACACCTCTAAGACATTCAAAGAAATGATTGTCACCCTTGCATCAAAGAGGAAATGTGAAGTCACTTTCGGGTTCGAGAAACTACCCATATTATGTTATTTTTGTGGTTTATTTGGTCATTCAAAGAAACAATGTCCTAATCTATCAATACTCTTAGAAACCAATTATTAATTAACTACTGAAGAATTTGTATGAAAAATTGGGGGATGAATCTACTGATGTCTACTCTGATCTGATACGAACTAACTTCAAACCAAAAGAGGTTCAGGCTAGTTCTCATGCAACTACTCCGGCTATCAGTGTTGAACATAATCAAAGTTTGATTGATCAATCGAACAACTCAAGAAGCAACACGTGCCCATCACAGTTTGTGTCTCAATAACAACAGAATGGCAGACGGAGAGGCATGTCAGACTCAGCATCGATGCTACCAACTTTGTCAGGGATCAGAACAGACAAATCGAAGGAGGTGATGAACCCATCTACTGGTCATCAATGATGAGGTAATTAATACCTTAAATCCTAGGTATAATTTTTCGACAAGAATTGAAGAACCAAACACGTCACACCAGTGTCGGCAGAATACAAAAGAAGTTGGTATACTTGAAGGTTACCCGTGTGTCTGAATTGGGCGTAGTGGTGGTAACATAAAGGGGTCAAGTAATCAAAACCCCAACGGAGAATATTCTCTTAAAGATTCAAGATGCTTCAAAGAAAAGAGATATAACCACCCAGATAGTTGGTAAAGTTTTCAACCCCAACGGTAATCAAAATGAGACAACCCTCGGAAAAAATGAGAACCCAATTAGTCAAGGTGATTAGAAATTGATTGACCATGTCAAAATCCCTAACTATGAGGTGAAGAAAAATTATGATAATGTCGGTGCTGAGCACAGAGCAATATTAGAGTCTTTCATTCAGCATCCGAAGAATCGCAAAGCTCCGGTGCGAGTATCAGAAAGTAGAGAACAGAAGCTCGGGAGAGAATTTCACAGAGTAACCAGAATAGAGATGAAGAATTTGTCGCAGGGAAGAAAAGATGTCCATCCTCATTGGATACTGATGGAGTTCAACAAAGATCTAAGTGTTGATGGTGGATTTTGACGAAGGCTAAAATCGTAAAATCATAATTTTACATATTTTCGACCTAGCTTCAGACGCGTATGTGAAATTCATATTTTAGGATTCTGACTGAGCGTATAAACCTCATGTCATAACCTCTGACTGAGCGTACAAATCTCATGTCATGATCTCTGACTGAGCGTACAAACCTCTCAAAGCATACACGAATATGCAGTCATTAAAGTCTCTCAACTGAGATTTCAGCATATTTCATTAACTGTGAAATTTCAGTATTCACTTCTGTATAGAATCGAAAAATAATTGGACGGCTCCTAGACAGATTGCCTGCCAGTATAGAGCGATAACGTCTTCAAGATGTCGCAACGTTCCCTGACTATATAGAATAAACATTCAAAGTGAGTATGATGCTTCTATTATCTCATATCTCAACTCTCGATTAAATACAACACTCCTAGACATATTTCCTACTAGTATAGAGCCATCAATTGATTAATTCTAGTCGCAATATTCATCAATTGAATTCCTAGAAAATAATCTATTTTCATCATAATATCTCATTACCCTGTTTCGTGGCTTTTAATAATAGATATTCACTTTTCGGGCATTTGGGCCACCACCGAGTAAGCCCCGAGAAAATGGTGCGAGCGTACTTATCAATAATGCACGAACGAGCACCTGAAATATGGACGAATGAGGAAATATGGAGAGCTAAGGAATAATAATAACAAAATAGGGAAGAGGTGTCATGGGACCGGGCCTACCGGCCGGCTAGCTATGCCATGGCCGTGGCCGGTCCCACGCCTCTCCTATTCCTTATTTTATTATTTCCCTCATCTCTTGAAAATTCCCTTGTTTGAGTAAACTTCCTCGTTTGAGCAAAACTCCTAGTTTTCGATATTCCGTCACAAAAGCTAGAAAAATAATAATAAAAATAGGGAAGAGCGTCACGGGACCGGTCCCACCGGCATGCCATAGCCGTGACCGGTCCCAAGCATCTCCAATTCTTTATTTTATTATTATTTCTTCTCTCATCTCATGAAACTCCCTCCTTTGAGCAAAACTCTTGGTTTCCATATTGCTCAAATCTCCAAAAAAACCAAAAAGTCAAATGGTCCCACGATCGTCCAGGCTTCTCACCGAAAATATTAAAATATCATTATTTTAGTATTCTTAAAATATCGGTCGCACGAGCAAAGTCCTACTTGCTCATTCAAGCAAAATTGAGAGTTTCAGTCAAGATCAGACTCTTCTGAAAATCCAAATTATTGCTCGAACGCACATCAGAAAATATCAAAATTCTCAGGATTAATCCACGAGCAACTTGGTAACACGGGCATGCCACCTTGGTCGGACAAGATCGTCCATTTGGCTTGCAAAAGCTGGTTTCACCCATTTTGATGATTTTGACCTAATTAATCTTCTACAATTCATATTGAAGTCAAACTCTTTCCAAACAAATTAGAATTTGATCCATTAACCATCAGCTGGTCCCACGACCACCAAGGGCCGGTTTCATACCCCTTGTTCGGTCCCTCTTCTCTCCATAATTAGGTTTTACCACCTAATGCTTAGACGAGCACTATTTTAATAAACGAGCATTTAATCATCCTTCCACCAACTGGTCTACAAAGGACTTTGGTGCATGTTCATTCGAGCACCCATGCGCTATGTGGTCCCACCACCTCATGTAGCCGGTCCCTCTCTCACTCATTGGTTGATTTTCAGTAAATCATCCATTGATCAACAATCAATTAAAAATTAGGGTTTTGAACCTAATGCTCTACAAAGCATAATTTTGAACAGGTTAAAACACCAATAATTTTATGTTGATCCAGCAATCAACATTTTAATTAATTATTCACTATTCGGTCCAGCTACCAGTATTTTTAATTAATATTTTATTTGGTCCCGCTACCAATAATTCATTAATCGAGCAATAGTTGCTCAAACTAGCAATATTTGCTCAGACTAGCAATATTGATTCAACTATCAATATTTAATTGCTCGACCGAGCAATATTTCTCATGTTGATTCAGCTATCAATATTCGAGTAGCAATATTCCTCATGTTGATTCAACTATCAACATTCGAGAATTCCACACCGATCCAACTATCATATTTCATTGGTTTATCAACCAAAAATTTGGTTCATCAGTCGACCATTATAATCTCTCTTCATCATTCGATAACTCATGACGCAGACGAGTGCTCAACCACATTTCTTATCAACAGGTCCATGATCGAGCAATCTCATTAGACTGACGAATGTCGATCCAAATCATCAGTGTTAGAGCACTGCTCGGTTGAACTCGCAAGCGTTGCTATCTCAAGCTTGTTTGTCAAGTTTAGTTGATCAAAACTATATCTTGATTTCTACTTATATCTATGTCTTAGATTAGGATAAAAGTGTGTAGTTGAGCTTTAGACTTCACGGCGTCACCAATTGAAGAAGATCTACTGAAGAGCCTTGAGGAACTTCGACGACAAAAGGTATGTGAAGACTGAAACTCATCTATCACTCAGAAGTCTATTCAATTTTATCTACTAACGAGACTAAGTCATATAGCTATATAGACTTTGTGTTATACACATTTGAAATTTGGAGTCGAGTTTATCTCGTTTATATAATTTTCGAAATACGAGTTTAAAGCTTAGAATGCTTCATCATCTACTTGACAAATTTAGTTGTAAACAATTCATTTGTTGGAAACTAAATATTGTGTCAAGATGATCATGTGAAAATAACCTTGAACATCTTACATGATTTGTGTGAGACAATCATTTGATGTTAACTTGGAATGTTTCATATTGATCAAATAATCATTTGAAAATTACTTGAATCTATTGGTATGTATAAGATTACCAGTGTTGTCTTCTAAGGATGTTTCAAATCGATTAATGAAAGTTTTAGAACACTACCAATGTCTGGATACATCACAGTATGCGTACCAAGTATGCGAACTGTGAAATACTAGTTGGGTCTGGAACTCTTGTTTGCGAACAGGTTACCTATTGGGTCTGAAACTATTGTTTGCGAACTGTGTTTGCGAACAACAAGACTAGGTAAGGTCCGGAACTATAGTTTGCGAACAGGGTTTGCAAACTCAGTGGGTAGGTTCTAAATCGACAGTTGACAAATTGGTCACATATTTTGTAATGACCCGTCCCTCCACCGATACTGTCCCTACTTAGCCACTGCGGTTATACGGCAGTGTGGGGTTTTCAACGGGCATCGCTGCGGTTATCCAGCAACAACTTTCCGGGAGGTCACCCATCTCTGGATTGCTCCCGCCCGAGCACTCTTAACTGCAGAGTTTTCTGCCAACTCTGAAGCCAATTGTGCTGAAAAGGCCTCGGTGTTAGGAAAGGACAAATCATTACTTATATTCCATTCGGCCAACCACTGCCGAAGATCGGGGTTTTACAATGCCACCACCTTATATTGGAGTCGTCCTCGGCTCCAGAACATATTTGCAAGCCCAGATCTCCAATGTTCCCTACCCCTCATGAGAAACACCTGGACCAACCCCCGTCCAGCGTACCTTCCCACCCTCGGCAGGTGACCCGTCGTCGGCTCTGATACCATTTGTAATGACCCGTCCCTCCACCGATACTGTCCCCACTTAGCCACTGCAGTTATCCGGCAGTGTGGGGTTTTCAACGGGCATTGCTGCGGTTATCCAGCAACAACTTCCCGGGAGGTCACCCATCCCTGGATTGCTCCCGCCCGAGCACGCTTAACTGCAGAGTTTTCTGCCAACTCTGAAGCCAATTGTGCTGAAAAGGCCTTGGTGTTAGGAAATGACAAATCATTACTTATATTCCATTCGGCCAACCACTGCCGAAGATCGGGGTATTACATATTTTGTATACAAATCATTTGTCTATACACATGAACTCAGGTTCGTTTGAGAACTAAGGTGCCTGAATTTCAATGCCTTAAAGGTATGCGAACTCGGTTTGCAAACCGTGGTATTATGTTCATGAATTGGTTCTTGTATAAATACTTTGTACACTTACAAACCAACCGAATATGTTTCAAATGCTTCATGGATATTTCTATGAGATAGTGAACATTTGAACAACTTTCTTAAAAATACATTTAGATACACTTGATTATATATCATGATTGATTGATTATCATATTGAGTCTAGAAGTGTTAGATGAATATAGCTAAGCTGAAAGTGTTCATATGGCTAACTTCGATTAACTGTTATTGAGCCAACTTGTTATACACGTTTATGTACGGTTCATCTATATCTAAATATAAGTATATTTCATTTGTGTGTATCAAGCTAAACCATCTAACGGTGGAGATTGATTGCTTATTTCTTAAGCAAACTTAGCTTGAATCTTAAATCAGAAGTTCATCTAACGGTGGATATTAATTGCTTTGTTACTAAGCTATCTTAGCTTTGATTGTAAGCAACCCTGATTTGAAAGAATATATAAGGAGGAACTTTAGCATCTGGGAAACCTAATCCCGACACTTCCGTGTGTCCTAGTTGCAAACTAGAGTCGATTCTCCATTAACCTAGGTTTCCAGTTCTTCTGAAAACCATTACTAGGTTTAACGACTTAAAGACTTCGCTTGGGATTCGTGAAGCCATGTCCAACTATTTTCTTTGTAGTTGCGTATCCTGATCTTACTTTTTCTGTCATATTGATTTTAATCTTCTTTAAGGTTTTCTCGAGATTTATCTCCGATAGGTAAGATATAAAAAGTAATCACAACAGTTTTTTCGTCTTAGACTCTTGTAATTTCGCAAAAACTTTTTCTGTATATCAGTTGGGTTATTGTGAGGTGACTAATATTTCTAGGCTGCTCTTCGGGAGTATAAGACCGGACTATTAGTTGTGTTTCATGTTCACCTTGATCTTTATCTTAAGACGGAAACAAAAAATATAATAGACTTATCTGTGGGAGACGGATTTGTTTATAAGTCTTCGACTTTGGGTCGTAGCAACTTCTAGGATGTAAAGGACGTCATCTAGGGGAATCAAGTGCGCAGAGTCTTGCGATATTCAAAAGGCGTAAGGAACGCGAGTGTACCTTAATCGGTGTGAGACATGGTTAGGGATCAACTACATTCCAGTCCGAAATTAACTTGTAGTAGGCTAGAGTCTGTAGCGGCTTAATACAGTGTGGTGTTCAAGTCTGGACTAGGTCCTGTGGTTTTTCTGCATTTGCGGTTTCCTCGTTAACAAAATTTCTGGTGTCTGTGTTATTTCTTTTTCGCAGTATATTTTCTTTATATAATTGAAATATCACAGGTTGTGCGTTGATCAATCATAGTTTATAAATCCGACCTTGTTTGTTGGATAGAACTTGATTGACACTCGGACATTGGTCTTTGATACCATCTGATCTATTCTCTTAACAATCAGGTTCAGGGATTCCTATCTGTTTGATTTACTGATTGTGTTGAGAAAGCTATAAAGCTCTTTAATATCTTTCTTGATTGAGACTCATTAACTTGGTGCTCTCGGAATTATATTGGAGTTTAGTCCATATAGATTGCCGAACGAAATAGTTTGGTGTGGTTGTTGTACCCCCGCATTTTCAATTGGTATCAGAGCAGGCAAACACGCTAAGACTTCATAAGTCTGTGTTTGTAGCAATCTGACTTTATAGAAAAAAGTGTTATTTCTATAAACGTACCACCAGTCTTCAATGGCTAGAATTACTTATGGTGGAAAATTGTTATGCGTGCCTTTCTTCAAGCATGTGATTTTCAATCATGGGTTCGTGTTGTAAATGGCTATGATCCTCCAACAGTTACAGTAGACGGTATAACTGTTGCAAAGGATATTGGTAGATATAATGAATTCGAGATTAGTGCTGCAAATAAAAATTATGACGGATTAAACGCTATTATCCATGCCATTACCCCAGATCTTCAACACCATGTGACTATGTGCACTAAGTCTAAAAATGCTTGGGATATCTTAGCAACCGTATTTGAAGGGAATACCTCTGAGAAAGAAGCTAGGCTTCAAAACCTAAATTCTGACTAGGAAAACCTTCGTATGGCTGATGAAGATTCTTTTAATGAGCTTAATCACAAAGTTTCTAAAATTGTTAATGCATCATTTGCATTGTGTAAGACTATTCCTAAAAAGGATATTGTGATGAAAATTCTCAGATCTCTACCAGCTAGATACGATTCTAAGAAAAATGTCATCGTTGAAGGAAATAACCTTGAAACACTTTCCAGGAATACTCTTGTTAGGAAGTTAAAGATTTTTGATCTTGAATTAAGTAAAAGAGAAAAACTTCATTTGTCTAGAAATTTTGTTGCTACACCGGATGTAAATTCTCTATATCCTAAATTGATTGATATAAAGTGTTAGAGCATAGCTCGGTTGAACTCACCAAGCGTTGGTATGTCAAGTTTGGTTGTCATATTTTAGTATCAAAACTCATCTAGAGTCGCTTGATTAAATACTAAAGTCAACTTCGTTTAGGTTAGACTAGAAAGTCTAGGAATGTTGAGACATACAAGTATAACTCCGAAGACCTGGAGAATGTGAAGAAGTAACGAACTGCAACGACGACATCATCCTTCCACTTGAGGTTAGTAATATTGACTTGAACTGTTTCATTCCTAGCGTATCTTTCAAGTCGTGTTATATTGAAAACATAACTGCGAAGCTGTATATACTGTACATATTGTATATAATACTCTAGTGATGTGACATGATCATAGTATTAAGGAATTAGACTACGAAGTATAACGCTTATCTTTCGAACTTCGTAGATATGACATCGACATAATCTTGTATATATTGTTATGATTATGTGAATGGGTTATGGCGAAGATTTCATCATAGGAAACAATGTTTTACATTTGTTTAAAGGAAAAACATTCATGAACTTGTTTCGTGAATCGAAAGGGAAATCAATAGGCTTATTGGTCCGACTATTAATTGCATATCTTTGGATGACCAATATGTGTGAGTTGGTATAACCGATCATAACTCAGGTTATGTATCTTGGTATAATCAATTACAATGCCTGGACTTATGATTTGGGGTAACAGATCCTAAGTAATCACCATGAGAAGATATGATCGATCTTTATAATTGGTGTGACCGATCCTAGTAATTGGTGTGACCGATCATAAGTGTTGTGTGACCGATCCTTGTAATTGGTGTAACCGGTCCTGGTAACTGGTGTGACCGATCACAAGTAGATACCATACATAGATGGAACCGATCCTTATAACTGGTGGAACCGATCCTAGTAACTGGTGTGACTGATCACAAGTAGGTACCATATTTGGGTATAACCGATCCTAGTGATTGGTATAACCGATCCGAACCCATGTATATGACTTGGTAGGATCGATCACAACTAACCATTATGATTTGGTATGATCAATCACATGGTAGTCTTGGAATACTGGCAAACCAATTCTAAACTTGTCTGGAAGTGTGGTATAACCAATTCCAAGAAAGAAAATCCATGTAAATATGAAATAAGGATTTGCAGTGAAAATATGTCACCATACTTTGAACACGAGCAATAACTCTTATCATTTATTGTTCAAAGATATTCCTTGGTACTCAAGGTGATCCCGTGCCGAAATAAGTTAAGAATCTTTTAATTAAGGATTTTGATTTTACATGCTTTAATTACCATTAATTAATGCATAGCTCTAGAGAATAAAAATTAGTAATGTGCATTTACTAATTTGAGATTTTCTATTGAGAGATTTCGGAAATATTGGACAAGCATTTTGGCATTCATTGCATATCTTGAGAATATTTTTGGTTTTGGAAATTCCTTGGTGTCCAAACATCCTTGGTCTATAAATACCTAAGTTTGCATTTCTAGTAAACTATCCTAAGAGTCAGGCAAACTTCATTTCTTGTTGAATCTGGTGGAACCGTCTATTCGGAGAGGAAAGTATCCTAATTAGGTGAAATCTCTTACGACCGCTCGTTTAAAGACTTCTGTGGGATCAAGAATCTCTACGAGTACCATTGGTGGGAAACTAGATAATTGCAATGTTATTAGTTTTCGATTTTATTTGATTGACTAACGATTGTTGAAACTTTGATTGCACCTAGTTCGTTTATGCTTGTGAATCTTATATCAGAAGACAAGATCTAAAGATTCACTCAGACTAGATCAAGGTATCGACGGGATCTTTAGAACTGTTGTCAGATCTAAAGACATCTTGTGATAATCCATTGTTAACAGACTCCGTTCTGTGCGTGATTGATCACAAGAGATCCAAGTGGTGTTGTGCAGGTTTTGAAGATAATAAAAGATTTGAAGACGAAGAAGATTTCTTATTAGTTTTTGTATCTTGTGGACTTAGTGCACAAACCTTGATCGGCTAGGATCCAACTAGAATCGATTTATCTTTGATAGATTTGATTGATTAGTTGCGTGAGATCGACATTCTCTATATATCTTGTGTAGATTTATATTGATTGAGTGTGAATCTAAACTTAATTATTTCGATAGTTATTGAATAAATTGATCTAACCAGACAAATGAGTTTATTAGATTAAACCGAAGAGCCTTTGTCAACGACGCATCTATATCTTTAGCAAGATTGATTAGAGTGGTTACCAAACAGATTCTTCCTTTGCTGTTTGGAATATGATCCAAAGGACTTGCTATTCACGTACGTGACTCTAGAAGTTGGAGGTACGGGGATACTAAGGGAACTAAGTAGCTAGGGGTAATATGCTTGGTCTCAATTATACGAAGTTGGTATTAGATTTTGTATAGCGGCTTAATTCTAAGAGTATTCAAAACTGGACTAGGTCCCGGGTTTTTTCTGCATTTGCGGTTTCCTCGTTAACAAAATCTTGCTGTGTCATTTACTTTTATATTCCGCATTTATAATTGTTTTTATTATAATTAAAAGTAAATTACACTTGTACGTTAACTCCATTACTTGATAGTGATCCTATAGAGTTTGGTTATTACCAAACCTATTATCAAGTAACACACTTTGTTGTTGTATTGTCTCGATCTTGTTTCCATAGTCAATCACATAAGTTATCTTGTTGTCATATTGTATCGATCTCATATCCATAGACGATCACACGAAGTGTGAACCGAATCGTCGTATTGTCTCGACTTTATCCATAAACGATCACAATTGGTAGAGGACATATAGGTTGATAAATAAGAGATCGTGGTGTATTTGGGTACCCTCATCTTTTCATAAATGATGAGAATGGATTTTGTACAACACTTCATTGTTTGTACAACAATTAACGAAATCCCTTAGAAGGAGAAAAAGAAAGTCTCGTAAAAAAATCGCCTCATCAATCAATGAAATGAATAAGAAGGTTCACAAAGACTATGATATTGAAACATATTCTAAGTGATGCGGATATGGTCATCATATCTCCGTTTGTCCCAACAAGGAGTTTTGTGAGAAAACCAAAGCATGGATGGCAACTCTTTACTATTGTCCACAGGAAGAAGCCTATGAAAGTTCTCTTACATATTTTGCTGATAATCACACTTGTCTTTCTAACAGCTCTGAATATTCCATGATAAACAATCTATCTTCCTCGGAAGTAAAAATTGATCTCTTGACCAAATATTTGTGTTCAATGAAGACTATTTTTCAACTGGATAAAGAATCGTGGATTAACAGGATTAAAAATCTGGAACGTCAATTTGAAAACTTAAGACAAGAAAAGGCGATTTCTCACATTTGTAATCATAGAAAGAAGAGTCGATCCTTTTCGAGAAATTCTTTCAAAAACTATCAGCATGATACTCCTAAAATATGTCATGGCCAAACTCTTTGTGTAAAGAGGAGTACCTGATGTTTGACAAGGACACAACAGATCCTCCTAAGTCTTCCTTGTGTGAAAATCTGGGTCACTTAAAGTTGGAACACTCATCAATGTCAAAGGTTCTTGAAAAGTATTCTTCTAATACTTCACTGTATCATAAGAAGAAAAAGAAATCTCATAAGAAATCAACGCCTCTTTCGAAGGAGATGTTCAGAACTATTCATAGTCCGTAAAAATCGATAAACAGGGTGTGCAAAATGTTGCGAGAAAATAAGATGCCTTCTCTTGGCCATTTTTCTATGATAGTTAATAAGAGAGAAGAAACAAATAAAAATTTGAAAACTCATTATCTTCACAAGAAACCGCCCGATCATTCATTGGATGGGAGAAATTACAGTTTGTAATAGTTTTTAAAGTTGTTCTTTTCTTCCCTTGGATAAGAACCACAACCTTAAAGAGGGCTGAGAAGTTTTGTTCCTGGTGTATCATGTTTCTGATCACATGAAAAACTTGTTTATGATTTTCCTTCTTGTGCTTTAAATTCGTTTATTGAGCTAAGAAAGTTTTCTTGTGTTTCTGTTTGTTAAAACAACATGCACGTTTCCTAGGTATGCATACGAAACCTGGTTAAGCATATCTAAGCATCCAAAATCTTTTAGGGTTTTGGTCAAAGGTCATTTTGGGAAGTTATTCTTTATATATTTCTTTTTAAGGTTAAAAGTTTCATTTCATGTGCAAGGTTTTCATTTACATTTATCATGTCCTCATCAAGTCTTTCTAGTAAAGAAGATGATGTCTGGAATGTTCTCTTTCCTTCTAGAAAAGTTCGTTTTGATTCCTCTAATAGTGAGTTAGGTCAAGACAAGCGTGAATCCTCATCTTGTGAGAATTCTTCAATCTCTCAACTTGATAAGCTCTCACTAACTATGAATCTTGTTTTAGAACAAGTACATGATCTGAAGAATGAACTTGAATCATCAACCAAAAGACTTGAAGATAAGATTGATAATCTCGAATCCAGGATTGATCTAATCGAAGATGAACTTTATGATTACATGGAATATGAGAAGAGCCTTCAAAGTAAGTGAAAAGTCTTCTTTTTAGTGTTTAGGGTTTAATAATGTCTAGGAAATTTCTTATGAGAATTTATTCTTATTTTTAAGAAGGATAACTAGGGTTTGGTATAACATAAATTGTGATTACACAAGCTATTTCAAACAGTTTTCATCTTGCATGTTTTTAGATTTATTTATTTAAATTCTAAGTTGTTTGGAAGATGAACTTGCAGTATTTAATCTTATTGGTTTTATATATTGCAAACGTTTTATGAGATGTGTGTGCTTTTACGTTTGTGAATAGTTCTATTATCTCATAAATGCTCAAAAGTTAAGTCTATTATGTCTTTATGCATATATTGATAAGAGATAGAATGGACTTTTTGAGAAATTCCGCAGTATTGATCTTTCCCTGATCCACTTTATGTGAGAGTACTGTATTTACTCAGTAAGTTTTCTTATGTTGAGTGATTCCGATTAGATTAATCAATAAGATCCTCTTGTGGTTAATTTACTCGATGTTTACTGGACACAAATCCATGTGATTTGTTAATGTCCAAAAAAATCCTTCTTTTCTTGTAAAAGTAAGGTCACTCATGTTGTTCTCTTTGGAATGACATCAAATGCGGGAGAGTTCTTAAATGAACTTGTGCTTAATTGCTATATCTTTGTAGGGAGAGCGGGTATGGAATTTGTAGGGGTTATCTTGTATCTTAATAAACTCCTTGATGAATACACTAAGTTTCGACTATGTGAAATCATCTAAAGAAATATATCATCTCCTTGTTTAATCATGAATTATCTTTTGAGAATTCATAACGATCCTATAGTTTTCGTACTTTTGCCAATTTATATTGACAAAAAGGGGGAGAATTATTTAGTAGTTCACACTACATACATATGGTTTACGGATCATTATGTAAGGGGGAGTGGATTCCATTCTGTAGGTTCAACCTATTATGCAAAAGATGGAAGTATTGACTAAGGGAGAGTGATACATATCACCGTAGTATTATTTCAAAGTTGGGATGCAATTGGACTTTGATTTATATAATAATACTATGACACTAAATAACAATGATTCAGAACATTTTTTTTCGTATTGTTATTGCTACGGATCTTCAACAACAATGATGTTGAGTTAAACACATTCAGTATCGATTGAGAACTTGAAGTAACAAAGATTTCAAGGAAGTTGAAGAGCCAAGGAAATAAAGCATGATGGATCATAAGCTACAAAGTTTATTTATTTTGTAATCCATATATATTGATAGTTTTGTCACTAAAATTGACAAAGGGGGAGATTGTTAGAGCACTGCTCGGTCGAACTCGCAAGCGTTGTTATCTCAATCCTGTTTGTCAAGTTTAGTTGATCAAAACTATATCTTGATTTCTAGTCTACTTATAGCTATGTCTCGGATTAGGATGGAAGTGTGTAGTTGAGCTTTAGACTTCACGGCGTTCACCAATTGAAGAAGAAGATCTACTGAAGAGCTTGGAGGAACTTCAACGAAAAAAGGTATGTGAAGACTGAAACTTATCTATCACTCAGAAGTCTATTCAATTCCATCTACTAATGAGACTAAGTCGTATAACTATATAGACTTTGTGTTATACACATTTGAAATTTCGAGTCGAGTTTATCTCTTTTATATAATTCTAGAAATACGAGTTTGAAGCTTAGAATGCTTCATCATCTACTTGACAACTTTAGTTGTAAACAATTAATTTGTTGGAAACTAAATATTGTGTGACGAATCGGTGAATCTGGACTTCCAACGAACCGGATTTCAGCCCACTAGGCAAGCTCCGACTCCCTGAAACGCCACTCAAGTAAAAAAAAAATATGTTCATTGATAAAATCCCTATCTCAGTAGGTAATAATCGTTTCATACCAAACAACAAACTTGAGATCCTTCTGAACAGAAATCTCATTGGTCTCAAGGTTATAATTCTATGAGTATATGTCCCATACCATAATACTCATAAAATTCCACAAGGGTTCCAATTTCCAAACAGATGGCCAGTTGCCAAAATTAACAGAGGCCAATTGCCCAAAATTAACAGACGGCCAATTGCCAAAATAAACAGACGACCAGTTGCCAAAATTAACAGAGGCTAATTTCCCAAAATTAACAGAGGCCAACTGCCCAAAATTAACAGACGGCCAATTGCCAAATAAACAAACGGTCAATTTCCCAAAAATAAATAGACGGCCAATTGCCCAAAATAAACAGACGTCCAATAGCAAAAATTAAGGTAGTTTTGGTTACCATCCATCATTGGCCAGTTGCCTATGATATGTACTTGCCAAGATTGCAATCATCTCTGAATAGGTAGTATGAACTTCCGAAGCAGCAACCCGCACTTTCAGATGATATGAACAATCTTGTGGAGTTGTGCTGAACCGCATAGCGGCTGCCTACGTACCCTCTCCGTTGCTCAAAGGGATCAAACATGACTGTAGTTCGTCATCTTTTTATTTAGATAATATGAACTGGTAGCAATTATCTCTTCAAAATATCAAGTAAACTTATTTCACTTGGCAGATAATGAATTACGAGTAAATACAGTGTCATTCCCGAGTTGTTCATGACTCTTAGAATGATAGTACATTACAGAACCAATAGTAGCTCACGAATACAGGCCATGCCCATAATAAAACTAGGAAAGCAATATCAATAAAATTTAAACGAATCAATAAGCAAGTACAAGCCATATAAAATCCTATTTAAGAGTAAACATTAATCCATTGGTACTCCAAGGTAAATCCAGTTATCAAATCTTTACTTCAAACCTACCCATTACCAGTGAACTAATTTTGTAAGATAAATAAGATACCTCAAAGTCCCATAAAATGAACATCATATTCACATTATCAAAATCAATCAATGATTTAAAGGAAATTACTAGCCATATTACCATATAAAACTAATAGGACTCATGTTCTACTTACTAGTCACCATTCCAGGAAACATATTGGAAATTCTAGCCATATGAAGCATTTTTAGGATCATCACATAACAGTACAATACACATTACAAAGGATCTATAAAAAGATAAAAAGGGACTTAAGATATTCTAATGCAAACCTTAACAAGGTATCCAATGGTTTATGCAGATCCACAAGAAATGTCATCAGTAACGTAGTTACGATCTAGTCTAGCTAAATGCATTTCTAAAAATTCCATCTCTCAAAGAACTACAACACTTTTAGTATACAAGTCCATACCAAAATCAAGTAATTGACGAAGTATTCCATAGTAGCAAAATAAGTCTAAAATCAAATTCAGTAACAAGTATGTGAACATGGAGGGTCAATATATTATTCATCTCCATACCTGTAGGATAAAATCCAAAAGGGATCCAACTCTCCACACCAAGCAGTAAAATGAACTTAAAGAGTTAGTTAATGTAAGAAACTGAAGTCTCCACACATACAAAGAAGTATAAAGTGCATATATTCCATATGGACATTCTCCCTAAGTGGCTAGCATTCATGGCATTTTTAGTGTAATTGAAAAGACGAGGGTACCCAAATATACCTCAATCTTAAACTTTTCCACCTATAAGTCATTTATCCGAAAGTGATTGTCTATGGAAAAAGTCGAGACAATACAACTAATCGGTTCACACTTCGAGTGATCGTCTACAGATACGAGATCGAGACAATATGACAACAAGATAACTTATGTGATTGACTATGGATACAAGATCGAGACAATACAACAACGAAGTATGTTTAATTGATAAATGGTTCGGACTTAACCAAACACAATAGGATTACTATCAAGTAAATAGGAATTAACGTTTGTGTATTTTACTTCTAATTATAATAAGAACAATTATAATTGCGGAAAATAAAAGTAAATAGCACAACAAGATTTTGTTAACGAGGAAACCGCAGATGCAGAAAAACCCCGGGACCTTGTCCAGAATTGAATACTCCCAGGATTAAGCCGCTATATGATGTGATTTCAACTTTGTTGTAGTAAAAGGTTCGTTGAGACGTGTGAAAGCAATTGATTTTAGACTTATTTAAACTAAAAATAGAGAAAGTTTGATTCCAAATTTGATTTCAAGATTGAATATAACCAAGACACTAGATTCCACTATTACACATGAATGAATGATGGCAAAAATTCCAAAACTCTAATTATCTTTTAAATCTCTTATTTCTTAATTCACAAATAATCAGGCATATTCTCAAACATTAATTGTATTCCCTAAGCATAGATTATCTAAACAAAGTATAACCTATCTAATTGAATCACAACTAATTAAGAAAATACGGCAAACAATTAAAATTCTACAAAGTAGTGATTGAGTGAATTATAAAATACAAATTAGAGAAAAATAGAATAGTTACCAATTATTCATGCATAAATAGCTTCCTCCGTGCCTTGGTTACGCGAGAATTAGCTCATCATCATGGAAACACGCTCAAAATTCATCTTTATTGCTCAAAAATGGTGTTCACAATAATGAAATGGGAGAAAAACAATAAAACCGGGTTTGTAACACTTTTATTTGTTACAAACCGAGCTGTTACAGAGAACGATAAAAATGAATTGTTGTTGTCACTGTAGCAATACGACCCACAAACAATTGTCGTTGTCACTGTTGGAAAGCGACGGTTCTGCGTGCATCTTATGTTCTTCGTGTTCTTCACAGCAGCAGAAAATGGAGTTTTTCTGCCACTTGATTTCTCGACTCTCTGGTTCTTCCTAACTGCTCCCAACTCTCGACCCCCCTTCTCTGAGTCCCCAACAACTATTTATAACCCTACATCATCGAAATCTCACGTAATAACTTCATATAATTCTCCATTATTCTTCACGGCCTGTTTAGGAAATAATTCAGATTTTTGATTTCTCCACGCGTTCTGAAGCTGCCAAATTGCCATATTTATCTCTGCCACGCCCCAAAGTGTTGCTCGAGCCAACAAACTTGCACAGAACTTGTTCAAACTTCTCCAAATCCCGTGAATATCTTTTCCATGCACGAACTGCCCTGTTCTCAACTCTTGGATTATCTAGACAAATTTAGTCGAAACTAAAGCCCAAAACATGTTTATTAGGTCATATCACAACTACCCATCAAAAATCAGCCCTTGAATCTACCTCCAACCCCATCAAATCTTTGATCGAAATTCTCCCAGTGAATGAAATGATTTCCCGCCAAAACAAGAAATTCAAATTAAGAAGAAGGGGTGCCCTGAATCCAAAACGCGGGTGCCTTTAACAACTCGTCTGCCTTGGGGGCGCCCTTATCCATTTTGAGGGTGCTTTTAGTAATTTTGGTGGGTGCCTTTAACACTTTTTCTGGGGTGTTTTCAACACTTTTTCGGGGTTCCTCCGGTGTATTTCTGGGGTGCTTCCGATGCATTTCTGGGGTGCCTTTAGTATTCTATCCTGGGGTGTAAAACACCACTTGAAGAGCCAATTTCGCCGCAAGAGCTTATTTCTTTAAAAATACCTACAAAGACATAAAATAACAAAATAAATACAAAATCGAATACTAACAATATATACAATTGAGACATATTAGACACAATAATGCGTCTATCAAATACCCCCAAACTTAATATTTGCTAGTCCCGAGCAAATTTAATCTACAAAATAAAATCCTAACTCACTGTCGCAGGCATCGCGATTGCACTTAGCGTGTGCAACAAGCCTTTAAACCCCTAGGTGGCCCTAGTGGCCGAGTTATAGTCTCGGGAGGGTTTACCATAGGTGTACCCACAAAACCTTTGCTCCAGACCCTGGCTATCTATGCAGAACCTGGGAATGGCACTAAAGAACCTCCTTGGTTGGCATACTTATTGATTATGGGAGGAAGTACCCTGATGCGAAATTCCAATTGCTGTACACAAGTTTGCACTCAAACATACTAAAATTCATATATAAGTGACAGAGCTCTACTCAGATAGTTTCACTGTGGACATCAATATCCGGAGTCAACAAATCACATGGATAGATTAAGAGATGGATATAGAAAAACATAGATGGTTTTGATGTTGACTAGGTGAACGGTGTTTCTCATATCTGTCTAAAGGCCACTGCCAAAATGAACCTATCCTAATGGACTGAAATACTGGTCTGACTAATATCAACACAACTGGCATATACAAGGGAACCAGTGGTCGATAATCCTAATTCTAGATCAACTCATCTGGCATATACAAGGGAACCAGCGGTCGATTTATTGAACACACATTTATTTTTATTTTTCTAAGAACTAACAACATGATTAGATCTTTGGGATCCAAGCGCATGCTTCTTGTCAGCAGATTACATGGTAATTCTCGTGGATCATGCATTCCACGCTTGTTTAGGCGACGGAGATAGAGAGAACACACACATATTTCTATCCAAGTGTTAATATTTATTCCGATTGGTCTATTGGTTTGGTCTTTTTTTTTTTTAGTATCTCAATCACTCTATTACACCCTAGCAGTGGTAACAACTTGAATCGTAAGCCCCACCTAATCACTTAGAGAAACATATTTTAAAAAGAAAATAAAATAAAAACAGAAGTGAAAAGGACTCAACGAGATATGGCGAAACTATCATGTTATTTCTAACACCTGAGCTCTGTGCTTTTACGAATAGACTCTTATAGATGTTTCCATCTACTCAGATTGGTTCCTCAACTCCTAAAACCAAAATGCTTCCATCCACTTAGATTGGTTAGTGCCATCCTTAATAGGCATAAATTTCTAGGCTCTGGAGTTTATTTATTTCAACTAAAAAGCTTTTCCCATACCCCCAAACTTAAATCTAACATTGTCCTCAATGTTCTAAAGATGAAATTAAAAGCATGAACAAGGAGAAACTGTTACCATTTGAAGCAAAAGAGTTAAGGAAAGATATTACCGTGTTGCATGAGAATGGGTTACCTCCCAAGAAGTGCTAAGTTTAAAGTCTTCAGCCAGACATTGGAAAGGATTAGTCACCTCGAATCGTATAACAGTAGTCGGAATAACTGTGGGTCTTCAAAACCAAATTGAGCTGATCATAGGAAACAATAATAAGCCAAGAAAGTGAACAAGTATCGCATGACCTTACCTAGTTTCCTGATAAATATCGCTAACTGTGGTTCAGGTTCAGGTTCTATGAAAGGGTCTAGATAAATTATTTTCATTGGATGCATTTCCTCATAGGTGGGATCCGAATCATTAGGTCCTAGAGTCTGTAAAAACTCAAATAAGAACTTAGAATCACAAAATAATAACCTAAATAACCGAGGATCCTCTAAGTCAATCATATTTGACTTACACAATTGACTACGATAAAAGTGATGGTCATTCTTAAGCAAATGTGTCGATTCTAATTTCCTAAAGCATTTAGGTTTAGTCTCACAACTTAATATTCAACACATTTGGAATATAAACGTTCCCACAGTTGGAATAAAACTATTTGGTGGGAAAACAAAGTCAATCTGGGTATCATATCCTGGGCAAACCACATCAACCATAGGATGGGTTTCTAACGACTGGACTTCTTCCTGGACATCATTAGGTTCGGGAAAACGAGTATGAAGGTAATCTTGTAAAATGGTCGAGGCACAGATATCAAGTCCTAAGTGAGGGGACTTTCTGAGAGTTAAAGGTAAGGCATTAGGAAAGTGATAATCACCCCCAAACTTAGAGTTTTCAGTGTCTCTAGATAGACTAGTCACAATCTCCCTAATTTCTAGATCATCAGATTCTTGGAAATGGTCAATTGATTTTTCTAAGTTATTATCAGGTAGTGCATCTTTACTCATCTCTACGGGTCTATCTTCTTCGTCTATGACTATTGTTTCTAAGTCGCTAGACTCTAAAACAGCATTTTCATAATAAACCCGTTCCTCTAAACCACTACCGGCTTCGTAATCAAAAGGAAAAACTACATCGTCTAAAACGGTGATATCCCTAATCAAATCCTCGTCCTTTTGGATAGGTGAATAATCATAAAAATTATTTGGATTTGAATTAGAAATAATATAATCATTACAAAGATCAATTGGATTAATAGATTCCTGATCATTATGCCTACATATTTCAAATTCTTCATTATTACTATCCTCATCATCATCATAATAATATAATTTCTGACATTCAAGAATTCTTAATCTTTGTTCCAAACTAAGCGGTCTGTGTTTATAATACTTCTCGTAGATCATTAGAGGTGATTCCTCGCTTACCGTTTGAACATCCCAATGTCGTTTCCCTTGCATATATTCACCAAGAGTTATTTTAGATGACTTCTCCTGATAATGAGAATTTCTATGCATATACTCTCGTAACGTCATCTCAGGTGGCGTCTCCTGAAAAGGATTCATCACCCCGAAAATACAAACTACAGAGGAATTCTACACAATCACAAACAAGGCTGACTCGACCAAATCAAACCTATTGAATCTAGCAAACAAAAAGCATGATGGCTTCCTTAGATTGTTTCTAGACCAGCTTCTATTCCTCCAAAAGGCAACTAGGTATCGTTTTAGCAAACCTCTCTAGATCGATCCGAATAAAGTGAGTCGAAAAGAAGTAGGGGAGGCTCAGAGGAGCTTTGATACCCCCACCTCTTTGGCAACGTTTCCCGTTAGGGCGGCTCTAGTCGACTCACAGTAATCTTCCTGAACTTTTAAGTTAAGCTAATAAGATACCCAATACTTCCCTTTGAATGACTTTCCTACAAGCTCGTTACCCTATCGGTCTCGTTCTAATCAGTATTTTAAGCTTGGGTTCGCGTAGGTTATGTGTTCCTAAGGCGGGCAAGAAGAGAACGGTGATGAAATCCGAACCCTTATCTTGTATGGCCTGGCCTTGCCCTTTACTAGGAAATTAAAGTCCGTATTCAAAACCTCAACATATATGCACCTTAAGGAAGACAGTAAACCCGCTGACAGGGGATTCGCGGGTGTTTAGAAGCTTACCTCCCGTACCAGACGGGCGATGAAACGGTTGTAGTCGACTCGGGCCACTGACTCCTGTGTCAGTGTACGAACCCGAGGGGCCGAGACGATATCATAATCGTCGTCCTTCCCTGCAAACAGTTTTGTATTTAATAACCCTTCCGTAGGGTTTTAAAAAAAATTAAAGTCTAAAGTCCAATGTCCCAAAAATAAAAAATAAAAATAAATAAAAAGGTTCAAAAATAAAAATTTACAAAAATAAAGTCATGTTTACATTTTCTAAAAATGAAATCTAAAAATTAAAATAAAATCTAATTAAAAATAAAAAATAAAAATAAAATATCTTCGTCTTTTCTCCGTTCTTTTCGCTTTGTCTAGCTTTTAATCCCCCAGGTCTTTCGTCTCCAATTCCTCTTTGATTCAAAACCTGCAACAAAAAGACAAATACCCAAGAAACGTAAAAAAGAACAAAAGAATAAAAGTCTAAAAACTCTAAATCTAAAAACAAATCCCCGACAGCGGCGCCAAAAATTGATGTGATTTCAACTTTGTTGTAGTAAAAGGTTCGTTGAGACTTGTGAAAGCAATTGATTTTAGACTTATTTAAACTAAAAATAGAGAAAGTTTAATTCCAAATTTGATTTCAAGATTGAATATAACCAAGACACTAGATTCCACTATTACACATGAATGAATGATGGCAAAAATTCCAAAACTCTAATTATCTTTTAAATCTCTTATTTCTTAATTCACAAATAATCAGGCATATTCTCAAACATTAATTGTATTTCCTAAGCATAGATTATCTAAACAAAGTATAACCTATCTAATTGAATCACAACTAATTAAGAAAATACGGCAAACAATTAAAATTCTACAAAGTAGTGATTGAGTGAATTATAAAATACAAATTAGAGAAAAATAGAATAGTTACCAATTATTCATGCATAAATAGCTTCCTCCGTGCCTTGGTTACGCGAGAATTAGCTCATCATCATGGAAACACGCTCAAAATTCATCTTTATTGCTCAAAAATGGTGTTCACAATAATGAAATGGGAGAAAAACAATAAAACCGGGTTTGTAACACTTTTATTTGTTACAAACCGAGCTGTTACAGAGAACGATAAAAATGAATTGTTGTTGTCACTGTAGCAATACGACCCACAAACAATTGTCGTTGTCACTGTTGGAAAGCGACGGTTCTGCGTGCATCTTATGTTCTTCGTGTTCTTCACAGCAGCAGAAAATGGAGTTTTTCTGCCACTTGATTTCTCGACTCTCTGGTTCTTCCTAACTGCTCCCAACTCTCGACCCCCCTTCTCTGAGTCCCCAACAACTATTTATAACCCAACAACATCGAAATCTCACGTAATAACTTCATATAATTCTCAAATATTCTTCACAGCCTGTTTAGGAAATAATTCAGATTTTTGATTTCTCCACGCGTTCTGAAGCTGCCAAATTGCCATATTTATCTCTGCCACGCCCCAAAGTGTTGCTCGAGCCAACAAACTTGCACAGAACTTGTTCAAACTTCTCCAAATCCCGTGAATATCTTTTCCATGCACGAACTGCCCTGTTCTCAACTCTTGGATTATCTAGCCAAATTTAGTCGAAACTAAAGCCCAAAACATGTTTATTAGGTCATATCACAACTACCCATCAAAAATCAGCCCTTGAATCTACCTCCAACCCCATCAAATCTTTGATCGAAATTCTCCCAGTGAATGAAATGATTTCCCGCCAAAACAAGAAATTCAAATTAAGAAGAAGGGGTGCCCTGAATCCAAAACGCGAGTGCCTTTAACAGCTCGGCTGCCTTGGGGGGCCCTTATCCATTTTGAGGGTGCCTTTAGTAATTTTGGTGGGTGCCTTTTAACATTTTTTCTGGAGTGTTTTCAACACTTTTTTGGGGTTCCTCCGGTGTATTTCCGGGGTGCTTCCGGTGCATTTCTGGGGTGCCTTTAGTACTCTATCTTGGGGTGTAAAACACCACTTTAAGAGCCAATTTCGCCGCAAGAGCTTATTTCTCTAAAAATACCTACAAAGACATAAAATAACAAAATAAATACAAAATCGAATACTAACAATATATACAATTGAGACATATTGGACACAATAATGCGTCTATCACTTTACAAAATCAAACCAACTTCGTAGGGTTTAGACCAAGCAACTAAACCTATAGTTCACCTAGTTCCGTCTGTATTCCCACGCCTCCAACTTGTAATAAGTCACGTACTTGGAACAATTCCTTTGGTTCGTATTCCAAACAGTAAAGGAACAACAAATCTGTTTGGTAACAACTCTTTTCAACCAAGTGATGTGAGTTCGACAAAAGGCTCTTCCATTTGTCTCAATAAACTCCTTTGTCAGGTCCTTAGATCTATCCAATAACAACTACCAAAGTAATTGTCCAGATTTTTCAATCAATACTTTGAATCACAAAGAATTGTATTGATTCCTATCTACTCAACTAATCAATCAAATCTACCACAAGGATAAACCGATTATAGTTGGATCCTCTTTAACCGAAACAAATATTGTGCACACCAAAGATTATGAACCCAAATCAGAAATCTTCTTCGTCTTCAAATCTTCTTAGATCTTCAATAAACACCTGCACACAATCAACTTGAATCTCTTGTGATAAATAACACACAGAATGGAGTCTGTTAACGTTGGATTATCACAAGACGTCTTTAGAACTACAAACAGTCTAAATATCCCCGTCGAAACTTTGATCTAGTTTGAGTGAATCTTATATCAGAGGAGAAGATTCTCAAGCATAAACAAACTAGGTGCAATCAAAGTTCAACAACCGTTAGTCAATCAAATCAATCGAAAACTAATAATAAACCGCAATTATCTAGTTTCCCACCAACGGTACTAATAGAGCTTCCCAATCCCAAAGAAGTCTTTAAACCGAGCGACCTTAAGAGATTTCGCCTAATTAGGTTACTTTCCTCTCCGAATAGGCGGATCCACCAGTAACAACACTACTAGGTAGTTTTGCTGGCTCTGAGGATTAGTTTGCTAGAAATGCAAACTTTGTTATTTATAGACAAGGAAGTTTGGACACCAAGGAATTTCCAAAACCAAAGTATTCTCAAGATATGCAATATATTCCAAATTCGGTTTCCATAATTGCTGGAAATGCTTTGTTCAAATATTGACCGAAAATCTCTTAGAAAATATCCAACTAGTAAATGCACATTACTAATTTTCATTTTCCAAAAATAAAAATAAAAACCTTAATTAAAAGATTCTCAATTTATTTTTCCATCCGTGATTTTCGTTTAGCTATTAAGGAATATCTTTGAACAATAAAAGACAAGCGTTACTACACATGTTCAAAGTATGTCGACATCTTAACTTTGTAAGTCCTCTTTCATACTTACACTCTTGGAATCGATTTGCCACACTTCCAAACAAGTTTAGAATTGGTTCGTCTGTCTTCCAAGAACTATGTGATTGATCAAGAACACTCAATCACCAATCATGGGTTTCACGGTTCTACCAAAACAAGTTTCGGTCCTACCTTCCATGTGAGTACTGGATTTAGTCACACTAGCTTTCCAAAAATTTGGTTGACTAGGTACTAGGATCGGTTCCCACATATATATGGTATCTAACTTGTATTTGTTGGACATGTGATAGACGCATTATTGTGTCTAATATGTCTCAATGGTATATATTTTTAGTGTTCGATTTTGTATTTATTTTGTTATTTTATGTCTTTGTAGGTATTTTAGGAGAAATAAGCTCTTGCGGCGAAATTGGCTCGAAAAGTGGTGTTTTACACCCAAGAATAGAGTACTAAAGGCACCCCAGAAATGCACCGGAAGCACCCCAAAAATGTGTCGGAGGAACCCCGAAAAAATTACTATTCGCACCCCATAATACAAGTGCTAAAGGGACACCCGTGCAGGATTAGGGGGAGGACATGTTCTTCTCAAATTCAAAAAAATATTTTTGGCGGGAAAATATTCCCTTTCACTGGCAGAATTTCAATCGGATGTTTGGACGTGATTTAATGAGATTCAATCCCTGAAACTTAGTGGGTAGACGTGATATGACTATAGAAAGCTAGTATGGGTGATTTTATCGATCAAATTTGGCTGGATAACTTGTTTTAATCCAAACAGGGAGTTGGAGGAAAAACATGAGCTTGCACGAGTTGTGAAAAATTTAAACGTGTACTCCACGTGTTTTGAAGACTCAATAGATATACTGGAGCATGAAGAAGGTATAGAATGAAAGAAATACAGCTGCATGCGCGTGGAAGATCAAAAAATGGAAATTATTGCCGTGAGAATAAAAATAATAAAGAGAAGATTTTTTGAAGTTATAAAGGAGATTCGATGCATATTTCGGGTATAAATAGATTACCCAGGTCATATAGAAGGGGTGTCGATAGTTTGGGGTCGAGAGGAGAGCTCATGAGGCGTGAATCAAGAGTTTTCAGAACTCTGTTGTTGTTGTTGCTGCTGCTCGTGAAGAACAGGGAAACAGCGACGGTTTCTTCAACTGGTTGTAACAGTTTCTTCAACTGTTTTGCAACATTTATCTTCGCTGTAACAGTTTCTTCAACTGGTTTGCAACATTTATCTTCATTGTAACAGTTTCTTCATTTTAATCCTCTTCTGCAACATTTATCTTCAGATTTGTAACGATTATCTTCATCATAACAGTTGAGAGTTGAAACAGTCGGTCTGTAACGCACCTCTGCTGTTGCAGATTTCCTATTTCATTATTTTCTCTTCTTGTAAACACTTTTTGAGCCATGAATACATATTTTGAGTGTGTTTTCGACATGATGAGTTAAACCCCAACACTGGGACGACGGAGGAGGCCGAACTTCATACATGGTAAATTTATTTTTATTATTTTTATGACTTTTGCATTAAAATTAATTGAAATATGATTTGATTAAATTGGTTGTCATTTGATTAGATGGGTCATGCTTAGCTTAGGTGATTTGATGTCCCATGCTTAACATTTACAATCAATGTTTTGAGAATCTACCTTGGCAAAAATTGAGTCCATGTTTATATTTCTTGAGCTAAAATTGTTGAGAATAAATAAGTGAACCTTATGCTATAAAGATTGGCTAAATCCTTAGTCCCAGTACCTCTCGCCCATTGTTAATAGTCTTTGTATATATTTATTTAGTATTTTTAAAAACTTTAATCTCTACAAATCCGAGTGAACGACAACCTCATTTCTTACCACTATCTAAAATCACATCAACATGTCCATAGGATCGGTTCCCCTTTCACTAAAAACGTGTTGCACATGTTCATAGGATCGGTTCCCCATACACTATAAACTTGCTGCACCTCATACAAGGATCGATTCCCTCTTGTGATCGGTTACACCTCTTACTAGGATCGGTTCCCCTTTGCCTAGAGTTGGTCATACCAATAACACTAAATCGATCATACCATCTCAGGTGATTACTTAGGATCGGTTTCACTAATAAAAGTCATACCAATAAAAAAGTCAGGCCTTTTGAATAGTTTTACCAAGAACATAAACAAGTCATGAGCGGTTATACTAATCACACATATTGGTAGTTCAAAAGATATGCAATGAATAACAATACCAATAAGCCTAGCGATTTCCCTTTCGATTCACAAACCAAGTTTATAAATTACTTCCTTTAAACGAATGTAAAACATTGTTTCCTAGGATGAAATCTTCACCACATAACCATACATAATCACAATAGCATTCAAACGATTATGTCGATGTCTTATATACGAAGTTCAAAAGATGAGCGTTATACTTCGTATTGTATTCCTTAATACTATGTCTAACTAGAGTATAATCATTCATGCTTCGCAGTTATGTTTTCAATATGCACGACTTGAAAGATACGTTAGGGAATGAAACAGTTCAAGTCAAATATTACTAACCTCAAGTGGAAGGATGATGTCGTTGTTGTAGCTCCTTATTTCTTCACTTCTTCAAGTCTTCATGTAATACTTGTAATGTTTCATATCCTAATACTTCAAGATAACCTATACGAAGTTGACTCTAGTACATAATCAAGCGACTCTTTAAATGAGTTTTGGTTCACTAAAATATGACAACCAAAATTGACATACCAACGCTTGGTGGGTTCAACCGAGCTATGCTCTAACAATCTCCCCCTTTGTCAATTTTAGTGACAAAACTCTTACATCATATGGGTAAACAAATTACAAGAATTCATTACACATACGCTTGATTCCCAAATTCAACAACACAATAACCTGTATTCATTCAATACATAAATTCCGATGTTGACATTATAATAACAAAGCTAATACTCCCCCTAAAGGTAAGATAGGTAGATTTTCAATCCGCATGTCTTTGTTATTTTCCAAATCAATATGATATGCTACTTCCCCTTAGTCTATGCTTTACTCTTTCGTTAGATAAAGCACCATTGTCCTTTCCCTTAGTGATACCAATCAATATAAATCAATACCAGTATCACTTGTTTACTCCATATATTTCTCCCCCTTTTTGTCACAAAATGACAAAGGTACGAGCAAATAAAGGACAAACCGAAAGGATCTTACAAATCTCAAATAGACGTGCAAACCTATAGAGTTAAGCACGAGGGTTCCACACACCATTTTTGATAACCAATATCAAAACCGAAACTACAAAGTAATTTTGTTTTGATATGTTACCAAGGAAACAATTGCACGAAGCAATTTTCCCTAATAGTTTAGCAAACCAAAAATCGACTAAGCACCTTAGTTCCTTTGCTAAACCGATTGTACAAAAACAATCGCTTGTTCGATAAGACCAAAATAAAGATAACTCTATTTTTCTCATCAGGTTCTAATTATCCATATAACTTAGACCTTTCACTTTTAAACTAGACAAGTACTAGGTTAGTTAACTATCAATTCTTGTTAAGGCAGTCGATTAGACTTGAATAACCGAAACCTCCACTTTGGTAAGTCTAACTAAAATCAGAATTAACTTAGTTTCTCTTATCCAGAATCGAATTGGACTAAACAATTCATCCCGAAAACCTTTTTCGTTAAGCCATAAACAATTCATACAAACCAAATAAATCAACTTGCATAATTATTTACCTCAACCGGAAGCAATTGAAACAACATAGACATTAAAGCACCCCAATTGCACCGAAATTTTGTAAGCCTAAACGATTGATACCAAACAATAAAGCAAGATAACAATAGTTTTTCTTAACCGGAAACAATTGAATCACACACACATCCATATACACATAATGGAATAAAACATCAATTCTACCGAAATTTTATTAAGCAAAAGCAATAAACATATGTAATAAAATCAGGCTTTTCTTAAACAGGAAAACGATTAACTAACAAAGTCGTTACCTCAAATTTCGCATCCACTTCTCCAATATGTTTGCATCTTCTTTCCAGGGATAATTGATACCGAAATATCATTATGTTGTCATCCTTATGCAAAACAAAAGAATAACAACAACCAACCTTTACCATAAAAAGGTTGAAAACCGGTTTTAACTATTGCAAGCAAAAGTTGAAAACCCCAAAACACATATGCTTTTATGCTAAACCAAACGATTCAACATATTGTGACTTTTTCACATATTGTTTCAATCAGAACCCCTCATGATCCTTTGATAAAGCCTACAAACATGGGCTAGAACTTAATCTTGCTAAACCAAAAAGTCACCCAAACCATAAGGTTTCACAACATTATGAGATAGAATATCAAGGTTAGAAAACCGAAATCAAACATCCCATACACATACATAACAATAGGATAAAGCATTCAAGCACAGGCTATGTAATCATAAACTATCACAAGAAAAATTGTAAACCAAATAATTTTATTCATAAATAGATAGCTTTATTCCAAATAGACTTTATTGAAAGAAATCAAAAACTAATGTCTATTTTCCTTGCAACATAGTCCTTCATATCATTGCTAAATGAAGGCGGATTATTACTTTCAGTCTTCAGCTTGTGAATTTCTTCAAGTAGATAACCTTGTTTCTTGACCAGAATTTCTTGCAGGTGAGAAATTTTCGTGAAGGATTCTGCAAGAGCATGTAATTCTGTCTTTGATTGAACACAAAAGTGTGTCAATGCTTCAATATACTGATCTTTCTTCAGCATATTCTCTCTTTCCTTCTTGTTAAGCTAATCTTTCTTTTTTATTTTACTCTTAATATCTAGAGAAGATGCAGACTTATTTTTAAGTTGATCTTTCTGATCTAGCATCTTACCAAGAGAAGATGTTGGATCCAGACTCATGGTTCAGACAAGGAATGACCAAAGAATGAGAATGATCTTTTTATAATTTTCATACTACCGAAAATATAATATTCCTATAAATACGAATATCTCAGATATCTTCAATTACTAGATTTTATTCCCATAATCTACACATAAGTGCCTTGATTTTTCTTCTTCCTCACTTAAAGATTCGGCACACATGGTGAGGAAAGAATTCTAATACCGATCAGGTGGTATTAGTATGAGATTTTCTCTCATTATGGAATTTTGAACAACCAGAGTGTTCTTGATCTAGTGTAGCATGAAAAGATCTCCTTTTGTTACCTCGAACTAACGAAGTATCTTGAGATTGACTCGGGTTGCATATGCAACTTTTAGCAATTCTGTTTTTGAGACAGTTTTTGCATCTTGTCTTATTTTTCCCTTTACCATTAGATGATTTAATAACATCGGAAGACATGTCCATTCTTAAAATGGTTAAATCACTAATGGAGGAGGAAGGAATAAGATTGACAACTAATGCAATATTAGCTGTTTCCTCTTCTTCAGAATCATATGAATCAGAGGTCTCATCTAGAGTTACATCCAGAGCCTTGCTCCCAGTGTATTCCTTAAGATTGGGATAGTCTTTAGCAATATGACCAAACCCTTTACACTTGAAGCAAAATGGTTGATAATCATCATCTTCTTCATGATTCTTTTTGACAGGAACTCGATCATGTGGACGAGAAGATCGATGAGTATCCTTTATGAATCTCTTATTTCTTTTCTTTAAGAGATCTCGAAACTGTCTAGTAATCAATGATAATGATTGTTCAATTTCATCATCATAATTTTATGCAATCTGTTCATCTGAATCATCCATCTGTCTATTCCTCTCCATTGGAGCTTTCAGAACTTTTGCAGCCTTAAAAGCGATTCCTTTTGTTTGAATAGACCGTGATTCATGATCAAAGATCTTTAACTTTCCAACGAGTGTGCTTCGTGAGAGGGTTGAAAGATCATTTGCTTCTATGATTGCATGCTTCTTAGAATCGTATCAAGATGGCAACGATCTGAGAATTTTGCACATTATATCCTTTTCAGAAATAGTATTTCCAAGAGAGAAAGAAGCATTAATTATCTCAGAGAGTTTAATATGAAACTCTTCAAAAGTGTCGTTGTCATCCATTCGAAGGTTTTCCCAATCGGACATAAGAGTTTGAAGTCTAGCTTATTTCTCTGAAGTGTTTCCTTCGAATACGATCTGAAGATTATCCCAAGCTTCTTTCGAAGTTTGACATGTTGATACATGATGTTGTAGATCACGACTTACAACATGTATTATAGTATTAAAACCATCTGAATTCTGCTTTGCAAGAGCCTTTTCTTCATTTGAAAAATCTACTAAGCATTTAAACTCAGTTTCCGAATTTTCTATCTTTGGACGAATATAACCATTGACGACTAATAGCCATGTATTAAAGTCTCGTGATTGAAGAAAAGATCTCATAGCAGATTTCCACCATAGATAGTTTGTTCCGTCAAATCATTGTGCTAGGTTAATTGAAGTCGATTCGTGAGAACTCGAGTTCATTCTTATAGGTTGGACCGCACCAAACACATATTGTTAGATCTTTTCGTGTTTGCCTGCTCTGATACCAATTGAAAAGACGAGGGTACCAAAATATACCTCAATCTAAAACTTTTCCACCTATAAGTCCTTTCTCCGAAAGTGATTGTCTATGGACTGAGTCGAGACAATACAACTAATCGGTTCACACTTCGTGTGATCGTCTATGGAGACGAGATCGAGACAATACGACAATAAGATAACTTGTGTGATTGACTATGGATACAAGATAAAGATAATACACAACGAAGTATGTTTACTTGATAAATGGTTCGGACTTAACCAAACACAATAGGATTACTATCAAGTAAATAGGAATTAAC